>OZ010576.1:92198395-92245895 GCA_963932145.1 Acanthosepion lycidas | reverse complement strand
TTTAAATTAATTATTTATTATCAAAAAAATTAAACACCTAACCTCATCGCCAATACAAGCAACTCACTTGCAGGAACCAAATAACAGGGTACTATTATTATTTATGATATTGCCTGCTCCAACGGAACTTGGTTCCTGATCAAACCAAATTCATCAATAATTATATTGGACATACCAATACATGCTTATCGATAAGACTTACATGACATCTCTCAGACCATAGCTAAATTAAGACCCATTTCAACATATAAAGATAGCTATTAAACTCCATCTGCAACATAATTGTAAAAAATAAAAAAAATAATAGTCCCATCCACGTGTAAAAATCGGCTAAAATTAATGAAAGCATTAATAATAAAAAAGGTAAAACACACTTTATATCCAGAAACGAAATATTTTGTATGAACGAAAAAATTGAATAAAAACTAACTAATGAATATTGCATAAAAGAGGTATTGATGCCCAAATACACAATTATATACATATAGGTGTGTGTGTGTGTTTTGAAAAGTGTGTGTATATAAATATAGATAAATAAGGTGTTTTTTCAATATTTTCCAGCTTATTCTTGGTCCTACCTACAGCAGCATTACAAGAAAATGCCTACTTTGCCTACACGAAAAAGTACAAATAATATCCCATACCCAGCAAAAGAATTTACGAAAAAAAATATCAGAGATAATCTCCAAATGTAGGCATGAGAATAAATACCTATTATCAGAATTCATACCAAACGAATAAAAAAACCACCAATATTCACACTTTAGTTCAAGCTACCATCACAATAATTACATTTATTGTTATTACCATTCCACCACCATTAGTAATCACTTCTACCACTTTACAATAACTATTAGCTACTAATATTATCATTAGCACCAAACCCCCAACACCGTTACTACATCACATCTACTATAACCATATAAATCCACTATAATTAAACTACTCCTCCTCCACCCCCAGCATATTTAATACCACCATAAAAAAAAAACAATAAGGATTACAAACTACAATTTCTACCAGTCACATATACGCAGTCATCAAAAACAAGCAATAACCAGCTTTAAAATAATAACAAATCAACCTTAAAAAATTAAAAATAATAGTAATTTTTACCTATCATAATTTTACACAGACCCCACCACACGTATATACGTGCATGCGAGGAATTATTATTCAGCGAAAAAATAGAAAAATGCTCTGATTGTTGACATGTATACATTCACGAGACATTCACGAGAAATTTTCGCTACACTTTGAATTTCAACAGACAAATGCGCATGTATGTAGACAACAGCACACACATACATATATATGTCAAGTCCAATACTGTCCACATATGTTTATGTCTATATGAGCCCCGGCGGGCGAGCGAGTGTACATGTGTATCTGCGTACCTCAACGGGTGTACGAACATGCATCTATGTTTCCGTTAGCATGTGTGACATCACGACGACGTCCCCCGACACACTTCCATAATAACACCAATACACGCAATCTACATAAATCCAAAATTTAAAAAAAATAATCAGTTCGTCTGCCGATCGCGAGTCACAAACCCATATCAATCCAACCAAATATATATATATATATATATATATATATATATATATATATATATATATATAAATATATATATATATATATATATATATATATATATATATATATATATATATATATGTATATATATATATATATAAAAAGCAAGGGCCATAATATTCATTGAGTGATTATTGGGTTAATGCATCTTTAAAATATAGTTAGCGAAGGGACTACGGCATTTTATATCATTAACTTTACTAATTTACTTTTTGAATAAAATGCACCACATATTTGAAATATATATATATATATATATATATATATATATATATATATATATATACAGAAAGAGAGAGACAGATAGACAGAGACAGAGTGAGAGAGAATCCGCAAAAAAATGAATATACATTTCAAAAACGGGAAAAACTTTTCTTTCGTAATTTCATCAAATGGCGATAAAAATGGCGATAATACTGTTTACTGTAGTAGTTTCGCGACAGATGGCATTGCCCTCATGGCTGTAGCATCAACAAGTCCTAAAGGATGTTGGGTATCGCAAAAAAACGATTACACTGCCGGCCCTTAGGCAAGAAATTTTAAATGCATGTGCAGTAATCTCACTGGAGACTTTTCCCAAGCAGTATTTCGCAGTACTAATAAATATCTGGAAGCTAAAGGACACTATTTTGAGCATCTCTTGTGATTGTAGACTCCAAAAGTAACTTTTATCAATCTCGCGATGTCTGTATAAATTTAGTATTATTATATCTACACAAGTTTTACCTTTCTTGAAGTTTGTATACATATTTTTGGCGGACTCTGTATATGTATGTATTTGGCCAATAGGGTAGGTCGATTTTGGAACTGTAAAAAAAAAATAACTCGAGGAAATTTGCAAAATAACATCATAAATTACCACAAGAATATTTTTCTTCAAAACTTCGTATTTGTTTGAGGAATCGAACTTAAAGGCAAAATAAATTGTGATTTTTATTATTATATCGGTGTCATGCAAAACATATGTAGGTTAAGTTGAAACCGAGTCTTAACAAAAAGAAAAGAAGAATAAACTCTTAATGATGGATATTTTTAAATTTAGTATCTATTCTCTTAATAAATTAAATAAAATTACCAAAAATAAAAAAAAGTAAAACACACTAAAATATTAAGTTTAAATACAAATATCTACTTAGGAACGCTGTCGTATTTACTAGATATTAGGTTGGTGCAAAAATAATGACGTAATAATGTCGTTTTTTGACGTACGTCAAAAAACGACATTATTACGTACGTCAAAAAACGACATTATTACGTCATTATTTTTGCACCAACCTAATATTTCTTCCGTATTTACTGGTAGTAATTACCTCCTCTTGGAAGTTCGTTTTATTTTTGTTTACTGTTTACGCTTTTAACCAGCAAAAATATCTACTGTATTTCAGGAATGATGTATTTTCCAATGCAAATGATTACCATAATTTACCCCAAATATCATTTTCAGCTGTTGGAAGTCGTCTGGATTCTATTTTTAAAATTGAAAATGCAGATACCCTTAGTTGTGACCAAAGACTCCTTTATGAATATACAGTGGGTATTTCTAGAAGTAAGGTGGACTCTAGATATGGGAAATTGGTCCATTAAACCAGGCAAGGTGGCTAACTTTAACCATTTAAATTAGTTATACCGATTTATAGAATCATTTTAAGGATTTTATCTAATTTCACCATAAATATTAAGGCAGTACAGTGTCCATTTTTTTTTTAAATAACTCAAATTAATTTTTATATGCTTTCAGGAGTGGGGAGCCAGCCAAGAAAAGATTAAAAAGAATGACAACTCTCAAATTTAAAGCTATGCACTGGACACAGTTAATAGATCTGTCATTAAGTGGAGCTTGTGAACCACCACTCACAGAAGAATTTTCTGAAAATGAACTTCAGGAATCCTTAAATCGTAAAAAGCTTGACTTGCCAGATTTGCTCTCACATTCTCAACCCGTGAAACGGGCAGTCAAGTTAACAACAGAAGCTTCCCAATCTGAGTATAGCTTTGAAGTATGGTACCAGCACATATTAGGTTGGTGCAAAAATAATGTCGTTTTCTCACATATGTTACTATGTGAGAAAACGACATTATTTTTGCACCAACTTAATAACTTTGCTAACAATCTTAATAGCAAAAGTTTTGTGTCAGAAATTGAGACCATCATTTTCATCTAAGGGCTCATTTATGGAGATATTTGACTCTATATATTAAGCCCTATTAAACTATTAAACTATTTTTCCATATTTATTTTCTTTGTTGTATTTTCATTCATAATATTAAAAATATTAAAATAAAAACCAGCAATTTTTTAATGTATTTAACTATCACTGCTTAATTCATGAGGTAAAAAACAGCATTTCGAAGTCGTCACTGATAATGGGGGAAGATTTTCAATTTGAAATTATAATTTCTTCATTTTATTTTATTTTGATAAAACAAAATAACATTCCCTGATTCAAATAGTGAAATTATTTGGATTTTTCATCAATATATAGGCCAAATCTTGCAAAATCGTGGATTTTTCAGTGTTTTTTTGTTTCCGATGTTTGTTGCCAATGTTCAAAAAAATCGTTGAAGTGTCAGATCTCATTTTTTTGTATCAGTACTTAATAGGTCTAAACACAAATTTTGGTGTATTATTCTTTTTCGATATTTTTTTTAAAAAAAGTGAAAAATCAACATACTCTATTAGTGAACACTCCTTCTATATTATTGATATTATTATTAGCTGGTACATTCTGTAGTGTCGAATTCCTTCGCATATAGAATGATTGAAGACCATCTCTGCAAGATCAAGGCAACGTCTACATATCGGAAACAATATTTACTAGAAATTATTTACTAGAAATTATTTACTTGATAAGATTTCATGGTTTAATGATAAAAAATATTATATTAGCAATTCGGAATTGCTCCTTATACAAAGTTACACAATCGCGCACATGTAAAGAAAAGCTACCCAAAAGACCATACAGACACATAGAATTACATATATCTTGAGTGCAAAAATAACATGAATTAGCTTAATAATATTCACGGTATAATGTTCACTGTATAATAAAAATAGGATTAACATTCTGAACGGAACTCGGAGAACTGGAAAAGAAAGGAGATTCATTTAGAAGTGGAAGTTAATTTAGATATAGGTTTATTGATTTAACTAAAAACGTACATTTAAGATCAAATATTTAAAATTTAATCTCAGGTATATATATATATATATATATATATATATATATATATATATATATATATATATATATATATATGTCATCCACAGACAGACTTCTTCGCTGTAAGACAGCTCATTAGTGTGGCTAAACACCCGATCGTTTCAAGCTGGGACGGAAACCCAAATGATTTGGCATCAGTAGGTGATTCTAACCCATAGGCTCTCAAAGCACGAAAGAGAAAAAGGCTAATTTTAGAGTATTTATTCTTTCATAAACACGCTAGTGACCCAGAGAACTCAATTTTTTGGGAGAGTCTTGAATTATCAGCGGTTATATTCACTGTTTAAAAATTCGCACTTTCTCCCCACAGGGCTCGACTGGATTTTTTTATCGGGAGTTATATATATATATATATATATATATATATATATATATATATATATATATATATATATATATATATATATATATGTATATATATATATTGTGTGTGTATTTAGGCAGCATCTTTTCATTCATACACGTTTCATTAAATAATGATTTAAAACAGCATGCCTGCCCGCACACACAATTCCGTAAAATACTTATCGAAAACACAATTATACTTCGACTTGAAAGCAATAGACAAAAAATAAAAATCCTTGAAGTATTATACATCAAACAGTTGAAACCCAACCTAAACAAAATCAATTATGCCATCTCTACAAATATTCTTTAATGTCTATATTTGGTAACAAAAGCCATTGGTTTATACCATGGCTTTCATACTTCTCCAATTCACTCTCGTGTGGTCATGTGTGACGTCGTGAGATGCGGTGCGATTTTAGCTTCTAGCATCTTATATGCACATGTTTATTGTTGCTTAGAAATCATCTATGTAAACATTGGCAGACTATCATCACTGTGTTGTCCGTATATTGCTTAATATGTTGTAATTGACATCTTTGGCTTAAGATGGAACACAGCATGAGATCTGTATAAAACTGAGAACGCTTCGGCACACTGACCGTTTTTACGCAAGTGCCATACGACTGGAGACCCGAATGATACAACAGACTTATGAAAATTATTACGAAGCTGATTGTTTTACCCAACGTAAAACAATATGATTACGCGCATATGCATATCAACATTTACATGCATTTATATCAGAATAGGATAATTTGGGTTGCTTATAATGTTATACGACACAGACACGACTTGAGGCTGTGGCTGAAGCCAGTGGCAATTTTAATAAATAAATTTAATCTTTACTATTTCAAGATATATTTGTGTAATTTTGGAAAATATATCTGTTTAAATGAGATGTCAGTATTATATTCATTTTCGCGTAATTTTGACAACAATTTATACATCGACCCCACCTCGTATATATATTAGAGTATAATAAATAACCTGACGAATGCGTTTAGCATGAAACGGATTGTCGCTTCTGAGTTTTGACTTCAATGCTTACTGTTATATATATTGTGTATTTAGGCAGCAATTATCCATTTATGCATGTTTCATAAAAAACGATAGACAAGGTACTATGATTAAACTTTTTATTTAATATTTCTTGTGTTGGAACAAGTGATTTCGTTTTGGGAAAAAAAGAAAAAAGCCAACACTTAATAATATTAACTCCAAACACGGCTACAATGTACTAAATGTCGGAAAATAAAACATCAATATAACAATGAGAACTTAACGCATACAACCAAGTAAATTGAATAAATGAAATCATCCTTGATAATGTCTAAAAGTATAGCCGAAAGCGCTCGGAATTATGGAACATTTGGACACTTTGTACAGACTCTGTGTCCAAAATAGAAAAGACATTTTTGAACACAAGAAAAATGAAATAAAAAGCTTAATCGTAGTTCCTTCTCTGTCGGTTTTAATGAAACATGTTATATATTTATTATATATATATATACATATATATATATATATATATATATATATATATATATATATATATATATATATATAGATAGATAGATAGATAGATAGATAAGCGGTTAATTCACACAAACACACACACACACACATATATATGCATATATCTAAAATATATAAGTACATACATATACATACATATACATACACACACACACACACACACACACACATATATATATATATATATATATATATATATATATATATATATATATATATATATATATATAAATTCCAAGTGGATAGAATTCAGGTAGAACTCAATGACCGGGACAGAGTAAAAATAATATATATATATATATATATATATATATATATATATATATATATATATATATGAGTATAAATATAAAAATGAACATTGAAGTCAAAAGTCAGAGGCGACAGGCTGTTTCATGCTGGATGCAATCGTCAGTCGGCCTAAGGACTGCGGCTAGCATGAAACAGCCTGTCGCCTCTGAGTTTTGAATTCAATGTTCATTTTTATATTTATGTTTACATACACTCTAATTCTGATATTAACACTTTATCCCATAAATGTAGCACACCTTAAACTATATTTCTTCATATATATATATATATATATATATATATATATATATATATACATATATATATATATGTGTGTGTGTGTATATATATATATATATATATATATATATATATATATATATATATATATATATTTTTGTGGACAGACTTATTCGCCCCCTCTTAATATTTTCATATTTTCTAAGGAAATGCGAATATTTGCCGGCACTCACTGAATTTACCATATATAGTTTATTCCATATTTAGTTTTGAATGATTCGTGAGTTTTTTTGATGTTTCGATCTATTATATTCATAGTTATAAATATGGTTTAGTTCAATATTATTCCCCCGCCTTATGGAAATTATGAAATAATATTGATCTATGTCAATTATACTGTTTTTAATTTGGGATTTAATACGGACACACTTTGAAAATGTAATAGTATTGACCTGTTTCTATAACATTTATAAAATTTAATGATGAATACAGTATTTGTGCGCCACATAGCACTATGACACATTCGTTCTGCCACCCGGCTCTACCTGACAAGAAGCTCCGATTGAGGATAATTGATGCGTACAAAGAATTTGGCAGATATAAAACACTTTGCAAGCGTTTAAAACTTCCTAGATCGACACTCCGTACTATCATCAAAAAGTACAACGTCAAACGCTTAATTTCTAAGAGAAGTGAGAGGAAAATTGTTAGAGATTTCTCGAGGAATCCACACTTAACAACAAAGGACATTGTCAATGATGTAAAAACGTTAGGGTTGAATTATCGACGAAGAAAGTCACTAGATTCTTTCATGGAACAGTACATCGAGCTTGTCACTCAAGAAAAACTCCCTTGCTTAAGGCTATAGCCTAAAAGACAGATTAGCTTATGCTAAAAGCCATCTAGAACATGAGAGTAAATAGTGGAACTCTATTTTATGGTCAGATGAATCCAAACTAGATCTAATCACATGAATTCACCTTATTTATGTAGGAAAGTGAACGAATCTCACAAACCAAAAGCTACCCTCCCTACAATGAAACACGATGGTTGGGGCATTCTTCTCTGGGGATGTTTGCGGCTTCTAGACCAGGAAAACTATTGAGAGTACACTGTATCATGGATACAGAGAAGTATTTGACTAGTTTTAAAAATAATATGTATTACAGTTTTTTGTATATAAGTGTGTACTAGTGAGCTAGTCAAAATGATCTGACTCATTTCATAGTCCACCAATAGAAGGGTTAACCAATCAGACATCTCAAAATATTCAATGTGACGTGTATAAAGGCAGCCATTTTGTTTTTTCTCCCAATCTTCACTGCCAACCTGATATCAAAGGCTTAAAGAAGTAACAGCCGCTACTTTCTCCGAATCTACACTGCCAACCACTGATATTGAAGAGATTACGATCTTCACTGGATTCCATATTCAGAGACTATGGCAAACATGGTCAGCAATATGAACAAAGAGCACGAAAGCTATATTTGGGGCATCACTGGATGGTTTCAAAATGACAATGACCCAAAACACACGACACGAATTGTTACAAAATACTTCGATGACAGCAAAATTAAGGTATTGTCATATCAAGCACAAAGTCCTGACCTAAATCCTATTGAAGATTTGTGGGCATATTTTTAAAACAAGTAAGAGAAAGAAGTCCGGCGATTTGTAGCAACTATTAGCTATGACCAAGAAAGAATGAAGCAAAATACTTATCAATGTGTGTAGCGATCTTGTAAGGCACTATCAGAAACGGTTAAGGCAATAATCAAGAATAAATGTAAGGCAATTGATTATAGAGGCAAGAGGACTAATAATTTTATCCAATGTTGAATATATTTTGGTGTAATTTTTTTTTTAGTATTTGATATTAAAATAACAATTTTCTTTGGGGCATTCTTTCAAATCAATTATTTCATCATTTGTGAAAAAATCTACATGAAGTTTCTGTTAAAATTTGACATATTTATAGATTTATTTGTAATTACGGAAGTGAGTGATTAATTCTGCTTGTATGAGCGCGTGGCCGAGTGGTTAAAACGTTCGCTTTCTCACCATTAGACCCAGGATCGAATCTCACCATGGTCGATTTGTCAGGAAGTAGACTTCAGAAAACTGTATCACAGTTTGTGAGTGAAATTGGGTAGACGGAACCCTCGGTAGCACGAAGTCACAAGTCGTCGTTCCCGAGGGTTTGAATGTGCTGGCCTTGTTCAGATTGTTGATCACGCTTGATAACTCCCAGAAACTGTAACTAATGTTTGCTCAACATACTAGGTTGGTGCAAAAATAATGTCGGTTTTTGACGTCAAAAACCGACATTATTTTTGCACCAAACTAATAGTTGCAGTATAAGACCCCGGTTGGCTTTGTGGGTGCTGAAGAAAACACAAATGTGCTTGAGGGAGCGTCTGTAATAGGGATTGGCTAACACAAATGTACTTGAGCGAGCGTCTGTAATAGGGATTAGCTATGTGTGTATCGTATTGGTGTGTGTGTGTGTATGTGTGTGTATCGTATATTATAAGCCTGCAAAAAGACAATTCTAGTATGAATGCATGCAAATATTTAGAGGTATATATGTGTATTTACGGGCAACTGACCTCTTTGTTTTTGTTATTTCATATTGTCCAGAGTCCATCACAGCCTAACCATTTCCCAGGTTTCTTCGGTCGCACCGCTTCCGTTCATGTGAGTAAAAAGCAAATAGCCGCAAACGGAGATTTTTAAACTTAACATTTAATATATTATTCTATTTACAGCAACACGTGCAAAACATCTTTTCCCATAAATTGTAACGTCGATATGTTTTGAATTTTGTTTTCCTTTGTTAGAAAGGAATTCCAGGAACGGTAGCCAAACAACGTTGCAAACAATATTAGTCTGATTTGTGAAGCTTACAGCCAAATTGATGGATGACGATGCTTTCAATTTTCATAATCTCCATCGAGTTTTTCTGCTCGGAATATCTGCAGTTCTTCACAGACAATTCAATCTACACTGTTTTCCTTCATATATGATTTGTTATATAAGAATTTTCTGCTTCTTTGGATAACTATTTTCTTTGATTTTTTTTTGTTTTTTGAGTGTTGCATATAAGGTGATGGTTGTTCTGCCACTTAAGTTTTTTTTTTAACCAAACCAGCAGGAATTTGGGGGCATAAACTCTTATTTCTCGTAAGTGAAACACACAATATTGTTACAATATTAAAAACCAGCCTGATAATGTATTGTACAACAATGGTTCGAATTTTAGGAAACGTATCTATGATATCCAGTACATCGAGATAGATGGCGTTAGTAGAATTATGAGAGTACATATATATATATATATATATATATATATATATATATATATATATAAATTCAAATAACCAGATTAGCAGTGACTGACCACTACTATTAGTTTCATGTGCTTTCACGCAATCATCCGGTATCCAGTGGCTTGTAATAAGATGAATACCCTATATACCATCGGGCGAGTTCAATTTGACAAGCAAACCGAACCCGCCCATTTGGGGGAGGGTAGAACACCCAGCCAACGTGTAAAATGGCATAACAACAAAAAAAAAATTCCCACTTGCAAAGGCTTGTCAATATAGCAAAAAAGTGCTCAATAAAGTGAAAATATTTACAGGAACTGAAGCCTTTAGCCCAAAAAGTGCTCAACAGCAATGGGCAACCAAAGTCACTTCAGAGAATATATATATATATATATATATATATATATATATATATATATATATATATATATATATATATATTATATATATATATATATATATATGACAAAACGGGTAACTTCTACAAATTCACGGCAGATGACTACAACAAATAAATTAAAAAAAAATTAACTAGGTCTTATAAAAAAGCTTATAATATCAACATAAATATGGTAGATAGTATTAACAGAACTAGTCAAATTATTACTGATAAATTAAAAATAAGCAAAAGTGTAGGCGAACTTGGTGAAAACCAATGCTACATCACTCTTAAGGACCACAAACAAGATTTTGAGGAAGACCCTACTACTAGAATGATAAAGCCAAACCGACCCGACATCGGGAAGATTATCAAAAAAATCGTAGAAAGGATTACTAGGCAAATTAAAAAAAATACCTTGAATTAACACTCTGGATTAATACCAAAGAAGTCATCAATTGGTTTACCAGTATCAACAATAAGCCTGATTGCACCATGATACAGTTCGATATTGTAGATTATTACCAGTCAATATCGAGAGATCTATTTACGAGTGCCCTGGAGTTTGCTAGTGTATATTCAGACCTAACAAAAGAAGAAAGGAATATAATTCTTAGTGCAAAAAAATCTGTTCTCATTCATATTACAAGTGATATCGTCTAATTAAACCGTAATTTAAACGGAGCATGGTACTTTACTCATGTTTCTTTTCTTTTTAGTTTTGTTTTTGCTATCAAGTGAATTATTTGAATTATTACATAGTTCGGGTTCCCTAAAGTCTTTTAAGTATGTCTTTATGTTAAGTGAACATAAAGAATGATGATTTTGAAAGAAAAAAAAAAGTTGTGCGCAAAATAAAGGTAAACAAACTAACGAAGATCGGTTGCGTATATGAAGAAAGATTATGCCGAATTAAGGTGTCGAATAATGATTTCATTAGCAAATTACCATACGAATTGGTCAGATGGTTTACACTAAATGTGTAATATCGAACAACGATCGATATATGCCGTGTATTTTATTATTAATTAATTAATTATCTCGTCACACGTGTCTTTTACATGGTACTCGTGGATTACTTGCCCTTGATTTTCGTGCTAAATCACTAGGGTAAATTGTAATAAAAAAAATTGTTGTATTTTTTTTTTAAATTTTATCAATGGATCGAGCAAATTTCTTTATATTGAATAAATTCGACACTGCCTAATTATGCATATGGTGGATTTGGAAGCGAATGATTTCTATATTAAATTAAATGCTAAACACGGTGAAGCAAGCGTAAGAACCGGCGCGTGATCATAAATAAAGTGGAGAAATAAGTGCCTTTTTACATTTAATTTTAAATATAGAATCGAGGAAATCTTCCGAAAACGATTCTTTATTAAACGTTTGAATTCAAATTGCCTTTTCTTCGTAATTGATGGGAATAATGACCCAGGATCCCAATTCACGTCATTGAGTCAAATGTGATTCCCAACCAAAATGTGCTTGAATCCGAACAGGTTACAGCATTCAACCAGTATTAAATTTTGCGAAGATACACAAAAATACGACGGAAAAGAAAGTATCATTGTTGTGAAAAGAAGAGGGAAGCATATGCAGCCCGGAATCGAAAAGTACAGATATCTCAGACTTCCGATCAAAGAACAGTCGATGCTTCGCGTAAACGTGAAGAATGCCGTTCACCGACTCTCGATCAAAGAATAACTTATGCCTTCCGTAATCAAAGAATACGACGATCTCAGACTCCCGAGTAAAGGGCAGCAGATGTACTACGGAAAAAAGGCTTCCAAAGAGTTGTAATTACTAGATCAGACGGAATTCCAAGTCAGGAAGACAAAGAAATTCAAGAGCTTCTTTTACCGTGATCAAATCCAACAACAGCAAGTATCTGAATCAGCAAGATTAAGAGCTTTTAAAAGAGGTCATTTTGAGAGGGTGAAATTATTAGCGTTCAGATATGAGTCAAGTGAGAGATATTATGAACTTCATCTTTAAATTTTTTGATGAGCAGTGAGAGCATTTCTGCTACATCTAACCAACATAAATCGGTTGAACATGGATGATTTTCTGTGGAAATAACAGACTGGACCCTTTCCTGACCCTCCTGACCTTGAAGTCATTGCTGGGTAGAGTTTCCGATAAATCCTAATATATTCTGGAGAATTTCAGAGGCTATCAGAATTGCTTTACTATGATATAATTTTGGCGCTAAAGATGCAATTCTTCCGAGATTGGAAACAACTTTCGGAAAGCACTAAATAGGATCACTGCTTCCTTTGCCTAATGAACGAAAGAATTTTTTATAAATATATTTCGTTGAAGATCAACACACCCAGGCTTAGATCAGGATAGATATATTCGAAGACGTGAAACTAGAGACAATCCTTGAAATGTATGAGCTCCTTCATCAGCACAATGTACATGAGGGATTTTAAGTCTGCTATGCAAAGGATTGGAACTTATGATATCAAACGAGTGATTATAACTGATAGGAATCTACCTGCTAAAAATAGCAGAAGATACAACAGGCCAAGAACAACTGAAGTGGGTCTCCTAACGGTGGGCCAAGCTTTTGAGAAGATAGATATTGTTCAAATAAAAGAGGATTGTTACCATAAGAGAGTTTTAGAAATCCATCACAGTTATGTTGCTCTTCACTATCCCTTGTTTGTTTTTTTCTTGGCAAGGAACAAATGGCTATCACTTTCTCCTGAAGAAAACAAACAGGAAGGGAGGTAACAAAGAAGATATCAGGCCAAGACTTTTATTGCCACAGAATACTGGAGGGAAACCAGAATTTAAATCACATTTAAGAAGTAAGCAGAAGTTTAACCAATTTTTGGTTGATATGTATGCCAAAATTGAATCTCAAATGAAGATTTGTGTGAGGATATTCTTCACCAAATGAGAATTCCCCCAACATGGAATTGAGATTGAAATGAATGATTAAATTGCAAATATTGGATTATGTAAAATGAAAAACAAAGTAATGAATCTTGCTCAAAAGGAATTACAAGATTTTGAAATGCCAAAATCCAATAGAGAAGCTGAGCCTGTGAACAGAGAAATCTTGAAGAAGTCAGGATATAATCTGGGGGAATTTCAACGCTATATTGTTACAAATAAGATTCCCCTTACTCAAAACCAGATAGAAGTTTATGAAACGATTTTATCTGATGTCAACAATGCCAGTGGATGAAAATTTTTCTTGGTGCTCGAGGAAAAGCATTCAATACTAGTCTACTTTTATATACATTAAGAGTTCAGAGTTATATTGCACGAGCTGAAGCTTTGACAGGAATTGCGTCTACTTTTCTTCACGTTGGAAACTCTGCCCATTCAAACTTCAAACTTCCACTAGACTTGCACAACAATTCTGACTTTGTTTACAATGTAAAACGGAGCATCAGTATTGCCAAAATTCTTTAGCAGACCTGTCTCATTATGTTGGATGAGTGCACAATGACAATCAAAAGAGCATTTGAAGCAATTAACAGAACCTTTCAGGATATCAGGTAGAACAACAAGCTCATGGAAGGAATAAAATTTCTTTTATCTTGAAACCGCCAGCAGACTTTACCAGAGGAATGCAGCTGATGAAGTGACGTCTTGCTTAAACAATTCTTACACTTGGCCATATTTGCAAAAGAATTTAAACTTCAAACCAACATAAGAATGGGATTTCACGAAGACCTGACTGATGGTAAGTTTGCAGCTCAGCTTCCCGGAATTGGTAATATTCAACTGGATGCTGATGGAGAAATCTGTTTCCACGGGACGGTTGAGTTCAAGTCAAGACACTGGATGATCGTAATAATAAATGTTATCCAAATATCAACCACAGGAGTAGCTCTGTAAAAGAGAACCAAGAAATGAAACATTTCATGCCGTAAACGAGAGACTCATTCAAGACATTCCAAAAAAAAAAAGTGCTAATGTTCAACTGACTCTACTGTGGACCCTAATGGAACAGTAAAGTATCCTATTGAATGTCTTAGCTCCTTGGATCCACCTGGCATATATATATATATATATATATATATATATATATATATATATATGCATTGATTTGAGTTTGGGAATTTAGGTTTCACGCCCCTTGCCATCTTTAGACAAAGGGCGTGAAACCAAGGGTCACAAACTCACATCAAAGCAACGAAATATATTATCCTTATCACGGACATTGAGCGCCTTCCATTACGTACCGTGCATATATAATATATAAATATATATATAGGAATTATATATATATCTATATATACATATATATATATATATATATATATATCTATATATATATATATATATATATATATATATATATATGTGTGTGTGTGTGTATGTGTGTGTCTGTGTGTGTTTGTAAATTTTCTCTCATTAGGTGACTTATATATCTACATAAATGCACATATATAAGTGTCAATATATATATATATATATATATTGAAATATCGAGCACGTTATTGAAAAGTCTGGTTGATTTAAATGTCTTTTCTCTCAGTATCCCACTGACTGACAGCATTTTTGTTGTCATACGGTCTTTAATATATATATATATATATATATATATATATATATATATATATATATATATATATATATATGTGTGTGTGTGTGTGTTAATATATATATATATATATATATATATATATATATATATATATATATATATATATATATATATGACCAGTGTCACATATACGATTTTTACATATAAGAACTATATAACTCTATATATATCTTTTAACACTTATGTATGTGTATTTATGTGGATATACATGTAAGTCGCCTAATGAGAAAAAATTTACACAACAAATTGATTTCCTAGCAATACTCTTAATTCAGTGATTAATTCACATCAACATTATGCTGTCAAAATTACAAGCAAAAAAAATCAGTTAATAATTTTTTATCAGGCTTCGGATATATTGGTCTCACCTAGTATGTTTCGCAGCGTTGATATATAAAATCTATTGTTAGTTATCGGCACACTAAGATAGATATGGTCAAAATGCATTTATCTGAGAATATTTCTATTCATGTGTGCTTCCGTGTGCTTTGGTGTACTCTTATATACGTAAGTATGCAAATAAACAAGAGTTATAGTTTTATTTTAGGCAACTGAAATGATCATTGATTTCTTTTTGCTCTTCGTGTTTGCCATTTTCTCTTTCTTTCCAAACAAAGTCTTTCATTGTTCACTGCTGCCATTTTGACAGCTCCTTTCCAAATTTCATCTCTACAAAACACATGAAACCAAAAATAAAATTTAAAAAGTGTAAAAAGAAAATGGTTTTTTGAAAGCAATAGGAATAAATATTCGAAAAAAAAAATATTGAACTAATGTCATTGATAGAAACCTCCGACTTGAAACATATTTTCATGCAAGATTAGTTTATCTCGAACAGCTGCAGTCCTGCCATCATTACGGGGTTCTTATAGCTAATGTTATAAGGTACGGTTCAAGTAACATTGATGTTTGCAGAGCTAAGCTGAATACAGAAAAAAAAAAGTGTAATAAGACTGTGTTCTGCCGGTGTCCACAGTAGAGCAGGCCATCCTGAAAATTACTCTGATATTACTATAGAAAAGTTTCAAATGGCAGAAATAATATATTTTTGCTGAATTTAAAATCAGAATTCGAACTCTTAGCCATTAGTAAGGTTCGAACACCAACATCTAGCCACCATGGGAAGCATACAACTTTTTTTTTTATTTTGGTCCAAAAGCCACTCAAGCTAGAGTGATATCATATGGGACTTTCTTATGAACGTAAGGATTCTATATTATTGGGAAATGAAGCAGAAATAACGGTTGACTCTAGACTTCAAGAAGTTAAGATTGTACGAATTGGGAAAATAAACTTCACCCAATAAAAGGCGCAAGAACCACTCAAGGTAGAATATTACTGAATTAAGTATGTGATATGAAGATAAAAAGAGTAAATAGGAATTAAAAATCATGACGATAGAACCTATATATTTTTTGCAATGATGTTCATCTGCATAAGGCCCGGGGGCCACTCCAAGGAGAATGTAACAGTTACATCTTATGCGGTCATGTGTAAGATAAGGTTAAACCCTAGACTAGAACAGGTTAAGATTTTAGTAATCTGGGAAGTAACATATTGGGAAATATATATTGAACGGGCAGCTAAATAACTTAAAAAAAAAAAAAAAACATCAGTAACCAAAAATATCAAAATAGAAATTATCCTTGATAAACGTTAAACATATAACTGAAAGCACTCGGACATTAAAAAAAAAGGTAATTTCTACATAATTTACGTTCAAAATAGAAGAAAATTATAAGGACACAAGAAAAATTAAATAAAAAAGTTAACAACAGTACCTTGTCAGTAGCTTTTTAATGAAACTATTTCTACCGGCCTATATGATCAAGAAGTCTTATGAAAGTAAAAAAATTACTCTCTTTGGCAGGTTTTCATAAATATTATTTTTCTTTAGTAGGAAATCTCGAACATTCATGCCGGTAAACGAAAATAATTAAATAGAATGTCTGAAAAATAAAATGGGGCTTTCTACACAATTAAGAGAATCCACTAAAAATAAACTTTAAATTGATAAAAAAAAAAACCTGTCGGATTAATAAAAATCCATCAATTCTAATTGCCAAATATAATTTTTATTTAAAAAACAGTAGTCCCAGTATAATATATAACTACAATAACATTTAGTTAACCAGATTCTGTCCGGTTCCACCGTCAAGAAACCTCGGAAGCATATGAAACTGTAAGTTGCGGATACAGGAAAATCTAAGTATTATATATATAATCGTATATAGGGTATGTTACTCCTTTAACTCGGATGTATGTGACGACCAGGTGGTACTGATGAATAAAGTTTATTTATCATCCAACAAGTTTCATAATCACAACTTCATTTATTTTGTTTACTGACAGACATTAGCTTCCCTAATATTCACACGTCACTTTTTACCTGCAAGTTTGCCAGTTTTTTCCGAGATGGACAAATTAAAACTATTGCACTTACCATCAAATGTGTGATCAGTACTAAGAATCTCACACTCAACAGTAACATCTGGTTTACCAGGTTCTTTAATTTTCCAATAGTAAATGCAAATAAAATATATTTTTATATTTTATATTGCTATATTGCTCTATATTTTGCATTGAGGACTCTTTTCAATAACGTTTGTATCTCTGAAATATTTTTATTTCTTATATATACTTATATATCAGATATATATATAAGAGATATATATTTGATATATTCTTATATATATATATATATATATATATACACACATTGCCAAGTATATGATTGGTGTATACGGAATAAATAAACTTTTAAAACCATTTATTTTATATTCGGAGGTGCTGAAACAAAATGGCTTTTTTTGTAGTGATTTTATAGCATATTTATGCTATAATTTTTAAATAAATAATTATATATATATATATATATATATATATATATATATATATATATATATATATATATATATATATAATTATTATAAGTTTTACCAGTTTGTGACTGGAAGGGATAATTTCGAGGAGGATATAAATCCAGGGAGAGCTCAATGTAGACTACAGAGAGTAATAATTATAATAAGGAAACGGAGACTTTATTTAGCCATTTCAATTATAATTTATTATTTCGTGGACATCGAGATGTTCTGCTATTCAGAATGAAACCTTCTCCGCAAATGGAGAAAGTACACCGGACGAACACTTTAGATTGGTAGCGGAGGGAAGGTGAGAGAGAAGAGTTGGGTAAAGATAGGGCTAAGAGATTAGAGATTGGTAGTAGTCTATTTCCTTAACCAAGAATTTACTCTATACTTTTTAGAGTTTAATATTGGATTTCATGTTTCTTTGGCCGATACCGTTTACTGTTTTTTATGCCGGATAAATCAGGTCGATTCAAATTAACTTACTTAAAAGGATTTTGATCTAAATAAACTTCGGTATTAATACAGTAATACTTAGGCATTTGTTTTTAGGACAAAGGCTGATAGTCAGTGGAGACATTGAGTTGAGGGGAACGCAAGAGGGAGATATAGAGGGGGTGGAAGGCATCGGGAAGAAGAGAGTGAGAAGGAAAAGGCGGGGTTGTGGTAGCTTTAGCAGCCTGACCTGCCTAGATATTTCTTCATTTTTGGAATTATGTAAACGGGTTTATACAACGAGTTGATTGTTACGAAGTGGTCCCTAGTACAAATAATAATTAGAAATCGCAATAATATTATCAGGTGGATACAGCAAAAAATTTAGAGACTTAAAAGGCGAATAAACATTCAAAAACATATACCAAACTTAAGGAAAAGGTTATGGGTTATAGAAAGCCTGATAGTCAGTGGAGACATTGAGTTGAGCATTCATGAATATCTATCATGTTAGATGAAAGGTCAGGCAAGTTCCTCGGCGTGAAGTAATACAATTCAATGCCTAATAAACGACTGTGAGTAGGAGAAACTTGTATATATATATATATATATATATATATATATATATATATATATATATATATATGTGTGTGTGTGTGTGTGTGTGTGTGTGTGTGTGTGTGTGTGTGTGTGTGTGTGTGTCTGTGTGTGTAAATTAGTATTTCAGTTAATTTGGATTGTAATTAATTTATGTGCTATATGTGTTGAATAACATGAGGTCATTGATTTAACTGTTTTTATTTTTTTTTTTAATTTTGTATGTTTGCGGTTATTTATTTTGGCTTGGGATAGTAGGAATTATTTCAGGAAAGGGGATAGTGGGAAGAATATATTTGGTACGGGTTTATATTTTGATAAGATTCAATAGCGCCACTTTCGAATATTTTATTTCTAAATAAGTTACGTTCTTTTTTTATTATGTGTAGCATTCTCCCAGATGCCGAGACGCGTCGGCTAAGATAAGTTTTTCTTCTGTCTTCATTCCTATTTTCCTTTTAAAGATATAGTATATCTGAAAATTATATATTTAATCACGAGAGAGTAATGGATAGCGACTCGGATTGAAGAATTCCAGTCGAATCCATTACATTCACTTACGTACTAATACCCTTGGGAAAGGTATGAATCCTCTTTTTCTCCCTTCTTGTGGATAAATAGCAGAACAACGTGGGTTCTATAGACTTGGGCGGCAACTGGTCTAGGAGAAGGACAACTCAGAATTCAAAACTTGCGGAGGGTAGTTTGGGGACCTTGTCGCACACGGTGCACCAGGTGTCTGTATTCAGCCCTTCAAAAAGTGTGGTTGGTTCGGCACAAAACCCTCACCACCATAATCAAATCATATGTGCAGGTGTCTGGCTGTCAGTTCCTAGGAACTGAGTTACTTGGACCTCATACAACGAGAACGAGGGGAGAGCCCATCAGCATATGTATATATCATTTCTTAGTATTGATATATATATATATATATATATATATATATATATATATATATATATAATTTTTAGTAGTATGTATGTGTGTGTGTATATATATATATATATATAATTTCTTTAGTATTGAGGGTGTAGACATAGTGTGGATAGAGGAATCAACACTGCATGGTGGCTGTCATTTTCACTGAAATTCAGTACGTATGATGATTTCTGTGAACTGCCATTTTTTTTATCCTTATACCCACAATGATTACCTCTATGTGCGTATTGGTTCATCTGTCTGTTTCACTTTGTTTCTGTCTCTGCGTAATGAACTGGGTGTGCCAGCTTAATTGGTACCACATGATTATTAACGGACATTTGATGATTTACTACTGCATTTCATCAGTTGCTCTCGGCCAGTGTGCGTGTTACTGCCCCTTTACGCCTTCGATCAAGGACGTTTTCTCAGCCTGTGATGTCTGACCGTATACCTCTGGCGAGGTTGCCTATCCATCTTTCGGGCATTTACTTTTACACGCACATATATCAAGCGCTGCCAGGCTCACAGGTGTTGATCCATACTGAAAACGGGTTAATCGCGGATCACCAGCACACAATGATCTCACGGTAACGAAAATATCGCCTGTATCAAATAACTGATCTTCACAGAAATCGGGATTACTGAATGTTATGTTGACTTAAATACCTGGGATTGGAATTTGATTGGACAGTTACTATTATTTTGGTGCAAAAATAATGTCGTTTTCTCACATATGTTACTATGTGAGAAACCGACATTATTTTTGCACCAACCTAATAGCAATAAGTATTAATCTGTTATCGAATAGATTGCTATAGTTAGTTCCAAATAATTTCAAATAAAATGAAAAACACACACACACACACACACACTTTACCTGGATCCTTTATTAATTCATTTGAAACTACTTTTTTTCATTTGCTTCTTACGTCTTAATAATTTGAACGGCAAAAATTTCAGTTATGGTGGCCACATATTGCAATAAAAGTACAGAACATTGTTCTAATTCAAATGATTTTAATACATTTTCTACATATATATTTTTCCATTTTGTGTGTTTGTTTTTTTTTATTTCAAAATTTAATGCTATTATTTTATTTAAAAACACGCTAATATTTTAAAAAAGCCATTTCAAGGTTACATTGCAGGGTAAAGAATTCCCTCTTGTCTGGCTAATTGCAGTAGCCACACTTGTTTAGATTGGTCGGAAGAACTCTGACGAAACACTGAGCTACATCATCTTCATAACTCTTCGCCTCTCCTGATATTTGTAAATATAAAATATCAAGTTCAAATAGACTCGTCTACCATATCCCATAAATATTATTTATCTAGAGATTTTTCATAAAATTCAAAGAAGTATCTGCAATGTTATCGCTACTGATCCGGCACCTCGGTGTCTGTTCTTTTCCACCGCTATAATCTAGCTTCCCTGTGATTTTCTATCAATATTTCAATGGTAACTGTTTTGATGAACTTTCCTCTTTGCGACCCCGACTTCATGAATTTAAGCGCGGTACTAGATTGGCAGCTAGGTCTCATCATTTTAGAACTTAAATGTGCTAGATGTAATTATATGTTGTATGGTAACAGTTTCTTTCCTCGTACTTCTCGCATGTGGAGTTCGTTTCAGTTTCTTAGTTTCTAATCAACTTTGATCTTCAAATATTTAAATGCAATCGTCATCTTCTCTCGTCTTAAAACTCTGTTCTTTTATTGACCTCTCTACTCAATATGTAATTTGTATGTAGATATATTATATTTATTTCTAATTTTTAAGTCGTTTTAACCACAGGTCGAAGTTAGATGTCTGTCCTACACAGTAACCGTATTAGAATTTTTAAACAAACCTTTTTTGTACCACGGTGGTGGATTGTTTCGCTTCAAAATATTTAGAGGATCTATCTTATCAATTAATACAGGGTTCCACAAAAATACCTCCCACATATAATGGGAAGACATTAGCTAGATCAAGTCATCATTAAGATTAATGTCTTACCATTATATGAGTGGTACTTCTTGGAGGTATATGTAGTAAGTATTTCTGTCTCACCCTGCACATAACAGTTCACGTCACCTATTTGCATTTCATCCATTGAAACAGATTATGTATCCTTTCAAATATATATAATGATTTCCATTCATGTTTACCCTGAATAGCTACTCGAGGGTTACAGAGTAAGATTGGTTTGTTTTGTTTTACAGTATATCAACCACAATGGATTATTTAATGCTGACAATTTTTATTGCTGGTAATATATTCCTTCGAAAATATATTGCTGGTAATACTTTTTTTCTCCTTCAAAAATCTATTTCTGGTAATATTTTTTCTTCAAAAATCCATGGTTCCATGCTCCTCAAAACCTGATTAGAGGCCTTGCTGTCGGACGTAGTTTATCATCTTACCCAGGACGCGGATGTAGTAAGAGGCATCACTCTGAGCGAGCTGATAATGCCACCAAAACGTAAGACTTTAGAAGGAACCAGAAAACCAATTTTAATAGGAAACAAGGGATAACCATCTCGTTCTAATCAAACAAACAGAAAACAGTGTGTACTGGACGATTGGCACACCTATTTATTCCTATTGAGAAAGAAAAAGGGAAATAAATAGTAAATGAGAGTCCAGAGTTTTAGGCGGAGACATTAGAAGTATAAAGTTGAAGTACACTTTAGACGAAACCGGAAACACAGTCCTAACCAAAAAACAAGGAATAAACCTCTCTCTCTCTCTCTCTCTCTCTCTCTCTCCCTCCCTCTCTTTTTCTCGCACTCTTATTTTCTTTCTTTCTTTCTTTCTTCCTTTCCCTACACACACACACACACACACACACACACACACACACACACACATATATATATATATATATATATATATATATGTGTGTGTGTGTGTGTGTGTGTGTGTGTGTGTGTGTGTTTGTTTGTTTGGCCTGACGATTACATCTAGCATGAAACAGACTATATATATAGTGTTGTGGAGTTCTCCCTCTAATGTTGTGGAGTCCTCGCTCTCTCTCTCTGTCTCTCTCTGTCTCTCTCTCTCTCTATATATATATATAATGATAATTCCTCCTCTAAAAATCCGTATATATATAACAACACTTTATTTTTTTAAAAATCATTTCACCCCATGCTAGGCAGTAAAGCCAATAAGAGCCAAGGGGTTACTGAATGTGAAAAAATAAGTAAAAATTAAAAAAAATAAAAACAGTATTATTAAGGAAATAAAAGAGTAATGAAGAAGACAGTAGATAACGATTGACAGCAAATCTGTATCATATATATTAAAACGTATCATTAAAGCCATAGCCGATAAATAGTTATTACTTGGGCTTTGATATCAGGCGTGTCACCCAACTTTTTAACAAATATCGAGGCTGTATACAGCAGCTTTCTCAGATAAATGATTAAAATGGCTTTGAGCGAATGATCTGTGTAGATCTAAGGGAGGACAAACATTTTTCGAACCTGTCACAACGTAATCCCAAAGAACTGTACCAAACAACAGAAACAACCTCACTTGTGAACTTTCAACAGCGCCAACAGCTAAAACTTACAGTACATATGACGCGTTCGACGGAGGAGGAGCCGATATACAGCCGATTACATAATATTTTAAGCTCAAATTAGTTTTATTGTTAGTAGTCATGCAATAAGATGTGGTAACAAATGGTAGATTTGTTTACAGAAATTGTTACATAATTATAGTAAAATCATTAAGGCTTTTGTCAAAAGCATTTAATTTTTGGTCGTATGTTAATTTAAAATATTTCTTTTTACAGGTTTTATTTTTGAAATGGAATAAGATCATTCTAAATTTCCCTATTGCCTATCAAATTAACTGGAAGAAAACGATCTAAATACAACAATAGAAATGAGAGGGAACAAAGCGTAAAAACAAAATTACTCCAGATTCTTCACCTTGGGAAATTTAGCATTGCAGTCAAAGTATTCTAAAATGCAGCCAATAACAAAGGGAAAAGTGAAAAATAGAAAATCGAATATATCATCAAAATTTATACTATTTTTATTTATTTGACATGTAACTAAATACATAATTTCTAACAATGTTTGCGCAAATCTTGATATTTCCTGTAATAAATTCTTAATAAATATTGTTATTTTTATTATTTTCCTTAAGTGTAAAGTAGTGTTACATTTACAATTCCTTACGGCTAACCATGAAAAGAAATGTTGATCAAAATTACCTAATACCTTTAAGCGCGTTTTGCCGCAAAATTATCCAATGCTGGATACGCCGAAAGAGTCACATAACTCGAAAAGAAAATAACGACATAATCACTCTATTAACTTTTCACACTATTTCAAAAAAATTTTAGGAAGGAAACCCCCATTTTCTAGAAAGAGTTATAACAGTGTAATTGTGAAAGCTATTTTACTAAAAAATTATTTTAGTAGAAATCTTTCATAATTTCCGAATGTTTCCTTATAAGGAAACAGCTGATATTACCCTTACTATTAATATTACTGGTGATCTGACATATACACTGTATAATATTCGCCTCGTGCTTTGGTAACAAAGCCAAGAATACTGAGCTGTTACGTGACATCTGTCCTTCTTTACACCAGCGAATGTTGGACGATTTCCTGAAAGATAAATAAGAGACTCGAGGCGACGGAGATGTTGTTCTACAGAAGGATGCTAAGGATATCATGGACCGAGCGTGTGAACAACGATGAGGTGTTACAGAGAATGCAAACAATAAGGAGGCTTATACCTAACATCAGGAAGAGGCAGCTGAAGCTTCTGAGACACATAATGAGGAAGGAGGGCCTGGAGAATCTAATACTCACGGGTCGAATAGAGTGAAAGAGAGGCAAGGGAAAACGACGCATGACATACCTAGCGGCCTTAAGCAAGTGGATGAGAGTACGTGATCTGGGGAAGGTAACAGAAGGAAGGAACTTTTTGAGGGCTGCAAGGGATAGAGGGAGGTGGAGAGCTATGATCACCTACGTCCTGAAAGGACACGGCACATAGAAAGAAAAAAGCGATCAATATACGCCATTGAATTAACTAATATATTGATAATATTAGGTTGGTGCAAAAATAATGTCGTTTTCTTATACATGTTACTATGTGAGAAAACGACATTATTTTTGCACCAACCTAATACCATTGCCACTAAATTAGACAGACACTTTTAACTATTTCTTTCATTTTTGTTCTTATTCAGTTTTCTGTTTTGTTTACATGCCAGGTAAAAAAAAAAACTATTTCATTTAACGAGGTTTATTTCAGAAATGTTATAAGTGATGTCACTATTCTTCATGAATATTTCATATTCGAACAGGTGATTCTATAACATAAACCTCAGAATTTCTCTTTACATTCTACAGATTTTACTTACAATGTAAATAACAGCAGAAGGAACAATTCTGTTGTAGCCAAATAATAGTCAAATTTTGGAAATAGTACAGCAGTTCTCAACGTAATTTTCTTGTTATTATTTTTTCTACAAACATTCCTGCCTAATTCATATAATGACTAATCAGACGTTAACGTACAAGGTAACCAAAAAGTATTCGCCATTTTGTTTTTATTTATTCTTTGGAATAAAAAAAGGTGTACAGAAAAATTGGCATACCGTTAGTCCTTAAAGTAATCTCCACCAGCATCCAGAACATCTTTTAGTAACGTGCCTGCAGCTTCGCAATGTCATGGCGGTAAAAATGTATCTAGGACGCAAAGAAGTATGTGAGTACCTACTGTAAGTCTCTCATTTGCAAAGCATTTCTCACAAAGGTAGTTGTCCAGGGAATGGAAGAGGTAGTAATCTGTTGGGGCAAGTCCGGGGTGTAAGGTGGGTGGTACCCTGTCTTCCAGCTAAGTCACCGTATGGTACCCCTGGCTACCTGTGCCACATGAAAATTTGCATTGACATGGAGGAACTTGTTTCTGCGCCTGTCGCAAACGTTCCAACTGCTGCGACAACAGGTCCTCAGTGATGCTTTGGCCCGTTGCCAGCAGCTTATATTGCACCACTTGTCGATTAGTTCGCCAGATAGAGTATGACTTTGCATGATTGTAGAAGCGATCTTGCGGTGTGAGGCACAGGGTCCTGTGGTGACAACCAATATCTGGAACGCTTGGGTGTGTCATACAGGAAATCAAGAAGCAGCAAGGTATTTGTATTTGTTTAGAGAGAAAAGGAGGAAGTACCGGACCCTATTTCCTAATGTCAATTGCAGGAATACCGTCAAGTTCACATGACTTATGGTGATCTACAATGTAACCAAAAATAATCCTTGCCGTTTTTTATATATTAGGAGAAATGTATACAGCAAATTTGCCAAACCGTTAGTCCTTAAAGTAATTCCATCGGCATCCAGAATATTCTTTTACTAACGTGCCTCCAGCTGCGCAATGGCATAGCTGTAATCACCCCCCCCCCAAAAAAAAAACAAAAAAAATAACAGGTATCTTTGACGCAAGGAAGTCTGTGAGTGCTCGCTGCAAGTCTCGCATTTGCAAAGCATTTCCTACAAAGGTGTTTGTCCAGGGAATAGAATAGGTAGTAATCTGTTGGTGCAAGATCCGGGGTGTAAGGTGGGTGGTACCCTGTCTTCCAGACAAGTGGCCATATGGTATCTCTGGCCATCCATGCAACATGAAACTTTGCATTGTTATGGGGGAACAGCACACCCTTACGCTTAATTGATGCTGGCGCCTGCTTCAGTACCTGTTGAACACGTTCTAACTGCTGCGACTACAGTTCCACAGCGGTTGTTTGTGATGATTGTTTTAGATTTATTAGAAGAAAAAAAGTTTACAGTAAATGTGACATACCATTAATCCTCCCAGTAATACCATCGGCATCCAGAACCTTATTCTAAAGTGCCTCCAATCAAATCAGTTGTCTTAGACACAAATAAGTCTGTGAGAGCCTCCCTCGTTTCCAAAGGATTTCCCACAAAGTTCTTTATCAAAGGAATAGAAGAGGTAGAAATCAGTTGACGTAATGTCCGTGGAGTAAGGTAGATCGCACAGTGTCTCCTAGCCAAATCGTTTTATGGTATCCCCTGGCGTTGTCATGATGGCACAGTACACCGTTTTGATTAACCAATGCGAGATCCTTCTGCTTCAATGCCTTTAGCACACAATCCAAATGTTGCGAGTACAGGTCTGTGGTGATAATTTGGCAGCTTATAATTCACCACTTGTCGAGTCGTCTACTAAAGAGATTGAATAAATCGATGGCGGAGCAAGGTTTATGAGACAAATATATATCCTCCTTATCGAGTATAAAGACAAAGACAAAATTTATTAAAAGCTCCAAAGGACAGGAAATAGAGGAGATCCATAATCGTCTATATCCTGAATGGACATGCCACATAGAAGAAGATATTTATTCGCGCTTCATTTTTCTTTCTCACTCTATGCTGTAAATTGATATTTTTCTTATATTTCAAGTATTTTCATTGTTTTCTTTGTTTCTTTCTTTCTTTATCGATTTTCTTTCTTCTTTCTTTGTTGATATTTTTTCTTGCTTTCTTTTATCTTCCTTTCAGCATGCCACAACTGATTTTCCACGCTGTATCTTAAATATTTTCTTTGTTTCTTTTGATTTTCATAATTTTTTTCTTAGCTAAATTTCTTTTTTTTTTTCTTCTTTTTTTTTTTTTAGATATATTTATGTCCCGAGTGTTATTGGTATTTTTTAACCTAATTCTACCTGCCGGATGGTCGGATCATTGATGGCGAAACTCACCAAGATTTTTCTGTTGAGGTGGGCACCTAGACATCCAACAGAATTAAAACAAGACGTCGTAAAGAGCGGTTGGACCTCCTTATTAGGTCAGTGGCGTTCTAGCACATTGGAGTAAACTCTGCCCCATATCTGATGCCAGTGCAGTTATGACGTGGCTTCACCGACTGGACGGCATCATAGATTGAAGTCATCAGTCAGCGTCGACTTGTTTTGACTGAGACGCGCCTTCAAGTTGGAGAACATCGACTGTGGTTTAACCTGAGAGGGATGGGCTTCATCAGATCTAATTAAACAGGACGCGCTACGCTGGAATGAATTTCAATCCAGATATGTAAAGAGAATTGGTCAGGTGCTTAGCTGCGCAGAGATCCTGTGATCATACTTGGTAATGCGACTGCTGATAATGATATGGAGGATATATATTTCTTTAAACATTTGCTTTCTTTTATTTTCTTTTTTTTTCTTTTTCTATTTCTTTTTACTATATTTATTCCATTAATAACTTTTTTACTTTTCTTCTTTTTTTTGTCTTCTTTTCTTTCCTTTCCTTTCCTTTTCGTTCGGCATTTCTTTCTTTCATTAATTTCGCGTGTTGGATTTCTTTAATTCATTTTTTTTTTTTTTGAGTGTGTGTATTTCTTTAAAAAAAACAGATTCATTTTCTTTCTTGTATTTGTTTCCTTTGAATTTTTTTCTGCTTTTCCTTCTTTATTTTTATCTTTTCATGTCACTTTTTCTCGTTCAATTGCTTCCTTTTTCTCAGGCTTTCATTATATTAGCGTCTCTCATTTATTTCTTTATAGGATATTACAAGGAATTCAGTCACTAAGCGACAACAGCAACACTTTTGAAGACATTTTTTTCCATTAAACTTCTTTCATTTATCGCATGTTTCTCAGTGTATTTCGAGATTGGATGCGAAAGCTTTTCAGTGAAATTTTCCAACCAAAAACTAAAGACTGATCCGAACAATTTTAGAAATTCTCCTTCACATTCGGCATGCAATTTAGATAGATGTTACTGACCACTCAATACGCAAAATATCTCGATACAGTTTTCGTTTTTTTTAAATTTTTTACAAATTTAATGTAGATTAAAGTGTTAATAACGTTTCTATTATATAGGAATTCCATCTCACATTAAAAGTTGAATGGTGATGTCAAAATTTAAGATGGTTAACAAAGTTATTAGGTTGGTGCAAAAATAATGTCGTTTTCTCACATAGTAACATGTGTGAGAAAACGACATTATTTTTGCACCAACCTAATATTTTCCTGAATCACTGCTATTAGGTTGGTGCAAAAATAATGTTGGTTTTTAACGTCAAAAACTGACATTATTTTTGCACCAACCTAATATAAAAACTTGTGCGTCACATTTTGGGGGACAGGTTTCTCCACCTTTCTTAGATTTAGGGTTTTCCGTTGCTGTGCGTGCATATATATATATATATATATATATATATATATATATATATATGTGTGTGTGTGTGTGTGTGTGTGTGTGTGTGTGTGAGTGTAATATAAAAGGCTCAAACACTAATATTCCAGGGTTATAATTTATTATATATATATATATATATATATATATATATATATATATATATATATATACACACATAGAACTAGAACTTGCAAAACTTGGGATGACCCATGCCCTTTGTGCCTCCATGAGAAACTACACATTATTAAGCTTCTAAACAATAAAAAAACTATTAAACAACCGGCAAGAATTAACGGTTTTCTGCCTACACAACCGAACTTACGCTCTGAATAAAGGAATTAGAAATTTAAATTAAATAATATGTATCAACAAGGCAATATTCTCTCTTTACTTAAGAATGACACCATCAATATGAAAACATCCAATTGAAAATATGTAGGCCAAACCCGTCTAATTTTTCAGTGAAATCTTTCTCGCTCTCTCTCTCTTCTCTCTCTCTCTCTCTCTCTCTCTCTCTCACACACACGCACAAACACACACAGAGGAAAAGTAATCAGGGGGACATAAGTTAGTAACTGATATTGCATCTAATTTTTTGCAGATATTTCGATATTTTAATTTATATGCTTGTATGTGTTCATTAATTGGGTTAATATAATGTATGCTTTCTTCTGTGTATCACTTGTGACGCCACTGTATGCGACAGTTCCTGAAACGGTATCGTGATGAAAAGAGTGGTATGTGTATATATGTGTATATAAAATCTCTTGTGGCCGATTTTCTGATTAACTCATGTATTCAATGTATGGGATTAAGTGGATTCGTTTTTTTTTGTTTTGTTTTTTTTTTCATTTTTCTTTTTTACATACAACATGTGAGAACACATGCGATAACCTGCCCTCATTAGCCGCCAACCAAGGCAGGCAACATATTTTCGGTGGCTAAGGCGGTACTGTCACCTCTGGCGCCACCAGCAGCTTTTGGCAACGGACAAGATATTATTTAATATATTTAATGTTGATGTATTATTATTATTATTATTATTATTATTATTATTATTATTTAGATAGTTTACACTATTTACGAAATTTCTGTGTATTGAAAATTTTTTATGTATATTGAAAATTAACATATTAGCCTATGTTCGATAAAAATTTGTACTTTTATTATTATAGATATTGTTTTATTACTTAAAAATGTATGTATCGGGTGGTTTTTGAAGTGTAACTAAAATAGATGAAATGGAGACTAGCAGGGGAAATATGATGAATTTTGGAAATAAACGTATAAAATTACATTAGATCACGAAATTGGTGAGACACCTACGAGAAAAAGTCTTTGGATAACTGGCATTTTAATTCCAATTACGCCCTTACAAATTGATTCTTCTCTGGCCACACATAGAAAGTAAATAGCTGTCACCAATTTTTATTTACTTCATTTTAATTTTTTTTTTTTTTTTGAATTGGGAATTGATGAAAACATTCACAAGTTGTTAGTAAATGTTTATGGCAATACTGCAGTTCACATAAGCAAACGGGGAAACGAGTCATTGGATTTAATTGCAATCCTAGAGAGAACTGTATAATTCAATTGCAATCCTAGAGAGAACTGTATAATTCAATTGTAATTCTAGAGAGAACTGTATAATTCAATTGTAATTCTAGAGAGAACTGTATAATTTAATTGTAATTCTAGAGAGAACTGTATAATTCAATTGTAATTATAGAGAGAACTGTATAATTTACTTGTCAGCCTACAGAGAACTGTATAAGTGATATAGTGACAGATTGTGCGGTACCACTATATATGTTGCTCTGAATGCGGATACGTCCAAAAATGGTACTGTCTTCATTCCTGTTGACAGAAGAATCACTATTACAATACTCAGTAATTGACCGGGTGAGCTATAAGTGAGGGAGCTAAGAAGTGATTACTGTCCAAGAGACCTTGTCTTTATGTTCCGTGTACCTTCCGGATGTGGGTGGTCATGGCTCTTCACAATTTCCTATCCTTTGTAGCTCTTAATAAATTTCGTCATTTGTTATATCTTCGAAACCCTGTCTTCCAATCCATTTCCACAAGCTCCCGAAGTAGGTTATGCACTGTTTTCATTTATCCCACTTATTCTCAATCTGTCCTGTGAGTATCAGATTTTCCAAGCCTTCCTACCTTCCTCATTATGTACCCAAGAAATTACAACAAAATTCACGTCTTTGCTCATATGTTCCGTACATTGTATACTCAGCATCCTTATGTAGAACCACATTTCTGTTGCTTCAATTTTCTTCTTCATCTTGAAGGAGCTTGTCCAGGATTCGCTGCCATATAGAAGGAGATATTATTTTAAAAATTCAGTGCTCTTTTCTTTCTCTGTTTCTAACGAAGCTTTTCCGTTTCTTAATACTCGCTTTTGAGATGTATCTTTGTTTATCCTAATTCTCCTTCGGATTTCAGTGTAGCACTTTTCGTCCTCTGTTAAAATACTTCCCAGATATTTAAATCTTTGTACTTGTACTTTGTATTTTGAGCTCATCCTTTCGCTAACAACCATGCATTCTGTCTTCTTGCATTTGATGTTTAATCCTTTCTTCTCGCTTTCCTTCATTACCTTCTGTATCATTTATTGCAGTGTCCTTTCCGTATCTGCTGTCAAAACTGTGTCATCTGCATATCTTATGTTGTTAAGATTGTGGCCGCCAATAATGAATTTCGTTATGACTTATAATTCTTTCAGAAGGATAGCCCTTTCCCAAGCATGATAGTAATTAGGGAAACATCGGTTCACCACCCTCAGAGAGCATACAATAATTCAATGGAGATGGCTAAAAAGCAATGTGCTTTAAGGTGGGTATGTACAACCTATTAAAAAAAAAATGCAATACAACGTCTGATAATGAAAGAGTCTCTTTTGGGGACTACATTTAGAATACCGAGACATTCATAGTCATTTGGTTTACTTTGGTGTTGTTCTGCCCTTAGATATGATGTAATTAAATAACAGCTATTATTTTGTGACCAACACTTCGTATATGTTAGGTGTGAAAACAAGAATTCAGTTTATGTTTAAAATTTATATATTTTTTAAGCTGTAGAATCTATATTATCAATGGAAGCATTTCGGGATATTGTAAATAAACATCCTTGAAAACAAACGATATAATCGCTTTGAATTGAGAGCTGAATTTATAAGTGGCAAATATGTTCGGTATTAGAGGACCTGAAACTATTCACAACTCAAATAGATTTTTAAATTCCTTCTTTCAATCGATTCCACTCTGTTTTATTTCTATTTTTTATTACTCGTCTTTTTTGTATATAGTTATTTATTGAGTAATGAAATTATTTCTGGATGGTTTTATTGACTTCGTTCTTTGTTTCACTTCATATTATTGCTTTCTTTTTTTGTCTATTTTCATTTTCACACTCATCTGAACAATACTTTTTTTAAATTTCTTTATTCATTACTTAATTTCTTTTTTCTGTACATACTTTTTTGTAATTAGTTTGTTTTTTTCCCAAATCATAATCATAATCCTTTTTATTTTATTTTTTTATTCTCAATATCTAAAAATTACAGCCTCTCTTTCACTTTCTCCAATATTTTTTTATTGTCTATTTGTAACTTTACTTCCATTATCAAAGCTTTGCATGCTTTGTTGTATTTTTTCCTGAATTATTTTCTTGAATGTTCTTATTTTCTTACTCTCGTACGCATTACATTCTTTCTCTGTCTCTCTTTCTCCCTTTCTTTCTTTCTTTCTTTCTTTCTTTCTTTCTTTCTTTCTTTCTTTATTGAATTATTTTTCTTGGCTTAACTTATCTTCTTAATCTCGTAAATGTTACATTCTTTTTTCTTTCTTTCCTTCTTTTTTCTGTCTTTTTTTTTTTATTGAATTACTTTCTTGACTGTACTTATTTTCTTACTCTCGTAAATATTAGGTTGGTGCAAAAATAATGACGTAATAATGTCGTCTTTTGATACGTCAAAAAACGACATTATTACGTCATTATTTTTGCACCAACCTAATATTACATTCTTTTTCTCTCCTTCTTTCTTTCTTTTTTCTGTCTTTCTTTCTTTCTTTCTTGAATTATTTATCTTAACTATTTATTTATTTACTCTCGTAAAAATTACATTCTTTTTTCTCTCTTTCTTTTTTTCTGTCTGTCTTTCTTACCTTTTTTTTAATTGAATTATTTATCTTGATTGTACTTATTTTCTTACTCTGGTAAAAATTACATTCTTTTTTCTCACATTTTTTATTTTTTTCTTTCTTTCTTTTTTTGTTTCTTTCTTTCTTTTTTTTCTTTGTTTCTTTGTTTCTTTGTTTCTTTCTTTTGTTTTCTTTCTTTCTTTCTTTATTTCTCATCCTCTTTCCTTCATTTTTGGCATTCCCTGCTTTTTACTTACTTTTTCTGTATATTTCTTTACATTCATCATATTTACTTTTTCTCATGAATTTCCTTCTGACTCGTTTTCATTCAAGCTTTTTTTGGTTTTGTTCAATTCATTCTAAGTGAGTTCTGCTTTTGTTTTTATCATGCAAAATGCATTTCTTCGCTTATTTCACATCATGGCATTTCATACATATTTTACTTGCTTTAATTTATTTCTTGTATTTCATCATGTTTTTTCTTCGTTTAACTCTTCTTTTTAACTTCATGTCATGAAATTTATTAGAAAAATACAAAAAAAAGCAATTTTCTCGTAAAATGCCAGATCACTTCCCCATTCGTAACAGAGACAAACATCAAGAGTTGAAATAGAAAAGTATGATATTAATCTTTTTCTCTTTGAATGTTTTTATTTGTCGATCATAAAAAAAAAAAAAAATTAAATATATTCTCAGAAATATTTCAGATCGGAAGTATTGGCGTATTTTCTGTTTCTTTGCTCCGAAATTATTAGCAATCAGACTAAAAATTTACACCTGACTTCCTTATATAAGCTAAATAGATTTTTCTGTTGGGCTCGAAAGAAAAAATAATCTATAGAATTATTCCAATTCTTTGTAGATATAAGCATTAGATTATTTTTTTCTTTTTCTTTTATATACCAGAGACTTTTGCAACACTCTGACACGTTTTGAAATCCTCATTGTATTTACTATTGTTGATGAAACTTTTTTTTAAATAGTGCAAGTATTTTGTATGTTAAATAATAGAACTTTTAATTTTTCCAGAAAAAATGGTAAAAATTAATTGTATTGAGCTTCACACTTTAGTAAAATCAACTCTACTTTGTACCCACTTTACCTGTTTGCGCCCCCCCCCCCAAATTTGCTTTAGATCGGTCAATGTCTGGCTATTTTAGAGGATGTGATTGACGCACGAATGGACTAAAGAAAGACACAGAATTTATATATATATATATATATATATATATATATATATATATATATATATATATATATATATATATATATATATAGAGAGAGAGAGAGAGAGAGAGAGATAGATAGATAGATAGATACATACATACATACACCTAGTGAGCGAGCCAAACCTACCTAGGTTTCACCTAAACGGATCGTCAGGGATCGTCACTTTCCCTGACGATCCGTTTAGGTGAAACCTAGGTAGGTTTGGCTGGCTCACTAGGTTTATCTAGGTCTGCTCTACGGTTGTATTGAGCTCTTTTGTTAGTTAGTTGTTTACTCATATCGGTTTTTTTTCTTTGGGCTTCAAACCTGTATCTGTGCGATTTTTTTCGACAGACTTTCATGTTTGTAGCTCTTTCTTTTTTTAAAACCTTTTTTTCCCCTCGAGATTGATTTGATTATTGGCAAATCAATTATTCGAGGGTTTTTCGAAACGATTATAGTTATCTATATTTGTATATATATATATATATATATATATATATATATATATATATATATATATATATATATATATATATATATAGGATCAGTTCTTAGTGCCTAACCTATCCTCCTCGTCACTTCTGAACTTGAATAAATTACGATTATGTACAGCAAGTACGGTTTGCTAAACATGATTTGAATGTCGTAGCAGTCAAATGCCATTGCCTCACAGCTTAAATATGTTATAATTTCTAGGCTAAAATCTATCCTAATATTCTCTTCGTGAGTCATCATGCTTCTCTCTTTCGGAGCAGAATTTATTTATTTATTTATTTTTGTTTTTTTTAATCATTTCACTCCAAGCAAGGAAGGAATGCCACTAGTGCGCAAGGTGTTACAGAGAGTGAAAGAGAAAACTAAGAATAGGGAAGATTGAGGAAAGGAATAAAGATTAACAGGATTCAAGAATACAGAAGATGACGATCGATGTTGCATTTAAATTTTTGAAGATTGTATTTATCAGGGAAGCGAGTGAACGGAAGGATATTCCACGGGTAGGAAGTGCGAGAATAGAAAATTTTGGTGTAGAAATGGCGGTTGCATTTAACTATTTCATCAGTAAAAGGGCGGGACTTAGATGCCAATCTAGTAGCAATCTTAAATTCATTCCGTCGGGGTAACAAAGAAAAAAAAACTCGTCAGAGGAGTTGCCATGAAAATATTTGTAGAAAAGACAGAGGGAAGCCACGCCACGTCTGTGAGAATATGACTGATGTCGAGATGCCAGATCAGGATCAATTATATTACATGTCCTTCTTTGAATTTTACTAAATATTCTCAAAATGTACAGCAGGTGGACCATACAAGATACGGCAACAGTATCTACTGCACATACGTATGGTAGATCTGTAAATGTTCAAAATGGAGCCTGACGAGAAAAATGTTGTTTCAAAAATTAAATAGTTAATACCACTAGGCATGAGCAGTGCAGCGAGAACAGTCTATCCCCGTTGATTAAATAAAGTATTCAGTTCGGAACTCCCTGTAGGTTACCTAGATCGATATACACCTGAAGATGACCAGAGGGCACAACGGCCAAAACGTTGTGATAAAAAAAAAAAATGAGGGAAATGGTCCTAATATAATTAGTGTAAATAATGGTAACTTCACATCCAAGAAATTAAGACAAAAATCATTGAATCAGCACGGACCCGATGTTGTACACCGATGGAAGCGGTCGGAAAAAACACCATCAAAAATCGTTTGACATTCCTATACAGATGTAGAAACCTAAAACTAGTTCCCTCAGGCTTATCAATGATAATACTGGACAAAGAATACCACAGGAGAGGGAAAGGATCAGCTGAAAGGATCAGCGTATATATTAGCCTATGAGGACCTCTTCAGTAGACCTAGCATAAAAATAAATACTATATGGGAGCCGCTAATAAATAAAGAATAACAAATGCTCAAGAGGTATTCAACCGCAGCGGCAGCAGCAATTAAAACACAGGCAATAGCAGTAATCAAAACATGACAGTCAGCAGCAGAAGCAGCTTAATAAACGGTGGCAGCCTAATCAGCAGTAAATGTTAAATTTCAATGACTAAGTTTACTCTAGCAAATGAGACAACGGTCTGGTGGGTAAATTTGGTGACATACTCGTTGTGAGTTTAATCCATGGGTCAGCGATTAAACTCACAACAATGTAAACGGGCAATCTAACCCTGAATTCAGTTCAGAATGTATGTTTTCCAGATCGATATACACTTGAGGAAGACCGGGAGCACGTGATGATAACAGTAACAATGTTTTCGCACTATAGTTCATTATTTCCCCTATAATTAGGGTAAATAACATATCTATTTTTTAATCGTTATCACCCCATGCAAGGCAGTGAAGCCACTAAGACACAAAAGGTTACATGATACAGCGGGAAGAGGAAAAAGTAATCAGGACGACAGCGATTGACATTGCATTTTAATATTTGCAGATTAAAGTTGGCTGGAAAGCATGGGACTGGGAGGCAGTTCTCAAGCTAGAATTGCGAGAAAAATGATTAGCATAGAAATTACGTCTACATCTAGCCAGCGCAACTGTAATTTGATGATATTTTGACACCAGTCTAGTACTCTGCTTAAATTAAAAAACTTCAGTTACGCTAGCGAAGAGGGCATCTGAACAATTACGACGAAAATATAGATTTTCCAAGCGTAGCTTAGATGTGGCACAAGGCCGAAATTATGGAGCACACAATGAGGATCAAACTCACTACTCAGTCGTAATCGTTATAGCAAAACAAGCTTGCTAACTATTACACCGCCTCCAGGTACCCTACGATGAAAATATGTATAGAAAACACAGAGGCAACCTTATGGCGGTGGGAAAGTGACTGTAGGCGAGCAGTCATATCAGGACCAATCTTCTTCGGATTTTATCAAGGAGTTCAAGATAGATATCAAAGGCACTGGACCATATATGGCAGCAAATTTCTAAACATGACTGAATGGTAGACATAGATATGCAAGATAGATTCAGGAGAGAAAAATTCTCTTAGCGGACTCAGTGAACCGACTTTCTCGGCAGCTGATCTAACAATGGATTCAATACAGTCTTTCCATCTAATGTCAGCGGACAACATTAACCCGAGAAAGCGCAATGAGTCTCTTTACTGAAGGATAGCATTAGCCATACTGATGGAAGACAGAGAGGGGTCTCTTAGATGACTAATAGATGTTTAATTCTGGAGGCGTTAAAATTAACAAGACGTCTTTTTCCCCAGTTAATGACGAACTTGAAGTCGACACCGGATACCATTTTGACTTTGTCAAACTGATCAGCTTTATAATTGGGGAAGGGGTAAATTGTTGTGTCATCCGCGTAGATATCAATTTGAGAGCTGATGTCATTAGAAATGTCATTAATGAAAATTAAAAACAGAATAGGACAAGCCTTGAGGGGACACCCGCGTGTGCACGAAATGATCTAGATGTGTGGCAATTCAGGATAACCTTCCTTTCAAGATTTAATAGGAAAGACTGGATCACTTCAAATGTTTTCAACAAGTGGAGAGGACCTTTATGCCAAACGCTATCAAAGACTCTCGAGATTTCCAATGCTACAACCCGGGTTTCACCATTTTTATCTAGAGCATGATAGATTCTTTCCGCAATTATCGTTAGTACATCAGCAGTTGACTTGGAGAAACGAAAGCCTTTTTGCTTGTCTGAAAAAAGACCCTGCGGGCCAGATGTTAAGCCAATTTGGTATAGATTAGGTCCTCTAAGGGTTTCCCAAAATAAAGTAGAAGGCTAATGGGCCCATAGTTGGAAGTTTCGGACGGTTAACCAGAGTTCTTAAAAACTGAAACATCAGATGGTGACTTCCAACAGGCAGGAAAGCAATAGGCAGCAAGGAATTTATTATACAGATTGAAGAGAACCAGAGCCACTTCGCTGTAACTATTACGGGGATACCATCGAGTCCACATTCTTTGTGAGTGTCCGGGTAAGAAATAATAGCAGAAACCATGGAAAGGATTATATGCATATCACCCAACAGAGACATAGTTCTAAGCGGAAGTTAGTCAGGGATAATCCACATGAGTGAAGAGTAGAATTTAAGGATAATTTACGAGCAAAGTATACAGCTTTATCATCAGAGGATGTTAACACCTCAAGATTGAAGAGAGGATGAAGAGAGACCGTACACTTATTTAATACCCTATTATAGAGACGCCAGTAATCCCGTGGCGCAAAGTTCTTAGATGCTATGCGGTGTCTCATTCTCGGTAAATTTTCATTTTAACACCCGACCGTCATTCACTGCTGAACTATTTTCTTCCAGAAATTAGTACGCGCTTCCGTAAAGCGATTTTTTGTACTTAATTTAAGACGAAAGTTAACTTTCAGATATATGTAAACATCGACAAATAAAAGAATAATAAAAGAAAAAAAACCACCTAACCCTAATTTGAAAGTTAACTTTATTCTTAAAAAAAAATTACTTTGTTATTCTTTTATTTGTCGATGTTTACATATATTTGAAAGTTAATTTTCTTCTTAAATTAAGTACAAAAAAAATCGCTTTACGGAAGCGCGTACTAATTTCTACAAGGAATTACTGTGAAGGAAGTAAATAGGCCCAAATTGTATACGTCTACCAGCACTGAATTACTTATCAATAAGCCGATAATGAGCCGATAATAGCTGACAAAAGACCAGGTAAAAGTCTGATATTTTTCAGGTCTTTAACATCCAAAAAGGTAGGTTTCTTCAATATGTAATTGTTGATTTGAGTTCAGCATATATATTTGCACGGAAATAAGACTATTTTGGAAAAAATTGAAGGGATATTAGCGCTCGGGTGTAAAAATAAAAATTTACCTCATTCTCTTAACTCCTTCGACGGATCGTCTACATTACGAACATTAACGAATAGGCGCCTGTTGTGACGAGAGCTGTCATGCTATTATAGCCGAAAATAGTGATTTCTGTGCGCTTCTCCTTATTATTATTATTCTGCTTAGAAGAAGAAGAAGACAATGACTACGACGACGACGACGAAGAAGAAGAAGAAGAAGAAGAAGAAGAAGAAGAAGAAGAAGAAGAAGAAGAAGAAGAAGAAGAAATAATAATGAATAACTACAAAATAATTATAAGAGAAAGAAATGGCCTCAAAAGGAACAAGTGAAAAGAAAATGAAAGAAGAGCTGAAAAATAAGGAAAGGGAAGAATCCGGATGACAATGAATGTTCGATGAGGAAGAAGAAATAAACTGAACGTAAAAGGGATGTGAAAAAAGAAAAGGGAAAAGTTGATAGAGAGGAGCAAAAGTAAAGACAAAAAATGGAATGCAGAGAAGAAGAAGAAGAAGTAGAAGAAGAAGAAGAAAAAGAGGAAGAAGAACAACAAGAAGAAGATAATGAAGAACAGTAAGAAGAAGAAGAAGAAGAAGAAGAAGAAGAAGAAGATGATGAAGAGGAAGAAGAAAAAGAGGAAGAAGAACAACAACAACAAGATAATGAAGAAGAGTAAGAAGAAGAAGAAGAGCAAGAAGAAAAAGAGGAAAAAGAAGAAGATAAAGAAGAAATAGTAAGAAGAAGAAGAAGAAGAAGACAATGACGACGAAGAAGAAGAAGAAGAAGATGAAGAAGAAATAATAATGAATTACTACAAAATAATTATAAGAAAAAGAAATGGACTCAAAAGGAACAAGTGTAAAGAAAATGAAAGAAATATAAACGAAATGAAATCTGAGAGCAGGATTAAGAGCATAAAGTTGTGAAATAAAAGATAAAAACATGAAAAAAAAAATGAAGGAAAAGACAAATCGTACAACGAGAAAAAAAAATAACAAAGAATTAAGAATAAATGAGCGAAGGAAAAAAAAAACAGAAGAAATAATAATAAGAAATTCTTCCAAGTGATTCTAAACATTTGATCATCAGGGCATTTAAGGGTAGATGACGCGTGAAAAAATGAAAACAGGAATTACTGAATCGAAACTTTGATAGTTTTAACACAGCAAAATGTGATCACCAAGTAATTAAAATCAAAGAAGGACATGATATTAATATCGGAGTTTGACAGCACGAATTAATAGCTTTGAGAACAGAGAGTCAATATTATGGAAATGGTTTTGTCAGCAATGCCAAATGAAGGAATAGTATCCGTTGACATTTTGCGAACAACCACAGACACTGAACAACACTAAACCTTTGCGCCTTGCGTTCCTGAACAATTTAAATCATTCTTCCTGAGCTCATGAGTCAAAATTCGAAAGTAATTGGTATGTAATGTTTTTAATGTAATGGAATAACCAGTCACCCTCCCCACCCATGAACGATTACCCTATAGGTAGTAAGTACCTATAAAGTCTACTGTCAACGAGAGACTGGGAGAGGAGGTGAGGGCGAGACAATGCAAGCACGTCCGGCCTTCCAATTAGTGTCACTCACTGCTAGATTGACCTCTATGTATAACTGTACCGTATTTCATATTGTACTTGTTGTGTACAATAAACCTTTCTTCTAGTATCCACCTGGTGTTATGTGTTTATTCCCTTAGCACGGAATATATCAGTTTTAGATATAAAAGTAGTTATATGTGTTTGCCCACCGTTCAACCGGTGGTTAGGCATTAAGCCTTTTTTCCCTACCACTGTTCAACCGGTAGCTGGGCATTCCGTTATTTTTCTATACCACAGGTAAAGCGGTAGTCAAGGCTCAAAGGGTTAAAATGATAATCAATAAAGGTGAATCATTACCATGCTAACCTCATACCTGGCACAGGGATCCGTCCCTGTGCTGGTGGTATCACGGCTACGACTAGCTTGCACCAGCTCTGACTACTTTGGACCATTTATGGCAAGCCAAGGCCAGCTATGACTAGCTTAGACCAGCTCTGTACAAGTGTGGACAAGCTATGACCAGCTAAGACAAGCTTGGACCCATGGCCCGAGTGAAAACACTCGGGTTTACACGTTAAAAAATGACCTTGTTTCACAACCTGACTCAGTGGAGGGTCAAGTAAATCTCCTTAAAAGCTAACCTCAAAGGGGAATAACTCATTACTCCTACTTGATCTAACGTTTTCTGCTGACACGAACGGAAAATATTATATTGAATCAATTGCTAGGTCTGCTGCTAAGAAAGTTGATTTACTGTGACGTGCTAGATTATTTAAAAAAAAAATTAAAAGGCTATCATTCATCCTTGCATTGAATATTGCTGCGACATATGACCTCTTGCTCCAATTTTCTTGCATAAATTTGAGGTCCAATTTTTTCCACAAAAGATCACCGGACAATATGGAGGCATTATATACCTTATTTTTTATGCTGTGAGCTTAGATGTAAGTTGTTCTTTATTTTCCCCAAATAAATGTAAATAGGTTTTTTCTTTATTTTTATCGAAATTGAATAGCGAAAGATGTCTCCTAAAAAATAGGAATAGTATTAAAACACAGGAAAATTTCGTTAGAAGCAAAGAAATGAGTACTGGACTATTACATAATATCGATCCTCCTATATGGCAACTAATAGCGGATCATCTCCTCAAAGATGAAGTAAAAAAGATGTCGTTTTAGAGATTGATGATGAGAATACCATGGATGGAATGCGAACTGAATGAGGATTGATGGATTGAAAAAATTCACAGGATATATTGAAATCAAGAGAGGAGAAAGCAGCGAATAAACTACCTAGGGAGCTTGTTTAAATGATTAGTAGAAGAGGGATGATGACGAATAACAAAAGAACAAACCTTACTAAGACCTAAAAAGGATATAAAATTGAGGTGAGACATGATCTCCCAAGTCCTGAATGGACATGGCTCATAGTAGAAGAAAGGCTTTATTGTTCTCAAAGCTGCCAAAATAATATGAAAAAGTCATACGTTTATATACTGGATGAGAAAGAAATATTATGAGAAATTATTCGGCAGAAGTAATTATATCCCCGTGCATTAATGAGGTGGCAAATCCGTAAATTAAAGTTAATTTTTGGTAACATTTGGGAATATATTCGAAACAAAATGGAATATTTTGAAACAAAAAATCATATGCATACAGAAAAATATAATCTAATAAAAACATTGCCTTTGCAAATAATGTGATCCCTATTAGTAATATAATGTTGCCTTAGCAAATAATATGATCACTGTTAGTAATATAATAAAATCGTGATTATCAATTCCGATTTCTATTATTATAAAAGACGATTTGATGGTTAAAAGTAGGAACTATTGTGTAGAAAATATGCTCTTCTCCGACCGGAATGGAACTTGTAACACTTAATAAGAAACATCATTGAATCTGATGTGCTGTTATCGATTGAGAAAAATCGTCAAACGTCTATGTTTATAAACAGAAATTCGGGCGTTGCTAACCAGACGCTTCTTTCTGGCTGAATGGTTAACAGCACATCAGAACAAATGTAAGGGTTACAGGAACAAATGTAAGGGTTGCAAGTTCGATTCCTGTCGGAAAAGCACATATTTTCTCCGAAATTTCTCGAATGTAATGTAAGGTAAATGTAATTAATCGTTTTTAATTAAAAAAACAAACAAAAAAAAAAAAACAGTGCCTTTACTAAATAAATTATATATATACCTTTTGTTATTTATTTACCTTCATCAGAAATTTGGAAAGTTGAATATTAGGAACTTGATTAGATTTTTTTAAAATGATATCTTGTTCCGTTTTCATTGGTTGTGGAGACGGCACGGATATCATATGTCGATGGTGTGCATATATATGCGTATGCATGTATCAATTTTGTTCTGCTGTAAATGTGTGTAAATGTGTACTAAAAGTAATATAATAAATGAATATTCGTTCTAGGTATTTTCTCTATAATAAATAAGTATCATACAATAAATACCCACGAGACACATTACATATCAACAATATTTGTCAATTTTTACTAATTTACAAATATTGTTGATATATAAAATCCAAGTATTTTTTGGTGATGCATTTTAGAATTGCACATAAATTCTCAACATTCGTCATATTTATCATGAAATTAAAGAACTATTACACACACCCACGCGCGAATGTGTCTACGTGTTTGTTAGGGCAAAAATCATTCTTTTATTCATGTTTCATTGAATGTGACGGCTAATGAAAATTTTTAAATGTTTCTTTTTTCACTAGTATCTACATGTTTCTGTTGCTCTATTCTTATATATTTACACAAGCACGCGCACACACACACTCATAATACACACACACACACACACACACACATTTATATATATAATTATTTATTTAAAAATATGATTCCAACGCTACATAACAGTTCTCATGTTTCAAAACTAGAGCCGAAACTTCAATATAATTATTTGAATTAAATTGGATTAAAGTACTAAGCTCTGTTCCATCTCCAAGCGAAATTTTTACTGGAATAACTTATTTCTGAAATTTACGCTTTTTATAAGCATATTCATTATTGAAATTAAGATTAACGTTAGAATCTTATTTTTAAACTCTTATGTAGCGTTGGAATCATATTTTTAAATAAATAATTATATCTACTTTTGTATCGAGCACTATTTTTTAAAAATAATAAGAAAAATACTAAAGAACTTTGGATTATTTAACGAACGAGTTCTTTCCTATTTTCTATATATTTTTACACACATATACATATGCGTGTGTGTGTGTGTGTGTGTGTGTAATGATAAGGGACTGCGGTTAAGCAATTTATTTCATTTTTCTTGTGTCTGTGTAACGTTCAAAATCATCTGCACGTTCAGTTCGGATTAAAATCCTTGATAATGGCGAAAATAATAGATGAAGTCACTCAGACAGGGAAAGGATTCGAACAATTTTTACATATCTCTAGTCCAGAAAAAAAATGTACGAACACTAGGAAAGAATAAAAACCAGTAACTTGTCTGTTGTCTTTAAAGAAACTTATAAAAAAGTGGGATTGTTTCCCCACCCCGATACACAAACATAAGGGCCCCCATATATATATATATATGTATATATATATATATATGCATGTGTGTGTATATATATATATATATATATATATATATATATATATATATATATATATATATATATATATATATATATATATATATATATATATATATGGGTGTGTGTATTTATCTATATATGTACATAATAGCTGACTACTCGTATTCGAGGATACCTGTCTATTAGAGCGGCTAGGCAATCACTATTGCAAACGCCCGCTCAGGAATATTTGTGTTTGTTCAACATCCACAGAGCCTACCTGTGGTTTATACTGCAACTATGCTATGCTTGGTTACAGTTTCTGGGAGAGAGCGAGGTATCTAGCGTGGCCTACAATCTGAACAAGGCCAACACACTCAAACCCTCGGTCACGATGACTTGTGACTTCGTGCTAGTAAAGCTATCGACGGCCCACAAAGGGTTCCGTCTAAGCAATTTCACTGACAAGATTTGGGTCAACCCGTTGTATGGTTCTCAGGCATTTTCAAAAAGTGCCGCACGTTGGGATCGCCCCCTCTAGACCGATAAAATTAGGAAGTCTACTTCCTGACAAATCTACCGTGGTGTGATTCCTACCCGGGTCTGATGGTTAGAATGCGAAATATATATATATATATATATATATATATATATATATATATGTTTTCTTACTTGTTTCTGATTTAATAATTCTGTCGTAATTCGTCCGTATTGTAACATATATATATATATATATATATATATATATATATATATATATATATATATATATATATATGTATATCGAGAGAGAGAGAAAGAGAGAGAGAGAGAAAGAAAGATATTGAGAATGTGAAAGTGTGTGTGTGAGAGAGAGAGAGAAATGTTTAATTTCATCAGGTTTTTGTTCGGTATGTATAATTAAACATAATTACTGTAATGTAATTACTACTTCTTTTGGAGATATGTACTTCTTGTTCAGTGTGGTTCATTGGTAAGCAAAGAGAAGAAGCCTTCGCTTGAATTTAAAAAAATATTACATTATCTTCAGCTTTGAATTATACATTCTCTATTGTAATCTTTCTTCTTTTATTACTTAACAAATAAATAATTTCATGATTTAATTTGAAATAAAAATAATTTCGTTTTAGCCAAACTTCAGAGTTGCCTCCCTTGACAAGGGAAGTAAATTATGAATTTTCAAAACAGTGCCCTCCCTTGATGCAAATATCCTTTATTTAATATTCTATTTTTTTCACTGATCGTACAAAATCCAACATCTTCTCCTTACTCTCTCTCTCTCTCTCTCTCTCTCTCACACACACACACACACACACACATACATATACATCTTAAACCAACATTATTAAAGCTTCGTCAAAGATCACGACAGAAATAAAAAAATGAATAAAAGCAAATAAAAAATATTAGAGAGACATGTGAAGAAAGAAATATGAATTAATCAACAAGGATCTTTACTAGTTTCTAAGAAAATATATATAGATGATAAATTACTGGCCAGTTACCTCCAAGCACACAAGCATGCACGCAGGAACACACACACACACACACACACACACACACACACACACACACACACATATATATATATATATATATAGAGAGAGAGATAGAGAGAGACAGACAGACAGACATGCTGCTTACAGTAATATTCAGGCCGGTAATTTAATACTGTTTATTATAAACAGAGCATTTACTTAAATATTTGTATCTATAAAAAGAATGTATAAACATAAAAATGTCTTAAAATAATTGTCGGACTTTGTCCATTTCATAATGTCTGACGTCATTTGTTTACATTGGATGCGCTTTGAGCAGATATGAATGTACGTGAGAGATTCATGGAAGATTGAAGTTTAAAGACAGTATATTCGACCTTGCTAACCGAACGCTTCTCTGTAGCCAAATCGGTTAAAGCACGTCAAGCTAAATGGCTAGTTCCGTATAGGATACAGGTTCGAATCCTGTCGGAGGACGAATATTTTCTGTGAAAATTTCTCAGACATTCAGGCCGGTAAATGTTGTTTATTATAAACAGAGCATTTACTTAAATATTTGTATCTATAAAAAGGATGAATAAACATAAAAATGTCTTTTTTTTTATTTATTTATTTATATATATATATATATATATATATATATATATATATATATATATATATATATATATATATATATATATATATATATATATATATATATATATATAATAATAATATTATTTATTTATGATTTCGGCTCTCGTTTTTGAAACATGAGAACTCTTATGTAGCGCGAAGGAATCATATTTTTAAACAAAAAATATTATTATAATATAAGCTCTACTTCTGTATGGAGCACTGTCTTCTTAAAAATAAAAACAAAAATACTAAGGAACCAATAGCATTTTTCGGATTACAACTCTATTTTCGTTGTCCATTTATTACTGAGAGTAAAAACAAGAACAAAATCTATTTCATACCTGAGGATGTCTGTAGGAACAGACGAAAGCTTGTAAAATTTACAAAACAGGATCTTTTCATTCATAAACAGGTTCGGGGTTTTTGTATATTATTTGAATTGTTCGCGAAGATGGATTTCTCGCCATTTAAATCATTAACCTTTGTATTTGTTTTTTGTATGAATAATTCATGAATTTGTAAATTAATTGCACCTTTATTGAATATATATATATATATATATATATATATATATATATATAT
>OZ010576.1:92133395-92193395 GCA_963932145.1 Acanthosepion lycidas | reverse complement strand
TTTTACATTAAGTTTTTAAAAATATTATAACATTAGTTAAAAGCAACATGAACCTTTCAAAGTGTCCAGATGAGATTGTCATTGTCTAGCGCTTTGAAAATTGTATCGTTTGGACCAATCAGAAGAGCCATGGTAATTAAAAATGTAATTTTTCTACTTATAATCGGGCGGTAATTATAAAGTATGGAAGACCAACCAGAATACAATTTAGTTGCATTATTTGAGTTCAGCATTGTTCTCCGCTGTTAAAGCCTTTACTTTTGCGAAACACGTATGGAGAAGTTAATTTGATTTTTCAATTTCAACTGAGAAGGGTAGCTATAAGTATCAGTATCATCTTATGAAAATTAACTACTGCTAAACTTTAATTTATATGATCTTATTTTTATATTAATCTCAGTTATGATATTTTTCCATAAATGAAATATCAAAATTAATAATAAAATGAGTGGAAATACAAATAACACAGTAAAATATAATAAATGTACATAAAATGATAGTATTTTATGTACACTTCTGATAAAATTTCATAAGAAAGGTACCTATAAATTAATTAGATACCTTTTTCTCATGAAATTTAATCTCACTCTTAACAGTCTTATTTTTTAATTTCTTTATATTTTCCATAAAGCATCGTAAACGTAAAGATGAAAGCTAAGTACAAAAAAAAAAAAAAAAAATGAAAAATTAGAGCGCTGAAAGTTTTCCTTAAAAGTAACGAGGTAAATAATTTGTTCATTTAAATCTAAATAATTTCACTTCCTTCCATCCGTAGAAAGAATTATCCTCCCGTAAGTTATCTAAACGTCATGAATGTGCCTTTCGTCACTTGTCAAACGACGCAAAAGGTTATGACCTGCTTTGTTTTATTTTCAAATTACATTTTTTCGGTGCAGAAGCTAAGTTAAGCTTGGTTCAAAATATTTTAAATAAACATTATAATTTCTGATTTTATTAAAATCAGTTTTGAAAAAATGATAATTGATTTTTAAAAGAATATCAAAATCAGATTTTCAACTTTTTTATCAAATGATTGAAAATGATTGATTATCTGTCCTTTTTTTTTTTTGACAAAAAAAGACAAGATTTTAACGAAAATTACGGACGTGCTAGGAACGATTAAAAAATGTAAAAAAAATACCACAAAAATACTTTGATCTTTCCTCTTTAATAATAATATGAACATTAGACGATAAAAACTTGTTTTCGTCAAGTTCGGCGTCTTTTTAAATCATGCTATCTCTGTCTGTTTACAATTTCGTCGAGGTACCTAATGTAAATATATATATATATATATATATATATATATATATATATATATATATATATATATATATGTGTGTATATATATATATATATATATATATGTGTGTGTGTGTGTGTGTTTGTGTGTGTATATATATATATATATATCTGTGTGTGTGTGTGTACATATGTATGTATATATATATATATATACATATATATATATACATATATATATATATATATATACATATATATATATATATATATATATATATATATACATATATATATATATATATATATATATATATATATATATATATATATATATATATATATATATATACTGACCACTAATATTATATAAATATTCCACAACAAAATCCAAAATTAACTCTATGCCCCCATATGAGGTAATTTTGGATTATGTTGTATAATTTATATACCTTGAGCTCTTTTTGTACATCAGTTTTAACATTTGATATTATGATCCATTTGGATTATATACCAAAGGATTTATTGAAAAAGAAAAGAACTGGGTCAACATTCATGCAAGTTTTTTTGTTGCAAAAGGAAAGAAGACACGTCATGCTTTTCCATCTGTTCTTTGGAATACATCCAGTACGGTACACCAGAATAACCACCAAAATCTTGCATTTCAGGAGCTCGATCCCCACCACACCTACCGCTAAAACAGTAATATCACATGTCAGCTCTTCATCATCTGATTTACTCTCCAAATTATACGAATATTGGCTTGTGATCCATTCTTCTGAAATTTTCAGGTTCCCAGAGTGAAATTATATGTCAAACGCTACTGACAGCGTTTCCAAATAAGCCGCTTTTTCTTCAAGCACACGAAGAATTATAGCTCCCTCATCATTCAACGCTAGCTGACTGACTGACGACACGTCAATCAAAGATACAAATCTCCTTTTGGCAATCTATACAATTTCATCTCACATCCTCTGGGGGTGGCGGGCACCCTCAGAACAGTATTCTTTGAAATTACCTTGCATAAAAGTATTCATTCCGATTTTTAAAAATTCGCGATTTTAGCTTAAAACTTATGTAGGAATATCACTTTTTCATGGCCGCATGTACATACATTAAGCCCTTAATTTTACAGATTAAAAAATGACATCTTCCTTCAGGATATTGTTGATCATAGCTCTCTGTATGCCTTTTCTTTATTATCTGTGAATTATTCACTCTTGGGGAAGGTAGCGATGCAGATTCCTGTTAGCTTTTCTACGGTTTATAATTCAGAATTGTCCTTCCTCTATACAGGATTCTGCTCAAATTCCGATATACTTGTCTGCCCTGCTATTTAATTCATAGATGGTTAGGGAAAAGATAGATTCATGCCTTAAAATCATTAAAGGAAATATCTAGCGAATGATAACACGAATTCAAAAGCTATATATTAGCAACATGTATTACGGTGGAATAGCGGCTCGGATTGCGGAATCAGAGAGCCGAGTTGAATTTATTACATTCACTTACTGGTATGAATCCTCTTCTTCTCCCTCCAGATATTGGTAAATAGCAGGACAGACCGGGTTCTATAGACTTGGATGGGAACTGGGCTACTGCAGAAAGAAATGGCAACCACTGCGGGAAAAAAATCTGCCTCGTCAGTCATGTATTGAAAGATGCATGATCGCCTAAGCATGTATCACACATGGCGCATAACTTACTGTTCACTAAAATCTATTGATATCGTTGTGATGGGATAACGAGGCATGTTCGATTATTGGGTCGAGATATAGTAAATCCTCGATTTAGCGAATCAGGTTATAATGGATTTCGAATTTAACGGACTCTGTCCAATGGATGTAATTGGAAGGTTTTTTTTTTTTTTCATGAAGAATCTCTTTGATTTTATTTCTAGGTATTAATTATTAATAAACTATTGTAAATTACCTTTCATTTTTCTTTTATCATATTTCTTGATTATACGTAAAATAAATCATTGTTATCTAAGAATAAGTATCCAGGATTTATAATAAATAAGAGCACCAGTAAAATATAAAAGGACTGAATCTTTAAACTACAATGAAAAGCAATAAATATTACCTCATGTTTAATATAATTTAAAATCTTTATAGTTTACAATACTGTATTTACAAGACTTCTGATACTTCAAGAAATAGCCTCCTGTATTATTTTCGGATTTACTGCCAACACTGGCATTAACGGAGATTCCTTTACAAAACTCATTTCGTTTATAGAAAATGCGGGTAGCGTAATGGATATCAATGCGAACAATGGAATTGGCGAGCAGAGTTTAAGTTCCCACCTAGTTTATTGTGTTTCGTTTAGCACAATATATCTTGAAAAAGATATTGTTCTATCTTTTCTCTCCCCATCTATGGATTAAATAGCAGAGTATACTAGGCTATCGAGATTTGGGCAGAAGCCTGTATACAGGAATGACAGCTCTGAATTCAAACTGTAGAGAAGTCAAGAGGAAAACACTTCACTATGTTCCCCAAGAAGTAGTAATAATTCACAAGTAATAAAGAAATGGAATGTTGAGAACTATTACTGGTTACGTCCTGAAAGGAGATTCCATTTTTTAATCTGTCAAATGAGGTGTTTAGTGTACAGTAGAGTTCAAATGTGTGATGCCATCCCTGGTAATTTCTTGAATAGGACACCAAAATATTTGTTTTGTACTTAAAATAAGAAAAAAATATACATGGTTTGAAATAGTGCGACATAAAATTTTATTATGACAAAAAAAAAAAAAAAATGTTTTATGATTAAATTTTTCTTTCGTCAAATTTTCCTTCTTTTTGCTTTGATTACCCCAGCACAAATTTTTGCCATTCGTAGGACTGGGAAAAATAGTAAGGATAGAAGCTTTGCTAAGAGCTAGAAACAACAGGAAGTTGTGGAGAGCTATGATCGCGCACCGGCTGAAGAGACAGGGTAGGTAAAGAATGGCAGACGCAAGTCTTATAATAACTGAATAGGGACAGTAGTATACAAATGTTGCAGGCATCAGTTCTCGATTAACGATTGCTGGAATAATGAGTTCTTATCTCCTGAAATGTCTCTCTAATGTGGCAGACAAGGCTAAGATGAGAAATATTCATGATGCAGTTGCGCTGAAATATCAAAATTTAAATAGCTAAACTGACTTTAAAGGATATACTCCCTAATCTGTCATCTGGAAGTCTTAGAAGGAACATCACAAAAAAAAAGTTATTTTACGAGGTTCCGACCAATTTATCAGTTTAGGACGAATTCTTCTGATCATTTATATTTCGTAAGCTGTTTCGAAATTGTCCTTTTATCAGCCGCCGCCAAATGTTGAAAGATTTAATCTCATCAGCTCCTCAGAACAATTTCAGAATTGATTAGACGAATTGACAATAATCGAAAATTGCGAAATGGATTAAGCGTCTGGACATCAGTTGGATATGGCTGAAACCATACTTGGATTCACCAGCAGTTAGATAGATAGATAGATAGATAGATAGATAGATAGATAGATAGATAGATAGATAGATAGATAGATAGATAGATAGATACTTATCTTTGCAATTTGCTCGTGAATGTTTTGTTGGGTCTGTCTGTTCGTACCTATATTAAAGACAGGATAACATCTTAATTAAATTATAACAGTCTTAAGTAAGAACAAATCTTATCTATCTACTTACGACAGTCTGTTCAGATCTATCTATCTATCTATCTATCTATCTATCTATCTATCTATCCCTGTATATATGTGTTTGTGCGTGAATATGATAATATATATATATATATATATATATATATATATATATATATACACACATTTATGCATATATATTTGTGTGCATCTATTTACAGATACACAGACATACACACACACACACATATATATATATATATATTGATGGATAGATAGATAATGAACATAATTATATAGAAAATAGTAAATGAACATAATGAGATGGATAGATAGATAGATAGATAGAGAGAGAGAGAGAGAGAGAGATGCATGCATGCACACCTACATGCATAAATAGATTCGTCAGTGAGATAACAATGAAGAAAATTAACTAGATAGATAGATAGATAGATAGATACCTATCTTTGCAATTTGCTCGTGAATGTTTTGTTGAGTATGTCTGTTCGTACCTATATTAAAGACAGGATAACATCTTAATTAAATTATAACAGTCTTAAGTAAGAACAAATCTTATCTATCTACTTACGACAGTCTGTTCAGATCTATCTATCTATCTATCTATCTATCTATCTATCTCTGTATATATATATGTGTTTGTGCGTGAATGTGATAATATATATATATATATATATATATATATATATATATATATATATACACATTTATGCATTTACACATTATGCATTTACAGATATACACACACATATATTGATGGATGGATAGATAATGAACATAATTATATAGAAAATAATAAATGAACATAATAAGATAGATAGATAGATAGATAGAGAGAGAGAGAGATAGGGAGGGAGAGAGAGAGAGAGATGCATGCATGCATGCCCACATACATACATGAATAGATTCGTCAGTGTGATAACAATGAAGAAATTTAACTAGATAGATAGATAGATAGATAGATAGATAGATAGATAGATAGATAGATAGATGCAACTGTGAATGCTCATTGATTGTCAATGATGAAGTACACATGGACGTATATTTCCTTCGGGGTTCGATATCTCAATCAAATGTCTAGACTAATCAAAGAAACAGATAAAATAGATGGTTAATTTTGGATCCGGATCGATATGCCTCAATTGAACAGTTTTCTAATAGATTTGATTTAGTCTTTTTATTTTATTTTTTCCTTACCAAATATATGCAACGGCAGCACAGATAAGTTTTACTTTGCAACATTCAGTCTTGATCGATAAGTAAGTAGGTAAATTTGATCTATCTATCTATCTATCTATCTATCTATCTATCTATCTATCTATCTATCTATCTAATACCTTTCATATCTTACTGATTTTTTAGATTTTAGTAAGCTTACTTGTTTAACATTTTAAGATGTAAATTGATTAATTTATCGAACACACACGCACACATATATCTATATATTTTGAACAATAAAAAAAAATGTTAAAAAATTAAAATCTTCAGACATACTTGGTTGTAGATTAATATTCTTTCGTTTTTTGTATTATTATTTCATTTTGATTCCTCGACTAGTTTCGGCCATAATGGCTATCGCCGGGAGAAATATTTCTGCTTGCTGGTAGCAGTAAACTACAGAAATGAATGTCTTGATGGAGAAAATGAACTTTTGTCTGTAATTTTCATTTCTTTTTTTTTTCTTTTTTTATCTTTTTAACATGAATCTTTTAACATTCCTTATGTTGCTCAAACAGTCTCTTTTAAGTTGTTATTTGCGATAAGAGCTGGATGGATCTATGCTTCTCTGAATTCCCGTGGTCATTTTGACAGTTTTATTGATCCTGGATATATATATATATATATATATATATATATATATATATATATATATATATATATATATATATATATATATCCGATGTGATGAGAACGAGAAGTTTTATTAAACACGACTGACAACATATAGTAGTTAAGTTTTTTATATCAATTTTCATGTGTTCTTAAGTTTTTTGATTTTCTGGACGTAAATTATATAAAAATTGTCCAAATGTTTCATATGCCCCAGCGCTTTCGGCTATACTTAAATTATAATAAAAACTTAACCACAATACCTTGTTAGTCGTTTTTGATGAGACTTGCATAAAAGAGTTACTGTTGACCAAATACATACATGAAGTTAATCACATCGGATATAATTAAATTTAAATTAGATGTACACCATTATTTCACTTTCCCTAATAATAACATCTATGATATATATATATATATATATATATATATATATATATATATATATATATATATATATATATTATATGCTGTTACATTGGAACATGCAAGTTATCGTGGTAACTTACATGTTCTAATGTAACAGTTTATTATATTGCTCTACTCTTGTATTGATCCCTTTTTTAAATTAATGTCATGACCGTTTGAATTTATATTCTTTTCGTTATTTTACACTTGTGTATACATATATATATATATATATATATATATATATATATATATATATATATATATATATATATATTATAAAGCGAATTTTGAAGTAACTTTTAAAATTGGGTTTTAAAGACACAGCTAAAATCATAATTCACCTGAATGTGTCTTTAAAACCCAGTAATTTTAAAAGTTACTCCAAAATTCGCTTGAGGATGAAATGGAACTAATGTCTTTAATTTAGTTACAAAATTAAATTCGGACCTTCCATTTTTGAAACATGGTTAGATCTGTGTAGCGGAAATAACATATTTTAAAACATTTAATTTATAATAGTAATGCCCTGTAAATTTACATTGAGCACTATTTTGTAAAAATAAAAATATCTATAAGAACACCGGATTATATATCTTACTGTTCTTTCTTTATACATATATATATATATATATATATATATATATATATATATATATATATATATATATATATATATATATATGAATCCGACAGATTTTATTAAACGTTATTTTTAGGGGATAACCATATTTGAGTAGACGACCCGTTTATTTATTAAACAGCATATAAACAATCCGTGATTTTATATTGATGTGCTTGTGTGAACTATAATGCGTACACCTGTATGTATGTTCTTGTGTGTAAGAGTGTCATCCCTAAACTGACACAGGGAAGAATTTCACCCTCCAACCATCAAACATAATCAAATACAAACAAGCCTAAATAGATTTAATTTTTAAAGAAATAAACCAGTTTGATGATCACAAAAGCGTGAAACCCAGGCTCACAAAGGCATATCCTTACGACAGCATATATTAGCTTTATCACTGATATTGAGCACTTTCCAAAAAGTGTTGCGCATAAAAATAATATATATAGAAAATATATATATATGTGTGTAAGTGTACTTGTGTGTGTGTATTTGAAGAGAAATTAGAGAGTGTGCGTGTCCACATTGACCGGACATTAGAATTTTAGGTTCTAATATATAAATAAAAATGTACTTATAGATAGGTTGAATTTTGTAGACTCTCAAGGCCTTCATTTTAACATGTAAAATAATAAAATAATGATGATATATCCTGCTATATGTATTTTTTGTGTTAAATTAGCTTATAGCATTTTGATTGATTTATAAGTAAAACTGTACGTTACACTTTGTTATCATTATCAATAGATGACCATCCCAGAAGAAGTTATTATGAATATTTCAGTTAAAACTCACGGAATTTTTACCAACATCGTCTGGTTATTGTAAACAAATTAATTACCTTTGTAATAAAATGGTACATAATCTATATACTGTGTGTATATGTCCTCTCTCATATATATACATACATACATACATACATATATATATATATATATATATATATATATGTATATGTACATATATAACATTCTGATATCTCTTCATTTGTTCAGATTTTCTTAAATGGCTATATATATATATATATATATATATATATATATATATATATATATATATATATATATATATATATGTACATCTATAAGATTCTGATATCTCTTCATTTGTTCATATTTTCTTAAATGGCTATATATATATATATATATATATATATATATATATATGTGTGTGTGTGGGGGGGTATTTATCAAATGCAATATAGATTAAGACAGAAGAGAAATTTTATTTTACATGTATTTATAAGCAGAAACAAAAATGTTATTTTTAACTTTTAGATTTTAAACTCTGAAACAGCTACATATATACGCCATTTTACATTCATAATTTCGAGTCTGTGCGTTGCTTGTTTATGATTTTATCAGCTGCACATTATAGTAGGGTCAATTTGGCACTTCTGCAAGAAAAAGAGCACCATGACGCTATTCACTCTGCCAAGCTGTAGTGCTTGCCCTTCGCACCGGAAGCTCCAATACGAATATTTCAGAGTGTTTGGCTGTCAATTCGAAAAGAGTTGGATGATTTTAATATTGATTACTGAGGTACGGCAGCGAAGAAAGCTCACTCTGATCGTTCTGATAGGAACTGTCAAATTTGTTATTACGTGTGGAGAACAGTTGATCGAGATAATAACATTGACATTTACTCACTTTCGTTTATAAGACGTTAAATTACATATCTTAGCATCCTCCATAACTTGACTTTCGGTTACTCCAGGCTTACTCAACGTGGTCCAGGCGGACCACTGTTGGTCCACATAGAATTTCTAGTCGTCCACAGAAAATTCGTAGCCATAAAAAATTGTAGCCATTTACAAAAATTTATCTAAATTCATACTTTGCAGAAGTAAAAAATATTTTTTTAATTACACACGTCTATTATATTTGAAAATTTTGAAATTACGTAGCTATTATATTTATTTTATTTTTTATCATATATATTTATTATATACATAAAAAATATTATATATACTATTTATAATATACATTTTTATTCATATAAAAGTTATTCCTATGTTAGTAGACCACTACACAATATTGTTTGATAATAAATTTGATATTTCTAATTTATAGAAATAAAGTATTTATAATTTTTATTATTTTTTTAAAACAGTTTTCGGCTGTTATGGATGTTTTTAGTAGAAAAGAAATAAATTAGATCTTAACAGCAGAGGAACTATCGGACTACAGGATGACACCATGAAAACTGATTATGATATCTTGTGTCAGAAACACCAAGATCAAGGTAGTCACTAGCTGAATGGACTAAGACTGAATGACATCATCAAAATTGATTTTGATATCCTGTGTTTATCCTTGTTTACTAAAATAAATTTTAAAGTGCAAATAGACTACTTTGACTTTTCATTGAGCATTTTAGAATGGAAATTGAACAACCTAAAAGTAAAAATAGGACTGGTCTATTTGAATTTTTTGAAGAAAAAATAGTCCATGGGCTGAAAAAGGTTGAGAAGCACTAAGTAAGCTTGATGTACTTAAATTTAAAAAATTCTGAAGAGCTTATGTCAGTTTTACTTCCGTTTCTTTGTTGCAAAATAAAATCATTCCATTTGCTGTGATAATTTTCATTCAGGAATTTCTTTTGTGTTCATACATATATATATATATATATATATATATATATATATTAGGTTGTACCAAAAGTTCGTAAACACTTGCAAAAAATTGAAATTTTACTCGCCAAGTAATAACAAAAACAACAAAAAGTATTCCTCAAAATAAAGACCATCATTTTCCAAGACTTTCTGCCATCGATCTGCAAGCTTTCAGATCTGGTGAAAGTACCATTTAGCCAGCTTCGAATCAAAGAATTCTTGACACGCTTCCTCGACTTCATCAAACGAGTCGAATCGGCGGCCCTTCAGAAAGTGTTGCATTGAGCGGAAAAGGCCGTAATCTGATGGAGCACAGTCAGGACTGTAGGCTGGATGTGGTAGAACCTCAACGCCGTCCAGCTCTTCAAACTTGTCTTTAGTCTTCCTGATGGTGTGTGGCTTGGCATTGTTCTGCTGCATCAAAGCGCGCTTTCGGTTGATCAGAGCCGGGTACTTTTGCTTCAACTTTTCATAGACCTGCTCCAGTTGCTGACAGTAAAGTTCGGCACTGATGGCACGACCATTCGGAACCAACTCAAAATGCACGATTCCTTAAAAGTTCCACCAAACGCACAACATAACTTTCTTGCCGAATCGATCTTGTTTTGGAACCGACGGTGTCTCTTGCCCCTTCTGAACCCATCGCTTGTCTCGACTGTGCTGGATTGTGTTGCATAAAAATTCAATTTTTCGCAAGTGTTTACGAACTTTTGGGACAGCCTAATATATATGAGATTATATCAGATTAAAAAAAATGTTAAAAATCGCTATACAATGCTACAAAAATAAAGTTCTACAGACAGTGGAATTATACTCAATTTGTGCTTCTCGCATACCTGGATATATATATATATATATATATATATATATATATATATATATATATATATATATATATATATATATATATATAAAAGTGAACATAGAAGTCAACACTTAGAGGCGACAGTCTGTTTCATGCTATATGCAATCGTCCGGCTACGTCGATTGCATCTAGCATGAAACAGACTGTCGCCTCTAAGTGTTGACTTCTATGTTCACTTCTATATTTACACACGTTCTATCTCTGATATTGAGCACTTTATTCCATAAATATAGCACACCTTACGACTATATTTCTTCATATATATATATATATATATATATATATATATATATATATATATATATATATATAATAAAGGCAACAAATCCACTGGTATATAATCTAAGCTGATCCTAGTAATATAAAATATTAAAATTGAGCCACAAAAAGAGCTCAATGTAATCATTACTACAGAGCAAATAATTACTAAACAATAAAATCCCAAATAATCTTATATGGGGAAATAGCCATATTCCCATTTGAGGTGATTTGGGATTTTATTGTTTATTAATTATACAAATATATATTAGGTTGGTGCAAAAATAATGTCGTTTTCTCACATAGTAACATATGTGAGAAAACGACATTATTTTTGCAAAAACCTAATATATATATATATATATATATATATATATATATATATATATATATATATATATATATATATATATTAGGTTGGTGCAAAAATAATGTCGTATATATATATATATATTAGGTTGGTGCAAAAATAATGTCGTTTTCTCACATAGTAACATATGTGAGAAAACGACATTATTTTTGCACCAACCTAATATATATATATATATATATATATATATATATATATATATATATATATATATATATATATATATATATATAATATTAGTGGTTAATATACACGTACATATATGTACATATATCTAAAACACACAAATATATATACAAACGTACACACATATATATATATATATATATATATAAGCGTGAACTATCTGTTTCATATTACAACACAATCTTCAGGTGAAGTATTATGATTATTATTATTAAATGTCGAAAGTAACCCATTTTTAAAGGATTATGATAAAGAAAAATACAAACACCAACACACCGGAGAATAAATGTTCAATATAATCTATTAATATTCTAAGTTGAAAACAATTATTTCATTTAACGACGAATCCTATCAATAAACTTCTCAGTCACATTGGCATAATGTTGAGTGATAACATTTAATCCATTGCTAGATTTCCTTCTGGACAAGTTGGTTGACCGTATCGTGCCAGAGAATTTTCTCGACACAATCCGTCATGCGTATTTATAAATCTAACATTCATCCTTGCATTCAATACTGCTATAATATCTAGTCTGGTGCTCCTCTCATATATCACTAGATACTTGACAAAATCCAAAAAAGGGTCTGTAATATCATCGCATCTGACCTGGCATGTCGACTTCAATCACGTTCTCTCCGCTTTGTCGCGGCACCTCTCTGTCTTATCAATAACTATTTTCATTGCAGTTGTTTTAATGAGCTTTCTCCTTGGAAACTCGACACGGTGAATTAAACGCACTACTAGACTGGCAATTAGGTCTCATCGTATAACTGTTGTAATAGCTTTATGTAACAGTAAGTTCTATTCTAATTGTTTCTTTTCTAACATTTTTGCCTGTGGAAATCTCTTTCGGTTTCATGCTTCCCTGCCTTCTACTATATTCAAAAATTAAAATGCAATATCAACCGCCATCCTGTATCTTCCTGAAATCTGTTCTTTTATTGTCCTTTCTCCTCACTAAAGTCTTCTCATTCTCTCTCATTCCCACTAATCTGTTGCGTCTTAGTGACATTATCGCCGTGTTTTGAGTAAAGTGATTTTTTTAAAAATAAATATTTTTTATTTGAACTCTCAGCAATTTCATAATAAACTCCAATCATTCACTTTGAAAAGGAATCGCCAAACACGCTCCGACCTTATTCAGGTGGTTGGAATGTCGAACTGAACCCTTTATTTCGCTCACTGGGGTAGACTGTCCTAGTTACACGTGCCAAACATGGCACGTGTAACTAGGACAGTCTACAGGAGATATTTCATGCGTATTGAACTCACACTCTTTGGGTCCTGTCACTGGATCTAACTAACGCCTTTACCCGGTTAAGGCAGTGGAGAACTTGGAGAGGGGGATTAACAGGAGATAACTGATAACTAACATCCATTAAACATGGCGCGTGGAACTACAACAGTTTACCCCAGTGAGCGAAATAAAGGGTTCAGTTCAACATTCTAACCACCTGAAGAAGGCCGCAGCCGAAACGTTGTAATATGGCGACAAAGATGAGGGCAATAGTCCGAATAATGTAAATAGTGTACATAATACCTCATCTCAGAAATATAGACAGATATATTCTTCCCTTTGTAAATTTTATCTAGACTACCTCTAGATATGAGTCTGATATCCAATATATTTTCTAGATATCAACTCCCATTATTAACTTTCCTAAAATTTAAAAAGTTTCTTTTTCTTTTCAGACATTAGCGATCTGGGTTGTTTAATCTATAGGGCTATGAACGAAAAATAATAATAATAATAATTATAATTATAATAATGAAAGAATTTAAAAAGATTAATATTGGACTCAGTCAGGCAAGTTGGGTTTCATGTGATAAATGCTGACACCAAAAGTTACATTCATATCTTTGGCTAATTTTTGAGCATTTAGTTTTAAAATCGTCTGAAAAATGTACAGGAATACCTAATTTCAGCAGATTTTCGCTTACAAACTGACATCAAAGTTTTACTATTTCAAGAATCAATCCAGATAAAGTTGATATATTTTGTATTTCGTAAAATACATCTATGGGATGGTTTACTACACATCATCAGTGATGTTTCTAGCCCAGGTTCATTAGGGGTCTTGGATCCTTCAAAATCATACGCCCCTCTTCCAGCCTATACTGAACGAGTATCTACCTGTGTACATTCTGTTAGCTACATTATTTTCCAACTTCCCAACTACACAACATGCGACTCTTTTTGTAAATTTATTGCCCAATCCCTGATGACTTCCGGTTCACCGGCAATGTGCGCTATTCCATAAAAACGGGAGCAAACGTAGCAACAATTTCTATCTGATCAGGAATATGGTGGCGTGTTTGGCTTGAAGTGGTAAGTACCAATTTATTCCCCTGAGACATATACACTCGCACACACAGAGAAACGCGCTCAAGTCTCACATTCTTATTCAAATCACAATTCTAATTATAAAAAAAAAAAAAAAAACTGAGTAAAAAATTGTAAAAGATTACAAAAAAGGCTACTTATTGAATAAAATTTATTAGAACATTAGTTAGATCATTATTAATAAAAAAAATAGATAAAAGTGTATCTCACACCATAATACTGCTGAATACAAACTATAAGAAAAAATGTTTTGAATTTGCATTGTTTATTGAAAATCACACTAAAACTAAAACATTGTATAACATATTACATCACAATATGGCTAAATTGTTCAGTATAATTTCCCTTTGAAGCAAATGAAAGTCTTAATTAATGGCACAACGATTTAGTAATAATGTGCTTGTGTCATGTATCCTGTTGGCATAGAATATTTAAAGCTTCAGAAAATTATAAATTTTATGACGCTGTGCCATAAGTCTTTCACTGATCAGCAGAATGAAATTGAAACGCTAAGATTTCGAACCTAAGCTTAATCTTCAAATCGGTTTCTTGAAAAATCAGCAGAAATTTGGACAAAAATATATTGGTTCTTTATTTATCAGGTCAAACTCAAACTTTCAAATATTAATAGTGCAATATTAAAATTCCAAAATCGATCCGGCCTATTGTGTAACTCCACTCCGGGATATAGGATAACAGGAGGGATGAAATATGTGTATTCTTTTGGCACATATTCTGATGTTAAGTGATGCTTAACATGTATAATGTTTATATTTTATATGCATTGCAAATTCACTCCTAAGTAGATGAGCAGTCTCTAAACTGGGACTGAAAGGTTTTTGTTAACGTTTTTGACTATACACATGACTCCAATAATTCTTGGTATCACAGTAGTTTTAAGTTGTCATGTTTTGTTTTGTTTTTCAGTTTCAGTATCCTTATACTTAAAACATTTATACTTTTATTTGATACCAAGGCCATATCTTATAGAGGGCAATTTTTTCTATGTATTTTATTATTTTTCCCTTAAAATCAGGCTTACTGGGAGATGAGTGATTTTATTGAGTTACAATCTCTAGAACGGTAACCAAGTGTATTGCTATTTATTCCGTAGCTAGGAGGAGAGAAGTGATGAATTCAAACCTTTCCCAATGGTATTTGCGCGTACGTGAATGTAGCCAACTCGATTTGAATTCGAAATCGGCCCTCCAATTTTTATTCGGAGTTGCAATCCATTACATCTCACGCATATCTTGTAGTAGTATCAATAGTAGTAGTAGTACTACTACTAATAGTCGAATTTTCATAGCTTCTGCATGTAATATTAATACTAAAAGCATAACGCTAATATATATAAGCAGTTAATTAAGATTGACCAAAGACGACTATCTCAGGAGTGGAGGTGATGGCAAATGACCAGGTTTTGTTACAAATACAGCAGAACATCAAAAGGATTTTAGGCGGACTTCCATTTTTCTCCCAATTAGTAAACAGAGACCGAAATCTGTTTGCCAGTGACAAAAATGGCGACCCTTTCGAATTTCGATGCAAACATAAAAGACACGGAAAACGGAAAAATGTTTGAAAATTGTATTCCGGTAGAGAATTCTCTGAAATTCTCTGACCGAAAGAAACAACCATTATTTTTTGTTGCTGTAATTCTTTTTTCTTTTTGAGTTTTTAATAGTCATCTTTTTTTTTCCTACTCTTGCAATAATTTCATTTTTCTGACACGTGATTCTTCTAGCTTTGTTTTAATACTCTTCTTTCTTTTTATTCGTTTTCGTTACACTTTTTAGAATTTTCATTTCAGCATTTTGTTTTTTTTTTTCCTTCGCTCATTTATTCTTAATTCTTTGTCTTTTCTTCTCAGATTTCATTTCTTTTATATTTCTGTCATTTTTTTTTCACTTTTGAGTCCATTTCTTTTTCTTATAATTATTTTGTAGTAATTCATTATTATTTCTTCTTCGTCTTCTTCTTCTTCTTCGTCGTCATTGTCTTCTTCTTCTTCCTCTTTTCCTTTATCTTCTTCTTCTTCTTCTCCTTCTTCCTACTCTTCTTCTTTATCTTCTTCTTCTTCTTCCTCTACATCTTCTTCGTGTTCTTCTTTTCTTCCTCCTACTCTTCTTCATTATCTTCTTGTTGTTCTTCTTCTTCCTCTTTTACTTCTTCCTCTTCTTCTTTTCTTCTTCTTCCTCATTTTCTTCTACTTCTTCTTTTTACTCTTCTTCCTCCTCTACTTCTTCTTCTTCTTCTTCTTCCTCCTACTCTTCTTCATTATCTTCTTGTTGTTGTTGTTCTTCCTCTTTTTCTTCTTCCTCTTCTTCTTCTTCTTCTTTTTCTTTTCTTCTTCTTTCTCTTTTTCTTCTTCTTCTTCTTCTTCTTCTTCTTCTTCTTCTTCTTCTTCTTCTCTGTATTCCATTTTTTATCTTTACTTTTGCTCCTCTCTATCAACTTTTCCCTTTTCTTTTTTCACATCCCTTTTACGTTCAGTTTATTTCTTCTTCCTCATCGAACATTCATTGTCATCCGGATTCTTCCCTTTCCTTATTTTTAGCTCTTCTTTTCTCACCTCGTCTTCTACAATTTCTCTTCCCCTTATTATTATTCGTCCCTCTTCTTGCCAGTCTTGCTTCATCCAGCTCACTGCACATTACATCCTGCTACACACCCTTCTGCATACGTACCAAATTTCTTCTCACGACCACAAGCCTCCATTTCTTCCGTTGCAAACAAGACAACGCAGAAGATTTGGAACAACATAAAAGGCTTTCTCTCAGCGATAAGTAATACCGAGTTGAATTTTGCCATTTGGATAGAAACAACCTACATCGATTGGCAGGCCAATTATTTTCTTCTTGAGCCTCTTTCTGTGTCATCAACGAATAATGCTTACTAAAACAAACAACTCTTTGTTCATAAGGGAATCGCATGCCGTTGGAGATTCTGCAATTACAGGGACAGAATTACATCTTTACTGTCAATATTCAAACCCTGTACAACCAAGCCACCATTAGTAAATCTCTCTCTCTCTCTCTAAATATATATACATGTTTATGTGTGTGCATGTATATTATATATATATATATATATATATATATATATATATATATATATATATATAGGTGTGTGAGTGTGTGTGTACGCGCGTGCATGCATATCGCAAATTAAATGCTAAAACCTGCGTTTGCGACCCTACCAAAGCAAAGCTTGCCAAACAAATGCACTTAAAATGACAAAAGATAAACCAAAATCCACGAACCAACAAAGGAAACAAAGGGAAAAATACACATACACACACACAAACACACACACACACACACACATATATATATATATATATATATATATATATATATATATATATATATATATATGTAAGATTTTTCTTCTTGTTTATGATATTGCTCTATACAAATAAAATACATCGAGCTCACTTTTGTGGATCAATTTAAAAAATGTTATATTACTAGGACCCACTCAGATTATATACCCATGGATTGTATTTACCTTCTCTCTCTCTCTCTCTCTCTATATATATATATATATATATATATATATGCACACACACATATGTATATATATATATATACACACACATATATATATATATATACACACACACACACATATATATATATATATATATAGATGGAATCTCAAAATAAGATAAAAGTTTAAAATATGAAATAAACAAAGAACTCAGTGATTAAATAAAAATACTTTTATTGCATTATTATTAATTACATATAATAATGTTCGTTACATATCAAAGCAAGCCGACTCGGAGTTTCGTAAGTTTTCAACACTTAATCAGAATTTTACTTTTACATGTACATTTATATAAGTTAACTTTCATCTAAATTAACAAAGAAATTTAAAATGTAATTAAGAAAAAAAACTTTTATAATCGAAATAATAATTGTTGCTGAACGTCCCGATGAGTGATTGAAAAATGTCGACCCTTTCATCAGTTGACCTTTATAATTGCTAAACATTATTATTATAACGAATTTAATAATTATCACTCTCGTCTCATACTGAGCAGAAATTCTGTTTGATTTAATATTCATTTAATCACATAATTTTACGTATAGTGATTCCTAATATTAAAATCTAGTATTACTTTTTTAAAATTTTATCATCTCTCTCTCTCTATATATATATCTATATCTATATATATATATATATATATATATATATATATATATATATGAACAAATGGAAAACATAACGACGCGTTTCTTCTTCTGATTGACTTTATCAAGACAAATGCCCATCAGAATAAGAAACACGTCGGATAAGATTTCGTTTTGGCTTTATTCATGTTTAATTTTACAGAAATTTTACGCACTTTCGCGCGCGCACATACACACACGTATATATCCCACACAAACACAGACACAGACACACACACACACACACATATATATGTATATGTATACATACACATATATACCAGGTATAAGAGCAAAATTGTCCAATTTTTGGATTATGCTCTGAATCATTGTATCTTAGAAATGATTAAATTTATCTTACTGGAATTCTCCAAGGTTTTTATAAAACTATTGGACTCTGAACAATAAGAATGTATAATTACTGTCCAAGCTTAACAAAAGAATCGTGATGAAATCAATCATAAACAAAAATGTTCATTATTAATTAATCATACCTAAGCTCATGAAGTATGGAAATGTAGTTCAAATATATATATATATATATATATATATATATATATATATATATATATATATATATATATATATATATTACATTCCAATGAATCATTCATACAAAATGTAAATTAGTAAATTTAATGATATAAAATGGCGAAATTCTTTCGCTAACAAAATTTTAAAGATGAATTAACCCTACTAATACCTTTTAAATACGCAAGTACTTTTGACTGTACGTTCAGTCGTTTTCAGTAAAAAATTATTTTGTTTTTGGTATAATTCAAGTAGCATCCGAGACGAAAAAATATAATGCGAATCAAAATATGATTTTTCAAATGTGTTATGGTTGACGGATACAAACTTTTGGAGCGTGCAGTCGCAACGCTAACGTTGAATTTTTTTTTGAAAATTTAAGAGAGTCCGTTTTTTTTTACTAATATGACAATTTGATATTTTTTTTTGTTGTAAGAGTTTATCAGTCAATTTGGCATGAACTAAATAGATCATTAAGTAGAGTAATGTCTCAGTTGTTATCCCGAAAATTTGCACTTCGGATCAGTTCTTTTAAATCAAATATGTGGAGCAGTTCATTTTATATTACAATGAATCATACATACAAAACTGTACAGTCGAAAGACCTTATACAGCTTATAATTTTAAAAAACGATGATCATAACATTCATCGAGTGGTTAGTAGGTTAATGCATCTTTAAAATTTTGTTAGCGAAGAGATTCTGCCATTTTATATCATTAACTTTACTAATTTACTTTTTGTATGAATGATTCATTGTAATGTAATATAAATTGAACTGCGCCATACATACATATATATATATATATATATATATATATATATATATATATATATATATATATATTATTATTATTATTATTATTATTATTAATATTATTATTATTATTATTATTATTATTATTATTATTCCAGGATTATTTTCAATCTTATTCAAGATGATATTCGCCGTCTCTAACCTCCAAATTTTCTGTCCTGGAGATAAGAAGATTTCTCACAGGTTTCACGTACGATTTCATTTTCAAGTTTTTTTTCACTGCTCCTTGGACTGTCATAGCTGAAACCTTCTCTCAAACGTCGTATGAATATTGTTGAATCTTTTCTAATTGATCTCTTCAGCTGTTAAGTTGAAATTATGATCCCTCAAACTGTTATGAGCTCCTGATCCAGTTTTTCTCTCGACTATTTCCTTTTTCACCGTTCTCTTGATGGTCCTTGAATGGACTTTGAAGATGGAAGCCAGCGTATGAAGGTTGTGTGCTTCGTACTAAAAATGGTGACAAGATGGCTAAACGTGTTATCTGAAAAACTGGAAATAAGAAACACAATTAATTTAGTGTTTTTTTTTAACATTTTATGATTTTTTGGCATGGCTAATGATGCCGTTATATGATTTGGGCAATTTTGCTATTATATATATATATATATATATATATATATATATATAATTTTAACCGTTACTTTTAGTAGAGAAAATGGAATCGGCGCTTATTTCTTAAACAATATAATTATAAATTCTCGTTTAGCGGCTTAAATGTACGATAAATTTTATTAAAGAACAATTTACGCTCTTCGGCAGGATTTCGATCTGTTGTATTAATATATATATATATATATATATATATATATATATATATATATATATATTAGAATAATTATTTTAACTTAGAAGTCTTAGTGTGAAAAAGGCTTCTTATTCTTAATTAGCAGCACATTTTTTTTCTTACTGAACTAAACATATATATGCACAAATTGTATTTCTCTGTTTCTTTTTACCTTTCTCTCTATTTATCAATATATATATGTGTGTGTGTGTGTGTGTGTGTGTGATAGTAAGCACTAGTAAAATGTTTGTTGAATTTCTATTTCAAGATGGCATTAATTAAATTAAAAAACGATAGAAAATACGTGCTATGAATAATCAATACTGGTCTCCCCTTGTTTTGTTACTCTCCCCTTTGAGAGAGCTATTTCTGTTTACTGGGACTATAAAAGGACACTATACGCGAACTTTGTATTCTCAGTCGAATAAAGCTTTCTTAAAGACTACACCTGCGTACTTTTGTCTTTACAATAAGGCCCATCCTTTTTCTATCTTAGGAGAAAAATTTAGAGGGAAGTGCGAAATTTGTAACGAGAATCTGTAATACATGAAGCGCTTAGAATCATTCTTATCAAATTCCCCGCGATCTCGAACATTTGAATATGTATTTTTATAGTAACATAAAAGAAATTGATTGACAAGTCGGCCGATTATATATTTATTAATGATTCACAAGGCATTTTTAAAGTTCCGTTGAAATTAAGCTGGGTAAATAAAGCTGAAACTATATATATCAACTGATAATTTAGGCTGTTATAAATTTAAAAGCAAATATAAGCCATTCACTACATTCAACATCAATGTTCAATGCAAAGCTTCTAAATTTTTGTTTATTTATTTATTTTTACTTAAGTTGACAAAACAATTCAGCACCTATGTAATGCAAAAATGTGCCTTAAAAAGCTATTTTCCTTAAGAGTTCTGAATATATGTAAAGAATTCCTGGAGTTTTTTTGTGTCGATGGAAAATCAACTGATGTTTTTATGCTATTTAGCATAAAAAAATCAGTTGATTTTAATCAGGGAAATTAAGCGTTACTTTCTGTGGAGACGGAAAAGAAAAAGATCGAATAAGTAATAGCCAATAAACAATTTATAATAAGAAATCTAAAAAAAAAAAAAGAAAAAAAAAGAAAGAAAGGTAGAAAAGCTAAACAAATTGACGAAGTATACAACACAAAACGTGAACAAGATATAAAAGACGCTTGAAAAAGTTTTAAATGCAAGAATATATAAATTGAGTGAAAAGTAGTTTTAAACGACCTTTTTTATTATAATGTTCTGTTCTTTAGATTTACTTGAGACAAAAATATTTAAATCACCGATGTAAAATTGAGTTAAATCACCTGAGTTCTGTTGATCGTAAGTAAAGGATTTTAAAAGCAACTGCCAAGTACAAAGAAAGCGCAAAAAATGAAAAAAAGAAAAAATACGAAGAAAACCTAAGGAAAAGAAAGAAAAAAATCTTACGAGGTTTCAGTTGGATTTGCGAGAGATTGAGATTTGAGAATTCCATGAGCAATCAATTACCATGTGAAATAAAAAATCAATTTGTAAATAAAATAATTTATTGAAAATAAATCAAGATCTAAAGTTTAGCGGTTGATTGGCATAGGGACAAATTCTCTGGACCTGAACAAATAAAGCATATATATATATATATATATATATATATATATATATATGCTACGATGGCATCAAGAACAATGCAGCATGAAACATTGTCAAGCTAGGGAAAAGAATAAAATATCTGCTGCTGTTCCAGCCATATACTCCAAGAATCCACACTCTTGCACAATCTGTGGACTTCTTTGCAAATCACTAGCAGGACTGAAATGTCACTTGCAACTCACACACAGCGTTAAATAAACAAAGTTGTCGGAACCGACGGGAGAAGCCATCATATATATATATATATATATATATATATATATATATATATGTATGTATATAAAAGTGAACATAGAAGTCAACACTTAGAGGCGACAGTCTGTTTCATGCTATATACAATCGTCAGGCCACGCTCTATCTCTGATATTGAGCACTTTATTCCATAAATATAGCACACCTTAAGACTATATTTATTTATATATATATATATATATATATATATATATATATATATATATATATATATATATATATATATATATATATATTCTTGATTAAATACATGTGTACGTATGTTTGTACACATACATACAAATAGAGGTAGACAAATATGGTTATTTTCTAATCGCAGCTTAGATGTGGCACAAGGCCGAAAGTGTGAGACACCCAGTGAGGATTGAACTCACTATTCAGTAGTAATTGATCTAGCAAGACAATTTTTCTAACCATTATACAAACATATGGGTCGTAACCAAATATTTTCTAAGCGTAGCTTAGATGTGACACAAGGCCGAATTTGTAGAGCCCCGTCTAAGGATCAAATTCCCTACTCAATCGTAGCCAGACTAGCTTGTTATCCATTACACCACGTTGAGATGCTCAAATGAGTATGTTCTCAGCGCAGCTTAAATGTGGCACAAGGCCGAAAGTGTGAAGCACCCAATGAGGATTGAACTCACTATTCAGTAATAATTGATCTAGCGTGACTATTGTTCAAACCACTCATACGTAGGTGCGTATATATGTATAAAAGCGGCTGTACATTGACGTGTGGTGGATAGAGCAGAGTAAATATCTCCAAGCAGGTTTCATCAACAACAAGGAGAGTCTTAGTGATAGACCTTTGACAACTTCCGCTCAGTACTGCACTGGGAATAACATGACATGGGGGGTGTCAGAAAACTTGTATATACCTCCCTGGTCTCACCCGTCACATAACAAAAAGGCAAAACAAAAAGGAGCCACTTAAAAAAGACTTACAAAGCAAGCCAAGCTCTGTACAGAAAAACTTTGTCGGGTCGGCAGTAAGCAATAGTAGTCAATTGCTGACTTTAAATGACATTATCTTTCTCACGAGAAGTTAAAAGCATGGGTTAAACTTGTCAGCGATGGTCATATTCGTTTAACGAGTCGACAGTCATTATGTGTTGTTATAATGCACATATTTAGTTTGGGTGCTCGTTTACCGAAACCATCCTGTCTGTTCAAATCCATTTGTGTTTCTTCAATACACGGATAACCAAAACTGAGCCAACGTTGAGGGAGAATAATTTATGCCTTTCCCAAGGTTATTTGTGCGAAAATGAATGCAAAAAAAAATCGAATTCGGCTATGAGCTGCTAACCATTCAACCACTACACGTTTATTATCAACTCCAGTATTAGTATAATGCTCGTATAAGCTAGTAGATCTGTTTAATAATATTCCAAGGAAAACAACGGAACAACATACTAGGGAAGAAACTCTTTAATCCTATAGATTAATAATACAAAAATAGCGAATAACATATCCAGTTCTGCAATGCGTACGACACACTTCCCGACTTCATTCGTATGATCAGAAGTCCTCATAGTAAGGGAATGAATCTATGTTCAACAATTTAGTGTAGATCAGATTGATCGTCTTTCTAAAAGTGAGAGAATGAGAGATAGAAAGGTTGACACATAGTAGAGGCCATTCCTACTCTACACACACATACACACACAAACATATATGTTAGTGTATGTGTGTGTCTCTGTGTATGTTTGTTGGTGTGGAATAATTTTTCAGATTTAAACAGTTTTATGCTTTATTGAATAATTTCTTACTTTTTTTTTATCCGATTCAGTTTATTTTATTTTTCCGGGCAGAATTTGAGCTTTATTGTACAAACTTTCCGAGCGCTTTCGCCTTTCTTAATACTTTATCAATGATGTATTATGGATTCTGGTTATTGTATAGATAATTTTTGTTGATTACATATGAGTTGGATCTGGTCCAAATCCAAAATAAATTAAGTTAAATAAAACCCTGCTCGCAACACAATGCTACTTCCGATGTGAAACACATCTGTTTACCTTTCATTCTACGTCATTGTATATTTTAACATAACGTTGAAAATTTTAGTTGCAGCTGTTAAAGGAAATCGCAAGAGACTGACACGTATACAAAAAAAAAAAAAAAAAGAAAAAAGAAAAAGCTGCTCGTGTCATCAGTGGTGGCAGTACGGTCTTAGCCACCGAAACTGGGTTATCTCACCTGGTTGGAGGCTGACAAGGGCAGAGTATCTCACGTGCTTTCACACGCTGTATGTAAAGATTGAAGGTATTGTGTTTCTATGTTGGTTTTCGTGTATCATATCTTCATACTTGGGTTGGTATTATGGATTCTGGTTATTGTATAGATACTTCTTTATATATATATATATATATATATATATATATATATATATACACACACATATGTATTACACAGTTCCGGAAAATTCTCGTTGACACTGAATCTAGTATATCCAACTCAATTATTTACAATGATTCTTCTCCACCTGTTTGCGATTTGCAAAAAAACAAAAACAAAAAAAAAAAACAAAAAAAAACATAGTTTACAAATTCATGTGCCCTTTGGGAGATTGTATTTCCAACGGATTAAATACTATTTATGTTGGTCACTCCACAATCTGGCTTTCACGACGCTTGACACTACATTTGATTAATAACTCTAACATTTTTAGGCATTTAAAACAACATGCCTGGCCGCATATACATTTTCATAAAATCCTCGTTGACACGAAATCTAGTATATCCAACTCAATTATTTGCAATATATATATATATATATATATATATATATATATATATATAAACATTTTTTGAGCACACACGTTTGCTAGGATGGATAGGCATTCCCTCTTGCAGACACCTGCTTAGGCGCATTTGTGTTCACCCCGTGGTTTAATACTGAATCTATAATGAGTGGACCGTAGTTACAGTTTCTGGGAAAGTGCACGGTCAGTCTCCTATACCTGCAACTTTGTGCTGCCTGATTATAAAAGAAAAAGTAACAATCGATCAAGTTTCAATTATGGCCCTAAACTTTGCTGTACATTGACGATTGTAACGATTCTTGTAACCAAGACGCATAAAACGCCATGTAAAAAGACCTGTACAGAGTACACGTTTTCTTTATTAAGTCTCTCGAAGTCTAAAAGTTTGGTAGACGTAATTCACACACTGATACAAACAGAAAAGTGTCTACTGAAACATGGGCAGCCACAGCATAACTTTTGGAGTATTAGTAAATAATGCCGGGTGAAAAATCAATTGATTATATATATATATATATATATATTTGTGTATTTAGACAGCAAATTATCTTTTAGGCATGTCTGATTGAATAAATTACAGACATTATGTCAGCTAATTTTTAACAAAATCTATTCATACTCACGAATAACCTTCCGTGTATTGATGTTAAAGCACGAGAGAAATGTGCTATAACTGTTTAAATTTCTTTTATTTTCTTTTACCAAGTACTTTCGATCTCCTTCCAAGATCATCTTCAGGAGTGCAAGTAGTACAAAACCTATATGTTGTTCATTAGTACAAGTATTTATACAAAGCTATGCTTCGTTATCCATTACTGTAATTTTTTCATTACGCATTTAAATGCAAAACGGTTGACAATGTGCTGAGCATTCATTAGAACGTGAAAAAATTATCTGTTTTTTTTTTTTTTTTCATATTATAATGTCATGGTCTTGCGCGAATTAAAGCGTGAAATAACTTTTCCTTCATAAACATTTCAGAACATTAATGGATAACGACGCACAGCTTTTTAGAAATACTTGTATATGAATCTTTTGTTTACTTGATTGTCTTTCAATCATTTTGCCTCACCTGCTATTCTATACCGCCATACTTATGAGACGCGCCCGCCGTTTGGGAACGACTGATTTTAATATATATCTATATCCGTATATATTTGTCTATATTTTTTAGATGTGGTCTTGCCATTATTTACATTGGGCTCGTCTTTATTGCCATATTCACGACGTTTTGAACGTTGTGTGCTCCGGCTTTCTTCGGGTGAATGTAATTTCGAATTGAACCCTTTATCCACCGGGATAGATTGTTCTAGTTCCAGGTGCCATGCCTCTTCCGGATGTCTCAGTTATATCCCTTTAACTCAACTCTCTAAGTAGCCAGGTATTGAACTCACAACTTTTTCGGCCAAATTATTAATCCCAACGAACGATTTTATTCACTGGACCATGTTTCCTTGAGTGTCAATCTACCCTGGTGGATGAAATAAAGGGATCAGTTCGAAATTCCAATCAACTGAACAAGGCCGGAGGGTACAACGGCCGAAACGTCGTAAATATGTCAATAAAGATGAGGACAATAGTCTGAACAACGCAAATAATATAAATATGCGTATAAATTTAATTTTTCTTGTTATTTATATCTTTCCTTACGATGCAGACATTTAAAGACTGTTACTAAACTGATCGACAATCGGGCATTGAAACAGTCATAGAATGGTAATCTTCAAAGCATGAAGCGCATATCTTATAAGTTTTTGAAAGAAAATCCGAAAGACATTTTTCTCCAATTTCTTAGCCATTTAGGATTTCGTTTGTTACTTGAAGCTGGTGTTCAGTCAAATCTAGGACGAAAATGTGGACACAAAAAAGAAGCTATGCTAAAATAAATGAATGTCTAAATAAATAAAAATCAGAAATAAATTATTAGATCGGGAGAATGAAGAACGGAATAAATAAATAAATACTTTCTCTATCTTTTTCTGATTTTACGTTGTTTTTTTTTTTATTTTTTATTCTGAGTTTCCGCTGATTGTTGTCATCGTAAGATTTGGACGGATTCGATTTGATTGTTAATTTAATGATGGGAATGTCTGAAAATACTATGGAAATATTTCCAATAAGAAGACGAATATTCTTTAAGCGAGCTTCGCATTCAAAAGTCTCCATCGCTCGTACGGACAAAAAGATGTAATTTTAATGGCAGACCAGATTATTTCCTGTACTTTTAAGGAATATAAGCCAAGAAGGAAAGACCATTTTCTTCGTTCAACGTCTCAGAAGAGACGCGCGTACCCACCCCACACAGAAGTACAAACACCCACATAGATAGGCAGATAGAGACAGATAGAGACAGACAGAGATAAATAGATAGATATAAAGCAAGATAGAAAGCATGATATCAAGATATCAAGATAGATAGATAGATAGATAGATAGAAAGAAAACATGATATCAAGATAGATAGATAGATAGATAGATAGATAGATGGTACTACACATTTTCCTCCACTTCTGTGTAAAAATACAAGTTACAAAATAATATCTCCAGATATGCCTTAAAAAAGCATTCGAAATCTGTTGGTAAAAAAAAAACTTTGAATTATGTATATATATTATAAATTAATTGATTTAAAATATGGTTTTTCCGCTACACAGTTCTAACCATATTTAAAAAATGGAAGGTCCGTATTTAATTTTGTAATTAAATTACAGACATTAGTTCCATTTCATCCTCAAGCGAATTTTGGGGTAACTTTTAAAATTACTGGGTTTTAAAGACACATCTAAAATCATAATTCACGTTTCCAAGGTTACAGATTAATTCACTTCTAATAGGTTATAACTGTGTAGCGGAAAAACCATATTTTAAATCAGTTAATTTAAAATATTAATGCTCTGTAAATTTACATTGAGCACTATTTTGTAAAAATAAAAAATATCTATAAGAAGACAGGATTATATATCTTGCTGTTCTTTCTTTTTATTTATATATACATAGAATTATATATATATATATATATATATATATATATATATATATATATATATATATATATATATATATATCGTCAGACAGAACTAATTACAAATCTCTCAAGGAGTCGTCCTTTAATCAGCGAAACTGAATTTTTTATGCGTAGATATTTTTTTACAACGGAAGACGTAACATTCTGGAGGTTGTTGTAATAAAAAGAAGTCGTCAACATTAAATAAGGTATTTTTCTCCATAGGAGATCATATATTGAAAAGTTAATGCACATAAAAAATTCACTTTGACCTTGAGTGACTTGAAATTAGTCCCATTAAACGTGAGAACGGCGGAACTAAACAAAAATAATTACTCGTTTATACCAACAAGATCCAAAGGAATACAGGGCATTACATTTGGTGCCGGCTTCACTGCACGATCTGCAGAAAAGTTGTCAGTGTTGAGAGCCAGCCGCTATTGAGGTTCCACTAGACGTTCTTTGGCTGGATTTCCAGAGCCTTTTCTGTGTTTGGATGAATATAGCCGCAATGCAGGGGAGGTGATAAAATCAATGTTTTCATTCTCCTCGATGGATTACCTTACGGAGATCTTCAGTTCCATCTTTTGTTTACGTAATGTTTTATAGATTTTAATTAATTTTACAGACAATCTAAATAATGAAATGGACAAAGTCCGACAATTATTTTAAGACATTTTTATTTTATTTTGTCGGAGGACGAATATTTTCTATGAGAATTTCTCGTACATTCAGGCCGGTAAATGTTATTTATTTAATACTGTTTATTGTAAACAGAGCATTTACTTAAATATTTGTATCTTTAAAAATAATGTTAAACATAAAAATGTCTTAAAATAATTGTCTGACTTTATTGTCTGTAAAATTAATTAAAATCTATAAAACATTGCGTAAACAAAAGATGTTAAACATAAAAATGTCTTAAGATAATGAACATAATGTTTATATAAGTACATTATATATGTTCCAATGGTTGTCATATATATACATATATAGTGATTTTCCAAGCATAGTTTAGATGTGGCACAAGGCTGAAATTAGGGGGCACCCAGTGAGAATCGAACTCACTACTCAGCCGTAATTGTTCTAGCGAGATCAAGCTTGCTAACCATTACACCACCTCGATGTGTGCGTGCGTGCGAGTGTGTGTGTTTTTCCTTGAAGACAACTGACACTAAGATTTGATTTAGTTTTTTCTTGTATTCGTGTAAGTGTTTTATTTTCTGGATATAAAGTATGTACCAATTGTCCAAATTTTTCTCCTTATCCGAGTGCTTTCGGATATTCTTTTCCTGATCAAAAGAAACTCATGAATAATTACAAGAAAAAATAAATAAAAAGCTTAATCGACGTTCCTTGCCAGTCGACTTTAACGAAACTCGTATAAAAGTAGAATTGCTGCTCAAATACACAATTATATTAATTTTAATCTATTAGCTAGAAATTAAAACTAAAATAAGTTTTCTTTTCATTATGTTTTCGGACGTACCTTATATATATATATATATATATATATATATATATATATATATATATATATATATATGTGTATGTGTGTGTGTGTGAGAGAGAGAGAGAGAGAGAGAGAGATTTGATTATAGTGATGAAGTTTTTCTGTAAATTGGTAGAATTTTAAAGAATTAGAATAATCAATATAGTAATGCATTGAATCTAGAAGAATTCTCACCAGAATGTAGAAAGCACTGGACGTCGATTTCGTCTTATTTGAAACTCATCAACATTGAGCATCTCCTACCGAGAATCGAATTCGGGCCGTTTCAATACAACGGTGACGAAGAAGAAACTGAATAGACTCGATATAGTGCTGCTACTCACAAATTACGTGGTGATACTCATCCATGTATTCATAACCCAACCGCAACGCCGTTCCTTTCCCCTTGGCCGCTCTATGGGCCAAACAAAGATATAATCAATATAGGGGTCAAGTAAGGATATACAAATGATAGAATTTTGAGGAATTAGAATAATAAATATAGTAATTCATTGAATCTAGCATCTACCCGGACCATTTCCATACAACACAAGCGTCATACCAACTGTACCAACCGACCTCGGTGACGAAGAGATAGCGAATCAGATTGGATATAGCGCCGCTCGATCGCATATTCTGTGGTGATACATACACACGCGCGCGCGCACACACACAGACACACGTGCGTGTGCGTTCATGCGTGTGTGTGCGTGTATGTGTGCATGCATGCGTGTGTATTTGTGCGTGTGTGTGTGTGTGTGTAGTTCTAAATCACTTAATTCATATCTACTAAAATTTTCTAAATCACTGAAATTCATATCTACTAAAACATTGATAATTATATTAAAAACAATGTACATTTCGATATGAATCGAACCTAAATCTCTAGTAATTGCTTAAAAATGACTTTCTTTACGTTTCACTTAAAAAAATTATATTAGCCGATGTAGACATCGAAGTGCCTCAATGTGATATATTCCTTTCATAAATAAATTAATTGCTGCTATGAGTTCTTAAAGCTTAATGGTAATGCACACCTGCCTTACAGGGAATATAAATTTGTTAGGATAATTCTTTTAAATTTACCTTAATTCATACATACATATTGATTGATTGATTTATTCGCTTTTTACGGCTTATCGACCTGTTGCTGGTTATTTAACGCCAGTAAATATTTATAAATTTGGGGGAATTTATTTGGAGATAACAATGCTGTAGTGATTCAAGTCCTATTAATTAACACATAGCAGGGGTAGAAGAGGTGGATTCATACCTTTCCCCAAGAGTGTTTGCGCGTAACCGAAGACAACGATTCCAACGAGAATTGGAACTCGTTTCACCGTTTAAAAATTCTGAGTCATTATCCGTTAAACCGCATACTGAAACATACAGCACCTGGCATTCCCGACCAGTCACCATCTACATACTAACCAGTCTTGACGTTGCTTAACTTCGGTGATCGTACGCGAACCGGTGTTTCACTATGATGTGACCGTAAGTACGTGCATATATAATAGACGTTTATGCATGTATGGGTGTGTGATCATTTACATCCTTTCTTTCCTTCTCTATCTAAAATTCATAATATTAATTAACTTTTTTTCAAATGGCCACTGCACTCTTTTGTCATGTCTAAGAACTCATGCAAGCATTTTGGAACCCTTTTTCAACTTAGCTTTTACCTTTTTTATCCTACATATATATATATATATATATATATATATATATGCAGAGATATAGTTTCAAAGTGTGGTATATTTATTGGATAAAAGTGCTCAATATCAGAGATAGAACGCATGTAAATATAAATATAAAAGTGAACATTGAAGTCAACACTCAGAGGCGACAGGCTCTTTCATGCTAAACGCAATCGTCAGGCCGCGAGTGTTGGATTTTTCTCGATATATATAACCTTGGTTCCGACAGGTTTATTCCTCACGGCTAGGACCCACCATGCCACTTACATAATAGCAAACAACACACAATGCCTCTGTATTCCATCGGCGATAAGTAAGTCCCACTCAAACAGCTTCTTCATTTGAACCACAGCTCTATGGAACAGACTCCAAAGAGGATTTTTCCCCGATAACTGCAATCTTAACCTGTTCCAGTCTAAAGTTAACTATTATCTTCCCCTCATATCTACATACAAAATATCCCTTACCACAACCCTTTATCTCGAGTGGCTCCCGAGCGTTTATAAGTTCAACCCTTGTTTTGTGTTTTTACAGTAAGGTTCAACCTGTACAAGGCCCGGGGGCCACTCATGGTAGAAGGTTACGTTAAGTGGTAGTTCATAAGAAGGGATGATAACGGTTGACTTTAGAATTGAACTGCTTATTATTGTAGTGATCGGGGAAACATGCTCTTGGGAGCCCGTTCGACAGGGCAGTGGTTCGCAGGAAGAAGCTGCTAGAGTGGAACTAATCGCCGATGGACTGCGGAGGGAATGAGGATGGTTCGTTAATATGTAAGTGGAATGGCGGTTTCGAGTCGTGAAGGTCAGATCTGGTAGAACGAGAAAATGAAGTTTGTCCGACCACTTTCCTTGATAGTAGCAATAGAGTAGTGAGAGAAAAGTTAGTGTATAATTAATTACAAGGACTCGTACACGCTTTTAAACTCTATCAAGGCTGCAACATTATATATATATTAGGTTGGTGCAAAAATAATGTCGCTTTTTGACGTTAAAAATACGTCAAAAAGCGACATTATTTTTGCACCAACCTAATATATATATATATACATATATATATATATATATATATATATATATATATATATACATATATATATATATATATATATATATATATATATATATATATATATTTATATATATATATAATTTGAACCTTACTACATATATATATATATATATAATTTGAACCTTACTATATATATATATATATATATATGTATATATAATTTGAACTTTACTATATATATATATATATATATATATATATATATATAATTTGAACTTTACTATATATATGTATACATATATATATATATGTGTGTGTGTGTGTATGTGTGTATACATATATGTGTGTATGTGTGTGTGTATATATATATGTGTGTATGTGTGTGTGTATATATATATATATATATATATATATATATATATATATATATATATATATATATATATATATCGAGAATAACACAGCATCTAAAGGGATTTTGAATCCGTCCTCCAGAAATAGCCAACTGACCAAAAGGTCTGGTTCTGCTATTGCTGAACATTTAATAAATAGAAGGAAATGCGTGTAAAATTTTAGTGTTGACCGATTTTTAATTTTATCTATGTCCCACTCCACATTTTCACCTTAAGGTTCTAGAGTCCTTGTATATCGGATCCCGTGAGCCTTCCCTTTGTAAACAGAGGGAATGCTTGCTGGGTCTGAATATTATTGGACTCTAGTTTCTTGAAATTCATAAATTTTTTTCCTCATTCCATTACATTCGTTAATTTAAAATTAATTTACACGCTTTGTTAAATTCCCAGAATAAATGAACTTGATAAATCCTGGGACGAAACCGGTTGTTTTTATTTTAGCTTTTGCTTTAAAAAAAAATGCCTTATAAATACTGTCTTTTCCTATCTATTATTAAATTCTGTACCACGAAAAACCTACTCATTTAAATATATATATATATATATATATATATATATATACTCAAGTTCAAATTACCACTTGTAATGTTTTAAATTGTACCCAAAATTAGTCGTTTCATTCTTTAAATAGAAAATTATTATAAGTGGACAAAAAAAGTGAGACATGATATTTTATTAGAATCTTCATTATGAAAAAAACGAAAAAAGCATTTTATGAATAATTTTGACCCTCGTCAAGATATCCTCCTTTGGCATTACTGCAGCACAAATATTTGGCTTTCGTTGCAAAAGTTTCCTTTCTGTTACAATGACTCTAAGAGCTCTTTTTCATTAATTTTTGACTCTTCTGTCAAATTTATCCCATGCTAATTCTGGGGACCCCTTCAAACTTTTAAGCTGTAATGTATATTAAGCAGGAGTGAATAGGTGTTGTCATTTATTTTGTCTTCTTTCTAACTATATTTTTCTTTTTACTAATTTATATATTACAGACTATCGATCTAAAAAAAAAAAAAAAAAAAAAACTCTTATTAGCGATCACCATCTTTTCCTCTCGCTACTTACCATAAAAAATGCCTTGGTTATGTTGCTCAACTCTGTCCCAACATACGTAAATTTGCTACAGGGACACGGGCTACATTCCTTAGCTACCAGGTTTTCTTCCCATGCATGTGTTATTCATTTCTTCTCATAAGCAAGCCGTGGGCTTTTGCTTATTCGCAAACGGCTCGTCGTTCATTGCGTCCCTTGTCAGCTTATTGTGTATTACCTAGTCAGCATCGTCGAAAGGTCTGCTCCACTTGTAAAGGATAGTCTGAGTTGGACGACACAGATTGTGCATTTGAAAAGTGTGTTCCGTCATTCGGACGCCTTTCTGTTCGAAACCCAAGCCAAGCATTGCGTTTGATACAATCACCCTAATCACAACGAATGGCAGCCGTATACCTCTCAGTCCGGGCCAACAACGCGAAATCTGTACAACGCCACTGCGCTATTTTGGTGTTTCCATGTGCATATAACAGATGCGTTTTCTTTTGTGTTTGTATGGGATCTACTCATATATATATATATATATATATATATATATATATATATATGTGTGTGTGTGTGTGTGTGTGTTTGTGTTTTATGTGTATTTATATATATATATATATGTATATGTATATTGTATGATCTCTCTCTCTCTCCCTCTTTCTCTCTCTGTATTACTCGATAATTAAGTCCCGAATTTTACGACAGGACTTATATCCACCGTAAGAGATATGGTAAATTCAGTGATATCGATTAGGAACGTTCAAGATAGGTAGCCTACCTCCACCCCAGGACACCATCGATTTGGTGCAAGGAAATATTTCTATTCATTCTCTGTCAGTAACATTTTACACTTGTAAAATCCAAAATAACTACAAGGTATTAATCCTTCTTTTAACTCCCTTTTATTATCATTTTTAAATTTATTTTTATTCAACTTTCAGTAAAATTTTGTATTACTAAAATAATATATATATATATATATATATATATATATATATATATATATATATATATATGGCGATGATCTAGATTTTTCTTTAATATATTTTTTTATAATTTTTATTATGTAATATTTTATTCATTTTTATTATTTTTTTTATTTATCTAATTTATTTTATTATTAATTTATCTATTCCTTTAACTTTAAATATATTTCATTAAATATAACGGACAAGGAAAATTTTATTTAGTTTTTATATCCTTCTTACATTTTTCCATTTGGCGGTAGTGTGGGTGTACAAAAACAGTCCATATCGTCCATTGTCTCAAGCATTTTCGGCCATTTCCTTAGCCAGTTTCAAGGCTTCTGGTTTGTTTTGGTGTTTTTAGTTTCTTTTCATGTTTTCGACCGTGTGAGATATATTATTCGTGTGGTTTTTGAACACTAGTAGGAGCGTTTATTCCGAGCCTTCGTATGTTGGGCATATGGATGGAATTCGAGTGAGCTATCGATCACTTTTAAAAGACTTTCAGCCCCGATTGTCAGGTTGATGGCGAGGACAGATGTTTGATATACATGGCCTCTTCTTTTAACTTTACTACTTCTTTTAATAGGCGTTTCCTTTCAGAAATTAGTCGATTATGGCTATCCCCAACTTCTTTTCCTTTATACTTTTTTATATCCCTCCCACACGTTTTCTATCATGCATTTACACAAGCTCGTTATGTGGGTTAGTCACTGTTTCTAATAACGGGTTTTGGCTTCAATATATCGGGTGAGTGTAAAATTCTTCTAAAAGGATTTCCTAATCCTGTGTTTCAAAACTCTAAACAATTATTATTATTATTATTATTATTATTATTATTATTATTATTATTATTATTATTATTATTATTATTTCTATTATTATTATTATTATTTCTATTATTATTATTATTTCTATTATTATTATTATCATTATTATTATCATTATTATTATTATTTCTATTATTATTATTATTATTTCTATTATTATTATTATTTCTATTATTATTGTTATTATTTCTATTATTATCATTATTATTATTATTATTATTATTTCTATTATTATTATTATTATCATTATTATTATTATTTCTATTATTATTATTATTATTATTATTATTATTTCTATTATTATTTCTTCGCTACAACTTCTTTAGATCCATATCTCCGTGGCTTCAAGTTTCCTTATGGTCTTTCCAGGATCTCAGTCAAGCCGTCTTTTCTTTCTTTTGTAAGGGGAATTTTTTCTGTAGATGTGTAAGCCATCTTTCGTTATTTCAATGCGCATTTGAATTTTGTTGCTAACGCTTTCAGTCGTTTGTTAAAACTCTTCCCAGATATGTAAATTTCTCTACTTGTTTCATTTTGACATCCCTTTTTAGCACGCACCTTGGTCTTTTGCTGAAGATCATATATTCTGTCTTCTTACAATTAACGTTTAGTTCTTTCTTCTCGCTTTCCATTCATACTTTGTCTACAACTTACTGCAGGTTTCTTTCTGTCTGCTATCAACACGATCTCACCTGCATCCGTAATGTTTAAGGATTGTGCTCAGCGATAATAAATTATGGTAGGACTCCGATTTCTCTTGGGAACGCCTCGATGCAAAGGTTAAATATACCCGTGAAAATTTTCATACGCCCATTTCCATTTATACTTCAATAAATATTCTATCCGTATGCAAGCAACCTGCTCCAAGTAATTATTCTGGATTATTCTAATATCTTCCCATTTGCGCTTCCTCTAGCTTAGGTTTTCTGCTGACATGTAATTGAAAGATGTTATTGAATCCATTGCTAAGTTTACTGCTAGGAAATTAATTTCACTGTAACGAGCAAGACAATTTTTCTTGATAGAATCTATCTTACATATTTATAAGTCTACCATTCGTCCATGCTTTGAATATTGTTATCACCTCTGGTCTGGTGAAGCTGGTAATTAGTTAGAAATTCTTGATAAAAACCAAAGAAGAATCAGAAATGTTATTGGTCCGGACATATCATTTAGGCTTTTGCCACTTTCCGACTACCATAAATTAGCTTCCCTGTGATTTTTCTATACATATTTTATGGTAATTGTTCGAATTAACCTTCTTCAATGGTACCTATACTTTATGAATTAAAGAGCATTACTAGATTGGCGGTAAGGTCTCATTATTTTACAATTGAAATGGCTAGATGTAACCGTAAGTTCTAGGCTTACAGTTTCTTATAACGAACTTCTCGTTTGTAGAACTCTCGTCCGGCTTCTTGATTCCGAGTTAACATTGAACTTCAAAAATTTAAATGCAATGTCAATCGTTACCTTCTTCCTGTTCTTTTATTGTTCTCTCTCCTTGATAATGTTTTTATTTTTCATATTCTCAAACACTCACTAATCTCTTGCGTCTTAATGTCTTTATTGCCTTGTTTGGTCCGAAATGATTAAAACAATTTTTTTAAATCAGATGTTCTTTGCCGTTCAAATAGAGACTTTTGTCATAACTTATGAAATGCTTTTTTCACCTGCTGAATCTCTAAGCTATACGAGATTCAAGGCCCTTCTTTAAAAAAATCGGGTAAAACTTTTCAAAATAATCATGCATAATTATTATTTTTAATGATTATATATATATTTTAATTAGTCAGTTAACAAATAAAAAAATAATGATGAAATAATATATTTAAAAAAAATTAGACTCTCGTAGGAGAGAGCAAGGATTTGTGGCCCCCGATTTTGTGTGGTCCAAAACTATGGTTTATTTAGCATATAAGTAAATCTAGCACTGTATAAATTTAATTAAAAAAATGACATAAAAATAGATAAGTTTATGGTAAGTTTTTAAAAAAACTGTATGCAGAATAATATGAAACATTATTTTCCAAAGTTGATTCCCTTGTTCGGACGAAGCGCTGAAAGAAAGCGAAAAATAGAATAGACTTAAATATCTAGAAGGAATTTTTACAGATAAAAGGCGACAGAGAAATCCGAAGGCGTAATGGCATAGCGAAACATGCTTTCCAAAAGCAAAATATTAAGAAAGAAGAAAATTTCGTTTGAAAAGAGTAGTAAACAGTTATGTAATATTGGTCCTTTTATATGACTGTGAATACTGGACAATCTCCGCACAGACGAAGAAGCAATAGAAATATGATTCTACAGAAGGATGTGAAGAATACCATTGACTGTATATGTTTTAGAGAAAATGGAAACAAAAAGGACACTAATATTTAAAATCAGAAAGACAAAGTTGAATTTTCTAGGGCACATAATGAGGTAAGATGACTTAAAATTTGGCAATCACAGGACATATTGAAAGAAGAAGGACAGAGGAAATCAGCGGATAACCTACCAAACGTGCTTCTGTAGAATGTTCCCGAAATAGGGTTTAGGAGATATAGCAGAAAGGTAAACCTTACAAAAAGCTACAAAACACAGGAAATTTTTTAAATCCATGACTGCCCACGCCCTGAAGGGAAACGGTAAAGAGACGGAGACGTACTCAGGATGATCCTTCAGGTGTTGTATCTGTCTTGTATTGATATGCTTGTTCGTGAATGGTAGTCTTCATTTCACGTCTTACAGAAGTTTGCTGCTGACCTGTCTGTCAGATTTGGCCTTTCATTTTTTTTTTTTTTTTACCTTTTCACTTCTGAAAGTTGGGGTAAATGTCACTTCGAACATGAAACTGTCTTTGCGTACAGCCAGCTTCTGGGATGATAAGTTCGAAGTCTCCAGCTTCTCACGTTTCTGGATTGATGCCTAGCCTCTTAGGTTCTCTTTTACAGGCATCTTCGCAGCGTAGTCGGTATCTGCCTACGTGGCGTTTTTCTGGGCCAGCTGTGTATTTGAATGTCATCCATTTGTATGACGTGTCTATGGCTGTGAAAGGATCTTTGCTTTAAGATAGTATACTTGTTTGTAATTCCAACTTTTACGGGGACAGCGTTCTTACAGGCTTTCTCGTGCCAAGAGATATCCATGAGGCGTTGATGGAAAGGCGTTTGGAAGATACTGACCTTTCCTTTCCAAAGCATAGTGTTCGTATTTCACTTCCTTAAAATGGTGCTTACGACCTAAGCTAAAAAATGTTAATAACCATTTCTACCGGTACATGTCAACATGTTTTGGTTAATAATCGTGAAAAGATGTATGGGTGGTGTAATGGATAGCGGTTGGGAATTTGAAATCGGAGAGTCTAGTTCGAACATCAGTCTAGTTCGTTACCTTTATGCGCAAAAACTTTTTAAAAAAGGTATGAATCTATCTCCTTCAGCTGTGAGTTAAATATTAGGAATTTTACCTGGGAAAAACTTTGTTATTCTAAAAAAAAAAAAATGTTAATGCAATATTCCTTCGCAAAACTCCTATGATAATTGTGTTTTCCCCTTTCCTTCAGTAGTTCGCACGAGTGTTAAGTCTTGTCAATACCTCATAAATAATGGACTTTTCAGTTTCGATCGCGTAAAAAGAGGGGGAAAAGAAACTACTTGTTTTTAGTGAAAGAAAGAAAGACAAGGAAGATAGAAGTGTTTAACGGCTGTTTCAGTTGTCTACTTCAAATCATTTCATGTGTACTTCTTGAACTAACGGCCAGCATCTATATTCATGATTGCTATTGCAATATTTTATTAAAGTTGTTAAACTTAAATATTAAACGACGCGATAGGGAAATTTCTCCGGATATTCTATTGTCGTAGAAGTCGCTATGAGCTTACTCAATCATTAACTGAAGAATTAAGATTCATGAGAATATTAGAATAGAAACATCGAGAGATTTTAACGGGTTAAAAATTGTACACAATTATTCTTATAATCCAATATATGCTTCGGTTTTAAATAACCCACTAAATTTTAAGAAGGTGTAAAAACAAATCAATTTATTGTGAAAGCATTAAATTTCACCATAAAAACTATCATTTTATAGAGAGAATAACGATAAACAGGCTATGAGACTTTAAGGTAATAAAAATTATGCAGTGGAGATATTGTGTAAGCGAGTGTGAACTTCGCGCCTGTATTATTATTATTATTATTATTATTATTATTATTATTATTATTATTTCCGTTAATTTCTAGTTGCATGCTCATTTCCTTCCGCATCCCAACCAAGAACATATGTCACTATGCCATTTTCCACTGAAACTTTTGTGTAAAAAAAATAAAATAAAAATGCCTCAACTCACCTACATTTTACAAAGATAAATCCCCACCTAATGTGTCAGCTCTAATTATGAGAATAAATTCTTTAAGACATGGACTACCTGGTATCCCTTCAGCGAATCTATCAGAACCAATCAAACCCAGTGTTCCAACCACAATTTGAATTATTGGTGTTTTCATGTGTCACATTTTTCAGATTTTTGTTTCAAGATCCTTGTATTATGATATATTTTGAATACCTTCAATGGTACATTACAGTCTGCAGAAACTACCATGCTAATAGGAAAGTTCATTCTGTTTTTGTGATTTTGATCTCGATGACTGAGCGATTAGCTTTGATTGTTCTGTCTGTGTGTATTGTAAAGTCGTATAAATTTGTTACAGGTCCTCCGTCTTTAATCGGGTCTGGGCGGTGTTTATAACAATTTATTGCAGTTACCTTCTCGTAAATGTTCCAGTGCAGTTTTAGATCAACTCTGTTATGCCGAGTTTTATATTCAGTGGGTGTTAATACCGAGCAAACCTGATACAAGATGATCAAATGTTTCTGGATATACATCAAAGGATCTTCAGTTCGGGATAACACAATTTTCAGTATGGTTACTTGGAATCTTTAGCAAGGATAAATGTATTATTATCATCATCATTACCATTTCTTTGAGTTTATGTTGTTTACTCATGTCCTTCCGTATTTCATCCAGAGATCTAAGGTCAGAAATCGGTTCATGACAACTTCCATGGTCACTTTTTCTAAAAGAAAAAAAAAAAAAGATCACACACATTTTACATAGATAAACCTCTTCGTAATGCGCGAGCTGAACTTTTGAGTACACTTTTTTGTATACTTTTAAGGCATTTGCTAAGGAATCGCTTTACTAGGTCTATCGGAATATGTTCCAATCAATTCGATGGCTCCAATTACAACTAGATTTACTGATGTTCTCTCGTGCCACATTTGTTAGATTTCCACTTCAAGACCCTTGTATTTTGATAGTTTTTTTTTAAGATCTTCAAAGATACATTATAATCTGTAGGGACTTACATGTCAATAAGAAAGCACATTCTGTTTTGTGTGGTGTTTGATAACAATGTCTGGGCGATTAGCTTTAATTGTTCTATCTGTGTGTATTGTAATGACACAGAAAATTGTTACAGGTCCTATCTCTGTAACCAGAAAATTAAACGTAGTTTACCAGGATAAAAGAGTAAATTTAAGAGTAGGAAGATTATGATGGACAAGTTTCCCATCTAGAGAAAGCGTGCTTTCATTACAAATAAATTTTCGAAATCTGGAATTTATCTTTAATATTGGTGAAAAATATGCACTCAATTCAGCCACTAGATGCTCTCCCTTCCCCCTGTTGTGGAAAAAAATTCATCTTTCATGTTGCTTGTATTGGCCGAAGGATCAAGGAAGATTAGAACAGTGACTAGAAATGTAAAAAAAAGAGAAAGAAGCAAAAGGAACTTGATGAAAAAGAATGAAAAATGGAAAAAAAAGGAAGAATTAATGTGGGGAAAAAAAAGAAATAAATAAAAGACTGAAAGGAAGTAAAGAAGAAAGAAATTAAAGAAAGATAAAAAGAATGAGGAATAAATATAAAGAAACGAGGGAAAAAGGAAGGAAAGATGTAAGAAAAAAGAAAGAAAGAAAGAAAGTAAGTAAGAAAGAAAGAAAGTAAGAAAGAAAGAAAGAAAGAAAGGAAAATAGGGAAAAGAATGAAAGAAAGAAAATTACGAAAGAGCAAAAAAAAAAAGGAAAGAAGGAAGATAATAAACGAAAAAGAAAGAACAGAAAAAGGACAAAGGAAAGAAAAAGCAAAGAATAAAAGACAAAAAAGAAAAGTACCCAGGTGAAAATTAAAGGTAAAAGAAAAATGAAAGAAAAGAAAAGAAAAGTAAAAGAAAGAACAAAGGACAGAAGAATAAAAGACAAAAATGTAGCAAAGAGGAAAGCAAAGAAAAAAGAAGAATGAAAAGAAAAGAAAAAGAAATAAAAAAGAAAGAAGAATAAAAGACAAAAAAGAAAAGTAGCAAATAAGAAAAGCAAAGGAAAAAGGAAATGAAAAGATAATAAAAGAAAAAAAAAAGAAAAATGAATGAAGAATAAAAGACAAAAAAGAAAAGTAGCAAAAAGAAAAGGAAAGGAAAAAGAAGAATGAAAAGAAAAGAAAAGAAAAAGAACGAAAAATCAAAGAAGAATAACAGACTAAAAAGAAAAAATAGCAAAGAGGAAATCAAAGGAAAAAGAAGAATGAAAAGAAAGAAAAAGAAAGTCAAATGAAAGAAGTATAAAAGACAAAAAAGAAAAGTAACAAAGAGGAAAGCGAAGGGAAAAAAGAATGAAAAAAAGAAAAAGAAAGAAAAATGAAAGAAGAATAAAATACTAAAAAAGTAGCAAAGAGGAAAACAAAGTAAAAAGAATGAAAAGAAAAGAAAAGGAAAGAAAAAGGAATGTAGAATAAAAGACAAAAAGAAAAGCAGCAAAGAGGAAAGCAAATGAAAACGAAGAATGAAAAGAAAAGAAAAGAAAAACAGAAATTTTAAGAAAAGAAAAACAGAAATTTTAAAAAAAGAAAGAAAGAAATCTTTTTTCTTTAAAAAAAATTAAAGATATAGAGAGGAAGAAAGAAAAAATAGATCACTGATGACGGTTAGCTCCAAAATGTTATAGAAACGAGGCAAATGTATAGAGACTTTTTCTTCTAGATATCTTGTTACGACTACAACGGAAAAATAAATAAATAAGCCATTGCTAATGAAAGCAACCTATCAAGAATTTTATGGGCAAGTTTTTTTTTTTTTCTTTTTCAATGTTAGATAAATTTATGTAAAAATATACACGTCTCGGAAAGTGAATTGTTTCCTTCTTGCATCAGTGATCCCTTTAATACTGAAATAATTATACACGGAGCAAACAATGAAAATATACCCGAATGCAAACTAGAACAATTTGTAAAATAAAACATGTTGACTTGTAAGCCCTTGAAGCGCTATGAACCGAAATGTCCGTATGGAAGGAGTCACCTTATACTGTATTATGCATGTAAAGAATGGATTTTAATTCCCATAGGGGAGACTGCAACTGTATTATTATCAAGAAATAAACAAAATAAATTGAAAATTTAAGAAAAAAAAATCTAAGGATTCATTTGTATTCATAAGAGACGAAACAGCTGCACAGGTGTAATCCTAATAAAATAAATTATATTTTCATCGTATAGAACGCATATTTTACAAATTTGTCGGAAAACTATGAACTACACGCCGTTTGATTATGGGATTTCTGGGTGTATCTCGCATCAATTTACTGGACACAGTGTAAAAAGCTTGTTACTAATTTAACAACTAAATTCCATGGAGTATTTATGTATACTAGTAAAATAATTCATAATAAATTATTTTGAAATATGTAATGAATAAATGTTTTAAAAGTGCAGATTAAATCAATGAGATTCCCAAAGTTGGTGCTGCACCGAGAGATTTTATATTCGTCTCCATCGATGTCAATGATACAATGTTGAGTTTATTACTATATTAATTAATGTATATCAATATTTTATTTTATTAATATTTAAAATTAATATTATTATTTATTACTAAAATATTATATAATTTATATAATAAATTATATTTTATATAATTTTCCTTTATATATATATATATATATATATATAATTTTCCTTTATGTATATATATATATATATATATATATATATATATATATATATATATATATATATATATATATATGTATATATACATATATATATATATATATATATATTATAAATTAATTGACTTAAAATATGTTTTTTTCGCTACACAGTTCTAACCATGTTTCAAAAATGGAAGCTAAATGCCCCGAATTTTTAGCTTCCATTTTTGAAACATGGTTAGAACTGTGTAGCGAAAAAAACGATATTTTAAGTCAATTAATTTATAATATTAATGCTCTGTAAATTTACATTGAGCACTATTTTGTAAAAATAAAAATATGTATAAAAACACCGGATTATATATCTTACTGTACTTTCTCTTTATTAATATACATACATATATATATATATATATATATATATAAAGGACGTCTGAGCAGCGTCTAGCCGACACACAGTGGGGTTGAGAATAAGGAATTGAAATGGTACACCTCACTTCCTCACTTCGTTAATTTTACATATGCTTGATGAGGTCCATCAAAAACGTGTGAATATCTTTTCATTTTTCATTTCAACGTTTGGAAGTAAAGTCTGATGATCCATAGCCCTGTTAAAGGGGTTGTGGTGAAATAACTTATTACATGGAACCTTAAAGTGGTCTGTTTTTATTCAAACATATCTGCTCTGAATTTTACATTGAGCTCTCTGGATATCATCCTCCTTGGGTCTACCCATGCGGATTACCTAGTTTTGCATAAACTATATATATATATATATATATATATATATATATAATTTTAACACCATCGTGATTTTCCACGTGAAGAAACGTTTAACGTTGAAACAAGATGTTCTGTTTTGTAGTGGGTATGTACAAGTTCTAATGTAACAGTACGTAATAAATAAATGTTTATTGCTCTACTTTTGTATTGAACCCTGTTTTAAATTAACGTTTTGAACGCGAAAATTTTACTCATCTTTCTTTTACATTTGCATATATATATATATATATATATATATATATATATATATATATATATGTATATATGTATAGAGAGAGAGGCATTTATAGATATAGAAAGCGCCGACATAGGAATCAACCCTGCATAATGTGTGATATTCAAGATAAGTATTGGTTTGAGAACTGTATCGACACGTGGAATTGACAGTCACCGTGCAGTGTCAATTCCTATGTCTACAATCTATCTCTGTGGTTATTTTTGTTTTGTTTTTTTTTGCGTGGAATGCACACGCGCGTGTGTGTATGTGCAACACGTGTGTATGCCAAATGATTCCACTACATAGATTTACCCATCTCTGATTCAAACTCTCCCGGGAGTTTCCTAAGAATTGAGTTTTCTATTATTTGAAAGTTGACAAATATAAGATCACAATTTATGCCTTCGACTGTTTTACTCCAATACTTATTTTAGTTCGCCTATCAATTAATCGTAATATTAAACTTGCGTTATGTTTCTAAAATATCCCAACCTCATACATTGCTATCATTTATTACCTAATATGTAAACTAATAATTGGACATGTACACTCTATGTGTAATGGATGGATCTCGAAGTTCCTTCCGTTCCTTCTCAACTGGCCACCGGCGAGATGGTACAAGAGCGACTTCATCTTCGTTTCAAGGACGTCTGCAAAAGGGACGCGAGGGCGATGGTCATCGAAAGCTGGGGAGACGTCACTAACAATCGCTCACGCTAGAGTCTCGATTTACGCCGACGAGAAGGAGAAACGTGCGCTTGCCGACGGGAAGAAGCGTGCTCGAAAGGAAAGAAAACAACACGGCGTCATCGGGTGAGAGCATCTTCCCATGCATTCGTGGCAATCTAGACCGTCACAGCAACTTAGACTTAATCTAGACTGCCATCAGCAACTTAGACTTAACTCTTTGGGCGCAGATCCGTGGTCTCTCAAAACTGATGGATGCTATATATAACATCATTAGAAAAATCCAAGAATCTTTAAAAAAAAAAAAAAAACTATCAAAATACAAGTATTTTGATGTGGAAATCTCAAAAATGTGGTATATGACGACATCAATAATTCCAGTTGCAGTTGGAGCCCTTGTATTGATTGGAAAAGGCTCCGATAGATTAATTAAAGAGATTCCGATGCCTTAAAGAAATATAAAAATTGTACTCACATGTACAGATGACACATTTCGAAGAGCTTTATCTATGTATTAGGATGGTGCAAAAATAATGTCGTAATAATGTCGTTTTTTGACGTTAAAAATACGTCAAAAAACGACATTATTACGTCATTATTTTTTCACCAACCTAATAAAATATGTCTGATCGTATGCTTTTTTGTTTCGTTTTTTTATTAAAAAAAAAAGATCAGTGGATAATGCAATGAAGATATTTCTGACCTTAAGTCTCTGGTTCGATCCCGGAAGGAAATGTGTATACAACAGAAACCCAAGGAAATAATAATAATAATAATAATAATAATAATAATTATAATAATAATAATAATAATAATAATAATAATAATAATAATAATAAAAAACTTAATATGTGACTAAGTATAAAGATTTTTGAAAGGTTTCTTTTTTTCCTTTCTTTTTACAGGAAAAACGAAAAAATAGCTTCTGACTAAACATCAGTTGTAGTCTGTTTACTTCATAAGCACACACTTAGGAAAACGAAAAAAATCCATTTATTAAAAAAAAATGGTTATAGTGACAACAGCGTGTTTAGCGATAATAAAGCGCTCGCTTAGATAAAATACATGTAAATAATAATAGTTTGGTATGCAATTATCCATTTCTGTAATACTGAAAGGAGGAGGTCGATTTTTGACCGGAGCAGACATCAAACACTTTTTTGAGTGATTCTTTATTTCATCGAGAAAACGGAAGTTGGTGTGTGCTTTTTTTAGCACAGTTTTTTTTTTTTTAACTGAGTATTGTTTTACTTTGTAATATTTTCTCTTTGATGGAAAATTTTGAAATTCATTCATGTTCTTCGTCATGATCTTCTTAATTTTGTTTATGATTTCTTTCTTTTTGTTTGTTTCTCTTTTTTCTTTTTTTTTTTTTTTTTTTTGCTTTCTTTCTTTTTTTTTTTTTTGTTACAGTCTTCTGGATAACCGCAGAAAAGAATTCTAAACGGATGCAAATGTAGATAATAAAGACTCAAAAAAAAAAACAAAAAACCCTCAGACACAAGCACACTCATACACGCACTCATGAACATATTCACATATTCATACATATTCATACATATACAATACTGTCATATCCCGATAGATCTGCATATATTTACAACACACTTGCAAAATCAAAACAAAAAACTACACAGAACGAACATTATTTACGAGTTCAAATGCTCCTTAAGGAACTGTCTTCCTGATCAAATCAAACTCATAAATAATTACAACTATGAAACTACTATATGCCTACCCAGACGGCTTACGTTACATCTATCCAGCCACAGCTGCATTAGTACGCATTTAAACAGACACACAAACCTACCAGACTCCATCGGAAACACGATTAGAAAATGAAGGAAAAACCTCATCCACAAGTAAAAAAAATAATGGATATCTTAATAATAAGAAAAGAAAAAAGCCAACATTCAGTAATATCATCTATGAACACGGCCACAATGTGCTGACTGTGTTCGGAAAATAAAATATCGCTATAACATACACACAACCTATGCATCTAGATAAAAGGTAAAAAATAAAATCACCCTTGATAATGGCTAAAAGTATAGCCGAAAGCGCTCGGGATTACAAAACATTTGAACAGTTTCTATACAATCTGTGTCCAGAAAAGAAATCTCTTTTTCGAACTCAAGAAAAATTAAATAAATTCTTAATCCCAGTATCTTGTCTGTTGTTTTTAATGAAACATACATAAAAGAAGGATTGTTGCCTAAATACACAATTATAGCATTGTTTAATCCCTGATGTCCTCAAAATGTCCTCCGTCAACATTGCAACATTTTCGAACCTCTTCAGAACACTACAACACACAGCAAAACGACTTCGGATCTGTATCAATCTCAATAAATACTTCTGGGATGTACTCTTTTAATTTTGTGTGGGAATTTCTCTCATAAAACTTGTTCTTTACTAAACCCCATAAAAAGAAATTCATTTCTGTTATTTCAGGTGAACATGGATCTTATTTGATGCTGCCTCATCTTCCGAAACAACGCTATGGAAAGGTTTGGTTAAGGTAGTCCCTTATTGCCAAAGCATAACAGAGAGGTGCACCATCTTGCTGAAAGAACAGATATGATTTGGTTAAATTAGATCGAAAACGTGAAACAAAGAGTGAAACAACTGTAAGTCTACTTTTGGCCCACCAAATCACAGCGATGTATCGCTCAAGCTAAGTAATTATCGTAGCTTACTTTGACCCAATACTAGAAAGAAGAAGCAACTGGACGTAAACATCATATTTGCAAGTAAAGAAGAAAATCAGCCATCAAGCAAGTTTTTTTGGTTTTTATCTGTGATTAATGGCCAACCACTGGCATCGATAGTAAAAATATTACCATATCTCATTTCCATCATTTGCTAGGTCTACTGCTAAGAAAGTTCGTTCATTGTGTCGTGCTAGGCATTTTTTTTTTCATCGGAATCTATCTGACATTTTTACAAATCTGATATTCGCACATGCTTTAATTATTGCTTCCACATCTGGTCTGCTGCTTCATCCATATATTTAGAGATTCTTGTTAAAATCCAAAGAAGAATCTGTAATGTAACTGGACCGGATCTGGCATCTTCCTTTCAGTCTCTTTCTAACCGTCTTAAGGTATCGTCTCAGTGCTTTTTCTACAGATAATTTCATGGTAATTGTTCTGATGAACTTTCCTTTATAGAGGCTATTTAGGACTTCATAGAGACGCCGAGGTATTATGGTGTCTGACAATAAGAATGATAAGTAAGAATGTGTTGTTTTAGTGTAATTCGGTCAAATGATTGCGGCTACCTAAGTTTAAATATAAGGCAGATGAATACCAGCTTCCGCCACCCCCTTTTTCGGCCTGTGCCACTTTTTTGTATAAAACAAAATAAATAGTGCTTTCTTTGGTCCCTCGATTTTATGAGTTTAGCGCAGTACAAGATTGGCCGCAGGGTCTCATCATTTTATCGTTTGTGGAGTTCTGTTTTGGCTCTTTGCTTACCAGTCAACTTTGATCGTCAAAAATTTAAATGCAATCGTTATCTTCTGTCTTCTTAATTTTTCATTTATTGTTTACTTTTCTTAATAGTGTTTTTTTCGCATATTCTCTCACACTCAGTAACCCCTTGCATCATATGTTTTTTTTTTGCCTTGCTTCGGTGAAATGATTATCACACACACACACAGACACACACACACATATATATATATATATATATGTGTGTATAAGGCTCAAACACTAATATTCCATGGTTATAATTTACTACATTGGAATCGGAATCAATTAATGTTTGAGCCTTTTATTCTTACTCTGTCCTGGACCATTAGTTCTACCTGGATTCTATCCTCTTGGGAATATATATATATATATATATATATATATATATATATATATATATATATATATATATATATATATGTATGTGTGTGTGTGTGTGTGTGCGCGCGAGTGTGTGCCTATTGACCACTAATATTATCTATATATATGTGTGTGTGTGTGTATATATATATATATATATATATATATATATATATATATAGATAGATAGATAGATAGATAGATAGATAGATAGATAGATAGATAATATTAGTGGTCAGTATACATATACATATGCGTGTGTGTGTGTATGTGTGTGTGAATTAGGATCAAGTATACATCAAATATGGATCGGAATCCGAAAGAAGGATAGTAAAAGAAACAATTCATATATATATATATATGTATATATATATATATATATATATATATATATATATATATATATATATATACGATTCTCCGGTCGAATTCGACGTACGAGGATCAAGCCAATCAGTTCGTAAGAACCGAAAGCCGGACAGCAGCACATGAGACTTGATTATAGTGATGAATGTTTTGTACAAAAAACTTTGGTGTGCACTATGTGCCAAAAGGTCCCCATAAGGCCCCTCCGTAGGTTTTGAATTCAGAGTTGTCTTTCTCTCTCCCAGACCAGTTGACATCCAGTGTTATAGAAACTAGTCTGTCCTGCTATTTTCCCATAGCTGGAGGGAGAAGAAGAAGCTTCATACCTTTCCCAAGGGTATTAGCACTGCACCGTACCTACACACACACACACACACACACACACACACACACACACATATATATATATATATATATATTACTCCATTATATACTTCCATGTATTTTTCGTATTTTATAAAAGTACTTAAATGACCCATGACTCTTGTGTCTACAGGAAGAGCTATACATTATCAAGTTTCTTAAAAATAATGATCTATTAAATCAGCTAAATGAGCTTACAGTCATATGTCGACATTGTAAAATTGCCTGTTGACGAGATTAAAAAATTAATCTAGAAACAGAAATTTCCATGTCGCAATATAAAATATTTTTAATAAAAATATCATTAAAAAATCTTACGCTCTACGTTGTATTGAAAACTTTTAAGAAAAAAGAACTGCTAGAGAATTATAGATTCTAAATCTGTTTGTTTTTCTCTACATTTATATATATATATATATATATATATATATATATATATATATATATATATATATATATATATGATAATTATGTTTACATAGTTATAGTTATCTGTATCGGCCTTCTTATAATTTTTCGTTAACTCTTTTTTAACCAAGGTATTGTAATCATTTGAATCGAGTTTATAAAATTTTGTAGTCTTATGCGACTTTACAAATATTTGTTTTGACTGATTGATTCGTGTGATGACCGTATTTTGAAAGCTATTCTTGTGATTGTGGAAGCTAATATTGTTTATGATACAAAAAGGTCCATTTCAAATTATTGTAGTTGGTTGATGAGATGTGCTATTTTAAATTCTTAAATCCATATGCATCAATCTTTTTGGAGATTTCTTGTTTTTTCTGGTGGTTAAGGAAGAAGTAAGCTCTCCATCTCATTCTCTTGATTAAATCTTCGGTTTTTGCGACTACATTTTGAAGGTACTGCCGTTTCCATGGGATGGGAATATTCTTCAGTGAAAAGCCGAAATCGATTTTGTCCATGGTTTTAATTTGAATTGTTAGCAACAGTACTCACCAGTAATAGAAGCGGAATATCCGATGCAATGAGAACGAAAGCAATATATAAATTCTAACGTTAACAGCATTAATCGAAAAGAGGGTTCGATACCGATAGTAGAGCAATAGTTATTTATTATAATTTTTTCATATACACAAAAACAGTTTACTCACTACAAAGATGCAACTTCGTTTTGGTACATTTCAATTGCACCTCGACGGGTGAGAACTAAAAATGGTTATGAACAATTCTGCTTCTGAGGAAGCTGTATGTGAAACGCCAGTTCCTTTTTTCCATTTGTTTGAAAAAATATACATGAAGCAAGATGATGACGGAGTGAAACAACACTGCTTGTTATTAGGTTGGTGCAAAAATAATGACGTAATAATGTCGTTTTTGACGTATTTTTTAAGGTCAAAAAACGACATTATTACGTCATTATTTTTGCACTAACCTAATAATAGCAGTTTGGTGAAGGATGGGAACGTTAGAATTTATATATTACTTTCGTTCTCATTGGATCGGGTATATATATATATATATATATATATATATATATATATATATATGAGCGTTTCACCCCAAGCAAGGCGGAAAGCCACTAGGACGCAAGGGTTTACAGAAGATTTGCAGCAAGATCAGATAGGAGTGATAGAGAAAAGGATGAAGAGAAGGATAGTGGATAGATCAAGGCAACTGACGATGTCGATTGACATTACATTTGAATAGTTGGAGATTATAGCTCTCAGGGAAACAGGAATAGGAAAGGGAGTTCCACAGGCGAGAGGTGCAAAACATGAAGCTATTGGAGTAGAAGAGACGACTACATTTAGTAGTTTCGACAGTGAAAGGGTGACAGCGGGATGTCAGTCTCGTAGGGTGCTTGAATTTATGAAGTCTGGGAACCAGCAAATGCAGCTCCTCGGAGCAATTACCATGAAAGTATTTGTGAAAAAGATAGATAGAGGCGACGGCGCGTCTGTGAGAGAGCGACTGTAGACGAGATGACAGAACAGGGCCAATTATATTGCATATCCGTCTCTGGAGCTCATCAAGTACCCCGAGGAAAGCAGAAGGGGTTCCAGGCCATATATGGCAGCAATACTCCATGCAAGGGCGAATTGTTGATTTGTAGATCTGAAGGATCGATTCTGGGGAGAAAAATTTCCTGGCGCCGCACAGGGAACCAACTTTCCTTGCGGTTGACGAAGCAATTGACTCAATGTATTTGTTCCATCTCAGGTCAACAGTCAACGTGAGACCCAGCAGCTGCAGAGAGGTGCTCTCGAGAAGTTGAGCGTCAGACATTCTAATGAAGGGCAGGGAAGGATCTCTGTGGTGATTAATAGAGAGCAGGTTTGTTTTTGAGGCATTAAAGTTGACCAACCAATTCCTGACCCAGTTCACAACCGATTGGAGGTCCTTTTCGAGACGCACGGCCAGGTTAGTTTTGTCAGCGACACTAGATTTGTTTTTGAGGCAGGAGTAAATTGTGGTGTCTTCCGCGTAGATGCCAACTTGGGAATTTATGGCGTCAGGAAAGTCATTTATGTAGATAAGAAATAGAGTGGGGCCTAGAATGGAGCCTTGAGGAACACCTGCGTTCGTGGGATAGGAACTGGAGGAGAATCCGTTGAGAACGACCTTCAATTCACGGTTTGACAGGAATGATTGTATTAGGTCAAACAATCGACCCGTAATGCGAAGAAGGCCGACATGCCAAACCCTATCAAACGCTTTAGTGATGCCTAGGGCCGCGGCACGAGCTTCCCCGTTATTTCGAAGAACTTGGTGGACAGTTTCAGTGATGGCCATAAGCACATCAGCTGTAAATTGGGCAATGCGGAAGCCATATTCCTTGTCTGAGAGCAAATCATGGGATGTAAGGTGGTTAACCAATTCGGTATTGATTTGGGCATCGAAGACTTTGCCGAAGAGGAGTAGGAGACTGATAGGACGGTAATTAGAAGGCTCAGAGGGGTCGCCAGAGTTTTTGAAGACAGGAACAATCGTGAGGACTTCCAGTAATCAGGAAAACAAGATTTCTTGAGGCAGTAATTATATAGTTTAGAAAGAGCGGGCGCCAGTTCTGGCGCGCATTTCTTCGAGACAATGGCTGGTATCCCATCCACACCAGTAGCCTTGATGAGGTCTAAATTGGAGATAATGCCCAATACCAAAGAGGGTGTTTTTGTAACCCACTCAATAGGCCTCAGTTCTAAGAGAGAAGATGGGTATGGGTACACCGGAAGAGTCAAGCGTTGAGTTGAATGAAAGTTTCTGAGCAAATCATTCAGCCTTATCGGCAGAGGAGGTCCGGACTTCGAACTGGTTGAACAAAGGTGGTATAGAGGGTTTGCAATTGTTCAATACGCTCTTGCGGAGACGCCAATAATCTTTGCAGCCAAATTTGCGAGATGCAATACGCTCCTTCATCCGAGCAGCAAATAGTGACTTAGCATCGTTGAGGAGACGCTTACTCCCGTTACGGGTCCAAGCCCACTGTTGGTAGGGTTGGAGGATTGGCCGTTGACCTCCACCCCCACCAGTTCGGCATTTCGTTGAAACCCTATGCTTGGACTTAGGTAAGCCGTACATTCACTGGTTATCATGAGAAAGAAATCGGACAAACACGTGCTGCTATGTGTGAGTATAATTTTGCTCAACCGAAAACTCATTTTCATTATTTTTTTCATACATAATTTCTTTTTCTCCCGTCAGTCTGTCATTTATTTTTTCATCCTAATCATTCTAACCTAACTTATAATCTATTTGATGGTTTAGTTAGAAATTCCTAGTTCGAAAGAAATATAATATATATTCCTAGTTCGAAAGAAATATATATATATACCATGATTCTAATTTGTCAATGCGTGATTCGGATGATAACATATATTCGTTTGTGTATATGTGCGTTGCCTATGTTTGTGCGTCTGTATGTATTTATAGTAGGCATTTATGTTTATGTATCATGATTGTTCGCTTTCATATGCGTCCATATATATATATATATATATATATATATATATAAATATAATGTTTGTGTGGGAGTATTGTATGAAAAATCAAATAACGATATGACCATACTTCTGAAAATACCTACATATTGCTTGTGCTGTCATTGTTTCTCGTGATTGTAGGAAGAAATTAAGTAAAATATTCAAAGATAGAAAGATAGAAACATTAGAATCAAAGAAAAGTGTGCTGAACTGCCATTTAATATTTCATCTATATGCCAGTGACAAGCGGATAATTTCCTCACAGAGGAAGAATAAACTTGAATCGACAGGGACATGATTCTACTGACAAATGCTAAGAATGACAGAGACTGAAACTTTGAGCAACGATTTCTTTTTTTTAGCAAATAGCCTCTTCAATGAAACTGATACTTGCAAAAAAAAACAGACTGTTTTAACCTATGAGTCGCATAACGAGAAATAGGACAAGAATAATCTAACAGTTTCAGGGACACAATAGAAACAGGGATAACAGAAAATGAACTACTTTCTTTTTTTTAGATGGTCAAAAGGAAGTGGTAAAGATAAAAATAAGGAAATTGTCGAGAGCCGTCTTAGCCCATTTTCTTAAAAAGACACTGTACATAAAACAAACATAAGGAATTATTGATCTCGTTTAGTGAATAAATATGTCGAAAATTTAATTCTGTTATAGTGATTTTCTAAGCGAAAGTACGGGGCATCCAATGAGAATCGAACTCACTACTCAGTGGTAAACGATCTAGCAAGACAATCTCCCCAACCATTACATCACGTCGATGTGTCCACTTTCTTTCTGTTATATAGGAATAAATTTTCGCAGCCGACATCTGAGTTTGAACATACATCGCCAGTGAGCATACACAGGCGATCCCGTTATTGAATTAAGTAGACCACGTGACCATAGAGGTAAGGCATATATAGAAAGTCTTGTGCCGTCTAAAAAATCGCTATTTCTATTCTATCCTCTCTTACTATACAGGCCGCTATTCTCTATTCTGTTCACTATATTTTTTCTCTATTCGGATCACTATACGGATTATTATTCGAGCGAGTATTATCGAGCAAGCACTATTGTGCGAGTGCTATTCGAAGGCGTCTGACACCTGTATTGTTCAATGGCGTACTAATATGAACTTTATTTCAATACTTCATTAGCTTCTGATCCTTAGCTATAACTAATTAATTCTGAACATATCATTTTCGTTTATGATCGATTTAAGCACAATTCTTCTGTTAAGCTTGGAGAGTAATCATGTATTCTTAATGCTCAAAGTAGAGTATAATAATGTTATTAAAACCTCGGAGAATTCCTGTAAGATATCTTTAATCATATCTAAGATAAAACGGTTCAAACGGGAGAGTCGTAAAAACATACGTTACTAAAAGTTACAAAGGATAGGAAGCTCTAGAGAACGATGACGGCTCATACCCTGAAGAGAAAAAAATATAGAAGTTACTGGGTATAGCAGTTCTTCTAAATAAAGAGGACATTTCGTCTTACGACTTCTAACTGTAAGAAAGACAAGATTACAGAACAGGATTGTGATATTCCTATCTCTGACCTCTGACCCTCAACTCTTGCTTTGTAGTCATTTTCTATATTACACGCAGGAAATTTACTATAGTAAAACCAGAGAACTATATTGTGTGCTTTGCTTTCATTTTAACACGTTTGAAATGTTGTAATCTTTTTAATACATACCATTTTAACTGTAAACTAATGTTATTAAATATATTATATTTTATTGTTTTGTTCTTCATGATCCAAATGCTAGTTACATATATATACTTATATAAGTGTGTGTGTGCGTATGTGCGCGTGTGTGTGTATGTTTGTATGTATTATTTATATCTGAAATATTTATATATGCACATTTATCTAGATAGAAACTATTAGACTCTTTTGTATGTTTTTTTATCATTTATTTCTTAGATGGATTTAAACAAACTACCGTAATTTGATCATATTCTTTTAAATATTTGATCGGCCACCACTTGAGTGTGTATATTTTAATGGTAAATATTATTTTAGTTTTATGTAAATAAATTGTTTTGCATCACCTTTTTGCATTATCGGTGATTCTAGAGTCCCAATTATTTTATCATGAAATGAGCGGAAATGGCAAGCAATCACTCAACTTACAGATCAATAGATCGATAGATAACCACACTGCTATATCTATTTCCTTTTGTAAGTGGTAGCAGCATTTATAAACTGGAGTTGGTGGCATTGCACACAAACACACGCACACACACACATTAACATCACTGACTTCCTGCATGTTTCTTTTCTCTCTTTTTCACCTCTCTCCCTCTCTCTCTCTCTCTCTCTCTCTCTCTATATATATATATATATATATATATATATATATATATATATATATTAATTTTATTTAAAAGTTAGGAGATCAGACGATCAGGGTACCGTTATTTCAACCTTTCGTCATATTTAGCCGATTCGGAAAAAATAATTTTCCTGACGCTTTATTATTCAGAAATAAATAAACGCCCAACGCGAAGCCTGATAGAAAAGGGGGACATAAAAAAGGGTATTGAAATTGTATCAGAGGAGCTGGTTATAGGAAATACACATATAATACATATTTTCATCCTGCTTCGTATGAACTCAAAAGGAATTTTTAGTGTGTATGCATCGTGAAATGATTTCTTATCTGTCTTTCAGGGTATTTCGGAATAGTTTTCTCATTCAAAAGGTTATAATATATATATACACGCACATTATATATATATATATATATATATATATATATATATATATATATACATATATATATATATATATATATATACACGCACATTATATATATATATATATATATATATATATATATATATATATATATATATATATTTATAAATAAGGTAATCCTAAGGAGCCAGTCAAACCTACCAAGGTTTCACTTAAACGAATCTTCAGCAGCCAGTATTACCCTGAAGATCCGTTTAGGTGAAACCTTGGTAGGTTTGCCTGGCTCCTTAGGATTATCTTCGGTTTTGCTCTACTTAGTGTATTGAGCACGTTACGTAGTTGTCTTTTTACTCGTTTTTTTCTTCTTTGGAATTGAAGCTTGTACAATGGACGTTTGTTTTCGCCTTGGTTTAATGTCCTTAGTTCTTTCTTTTTATTCTCCATTTTTTCTCGGGTACCGATTTATTCTACTGCAAGTGGAGCTATCCGAGGTTTTCCAAACGAGTACTAGCATTTATATATATATATATATATATATATATATATATATATATATATATATATATATATATATATTAGGATGGTGCAAAAATAATGTCGTTTATAATATGTTAATATGTGAGAAAACGACATTATTTTTGGACCAACCTAATATATATATATATATATATATATATATATATATATATATACACATACTTTGTACTGCTGCTCTAATCTTCGTTGGCATACTCACAACGTTGTACACACCGGCCTTCTTCATGTGATTGGAATTTCCAACTGAACCTTTTATTTTGCACATCGGGGTATATTTTTCTAGTTCCAAAGTCATGGCACGTGTATCTAGAACAAGCATTGCGGGTGGGAGAGCACACTGGTTTTTGAAGTTTCTCTCGGTGAATACCATTCTGTTTAATGCGTATTGGTTAAAGTCGAAGCTAGAAATAACTTTATGTGATTTGTGGTTTGCACTGCTGATTCCAGACACAATGTATCTGGTGGCTTATGTTGGGTTGCTGTGCCGTATAGTGTGGGTGTAGTAGGGTGGTATTCTCTTAGTGTAATACAGGATTTGGATGTTGACCTCAGTGTACACTTTCATATTTATAGATATAAATTTATTTGTAATTGACAGCTGAATATTGCAGACAACATGAAACTCGAAGTTGTGCAATCAATGTAGGGCATTATGTACAGTTTTAATATATTAAATACCTCTGTTATTTAACATTGAGTACTTACAGTATTATATATATATATATATATATATATATATATATATATATATATATATATATATATATAAATTCCCAAGAGGATAGAATCCAGGTAGAACTAATGGTACAGGACAGAGTAAGAATAAAAGCTCAAACATTAATTGATTACGATTCCAATTATAACCATGGAATATTAGTGTTTGAGCCTTATATATATATATATATATATATATATATATATATATATATATATATATATATATATATATGTATGTATGTATGTATGTATGTATGTGTGTGTGTGTGTGTGGGTATTTGTATATATTATATACCGTATGTTGGACACTATTGTAAGTGGGAGTAATATGCTGTCTAAGTAGTCCCCCATTCACAGTGATTTACCTACTTCACGCCGCTGGCGAGTATTGTATTTTGTTGATTTTATAAAAATTATAATTTCATTTCCAACCTCTGTTTTAGTTATTTCTTCATTCAGTAACCCTTCTTAGGTTACAACAGTTTAGGAACGCCTGCTCGTATATTTCCTTATATCTGTATAAGGGGAGTAATCCGTTGGTATAACCCAAGTGATTCCTATTGGCAAATCATAATATTGAAATATTTTAAAACTGACTCATAAAAAGAGCGCCCAGTGTTTATTTTTATTAAACAGAGCAAAATTCTCTTTACAATTAAGATACACTTAGTTAATGACCATTTTTGCCTACGAATTTTAATTTTAAAATTCAAACCGTTTACGCTATCAGTTCGTAAAGAGATACTGGCTAGTTGGAGACAAAGAAAAGGAGGACGTTAAAAGGGAGATGATGGGAGATCTGGCAGAAGACACCGTTAGAGGAATTATATTATGGAAGAGAGGGGATAGAAGGGGAAACCGATGAGCTGACCTCCATCTTAATGGTCACGCGGTCAGAGTTTGATTCAACGGCAATCAATATACAGTATTTACATTAGTCGGACTATTGTCCTCATCTTTGTCGCCATATTTGTCACAACGTTTCGGCCGTTTTATTTGACAATATTAATGCTCTATTTCTTAATATTGAGCCCTATAGTTATAAGAAAGCTGCCGCATGGCGAGGACTGACTGGAATTATCGATCGAAGAACCAGGTTCGTATTTCCGTCAGTTACATTACCTTCATTTATACACAAATATCCTTGTAAAATGCATTAAATCATCTACTCATCACAGCTATAGATTAAATAGTAGCACTTATTTAAAGAAAACAAAAACACTGGTTAATAAAAAAATAAGATAATAATAATAATAATAATAATAATAATATATATATATATATATATATATATATATATATATATATATATATATATATATATATATATATATATCCATATATACGCGTGTGTGTGTGTGTGATTCTGTGTGATTTATAATTTAATATGGTACTACCGGTAAGAAAAAAATGTATATTTATTATTGATATAAGTTATATGGCTCTGTTCTTATACATCGAGCACTATTTTAATAACACCAGCATACAACGTGCAATATTTTATATTCATATATATATATATATATATATATATATATATATATATATATATATATATATATAGATATATATATATATATATAAAGAACAGTAAGATATATAATCCGGTGTTCTTACAAATATATATATTTTTTTAGATATATAGACTCCAAAATTCGCTTGAGGATGAAATGGAACTAATGTCTTTAATTTAATTATAAAATTAAATTCGAAGCTTTTAGCATCCACTTTTGAAACATGGTTAGCGAAAAAGCCATATTTTAAATCGGTTAAATGATAATATATATATATATATATATATATATATATATTCTAAGAAATTAATTTATTTTTCATCCGGCAAAATTTTCTAATACACCAAATGTTATGGTGTACACACACACACACACACACACACATGTATGTGTTTGTACATGCGTATGTGTGTGTGTGTGCAACGTACATTTTTAATAACATATAAATAGTTTCTGCAAGTGAATGAAATAGTAACTATGTGGTATATGAAAGTATCTTGTGTGATAAACCAA
>OZ010576.1:92110895-92130895 GCA_963932145.1 Acanthosepion lycidas | reverse complement strand
CATCATCCTTCTGTAGAAACATATCTCCGTCTCATCCAGTCTCTTCTTCATCTTTGAGGAAATCTTCCAACATTAGCTGCCCTAAAGAAGGACAAATGTCACATAACAGCTCAGTAGTCTTTTCTTTGTCACCAAAGAAATCCTCCAGTTTCGCAATACTCTGCCAGCGGTTGGAATGCGTCCTTGGCCATCTCAATACGTCTGCAGATCTCAGTGCCGCATTTAACGTCCTCTGTCAAAACGCTTCCGAGATATTTAAACCTCCGCGTCTGCTTTATTCTAGTGTTCCCGGCCTGCAAATCGCATTTCGTGCTCATCCATTTACTAGTGACCATGCATTACTTCTTCTTGTAGTTTATGCTTAGTCCCTTCTTCTCCCTCACCGTCGCCACCTTCTGTAGGAGATTTTTGTAATTTCTTTGATAGTGTCTTCTATCAGTACTGTCTCATCTGCGTATCTTATATTGTTAAGATTGTGGCCACCGCTAAATCCCGGTAGGGTTGCCAATTCTCTCAGATATTACACAGTGTTGTTAGCAGTCACAAAATGTAAAGTACAATAACTCCTAAAGAAGGTGATGAAAGAAAGCGAGAAGAAAGGACTAAAGATCAATTGGAAAAAGAAACAATGCCTGGTTGTCACCAACATCCCAATTATAAATTGGGGATGCCAAAATCACACAAGTTCAGCAAATCTGCGAAGTGTTTTAACAGGACGGAAAATGGAATAATAATATCCGAAGGCGCATTGGGATAGCGAAAGACGCCTTCCAAAATCTAAGCAAAGTATTAAGAAATTGAAGAAATCTTTATAAACAAAGAAAAGAATATTGAACTATTTCGTAATTCACGTCCTCCTATATGGCAATAAATATCGGAAAAATCTTGCTGTGACCAAGTAATGTTTAAGAAATAACAAAATAACAGTTTGCAGATAAATAGTTTATTGAATAGTAAATGCATATGAAGTGAGTTACACGACTTGAGAGTGTGTGTCAGTTAACCAGAGTTCAGTCTATACCACTGTTATCTTTAGCAGAACCCCCCCACGAGTGTACATGTGGCACAAGACCTAGCTTAACGAGGATCATCCACATAAACTGGTTCGGGTCTGTGTAGCTCACCGGACGAGACTTTGCCCTTTGGCACAGCCTCGTCCGGGTTCCTCTCTACCAAAAGCAGAGAGTTCGACAAGAGTTGCGAACAATCACAGCATCGTTAGAACAGTCTATCACTGTTAATATTTAACAGCCCCTCCCCCTGCACGAGGGATTTATGTGGCACAGGGCCGAATTTACCGCGGGTTCTCTGAGGCCGTAGGCTCGGACAAAAACATTCCCTTAGAATCCATCATATTCCCTATATATATATATATATATATATATATATATATATATATATATATATATATATATAGTACCATAAATATTCCCTTAGAAGCCGCATAAAAGGGTTCAGGGCCTGTCTACCTCACCGGACGAAACTTTGCCCTTCGGGAAAGCTTCGTCTGGTTTCCTCTCTCCTCGAGGTAGAGAGTTTGACAACAGTTGAACAGTCTAGCACTGTTAATATTTAACAGGACTTCCCTACGAAGGTGTATGTGGCACAAGGCCGATTTATTGTTGGTATTCCGAGCCCGTAGGCTCGGCCAAAAATATTCCGGTAGAACCCGCCTAAACGGGTTCAGAGACTGTCTACCTCCCCGGACGATACTTTGCCCTTCGGCAAAGCTTCGTCTGAGTTCCTCTCTGCCGAAGCAGATAGTTCGACAGTAATGAACAGCCTATATTTAACAGTCCCCCCACAAGGAATGCATGTAGCACAAGGCCGAGTTTAACGTGGGTTTCTCCGAGCCCGTAGACTCGGCCAAAAATATTCCCGTAGAACCCGTTTAAACGGGTTCAGGCCCTGTCTACCTCACCGGACGAAACTTTGCCCTGCGGCTTCGTCCGAGTTCCTCTGCGCTCGAGGCAGACAGTTCGACAGAAATGAACAGTCTAGTACTGTTCCCCCGAGGGCTTACTTTCCTATTATTTTTATAGTAAGTGGAAGAATCCATAATAGCCTCATTAGAGTGACCACACCACAACGCCTCCCTTTTCAGGCTGACTCCGCATGGAGTCTCTTTTTTTATCATTATCACACAATACTTTATTCAACCAAAAAAAAAAAAAGAAAAAAAAAAGAAAAGAAAAAAAAAGAAAAAAATCAGCGACAACCACTTTGAAAAAAGCTATGTCGGAAGTACGCCACAAATTATTTTTCATTTTTTTTTTAGATTACGACACGCCTATTACGTGTTACAATAGTCTCTATTCATTATACCAAAATAATGGAAAAAATGGATAAGTTTTAATGGTAATTCCAACGAGTATTGTGTTTATCTGGTAATTCAAATGTTTATACGTGAAGAGAAGTTTTTTTTTCTCATTCTTTTCCGTGGTAACATGTTCATTTAGGAATAACGGACAAAACTCTTTAAATTCACACGATGAAAATTGTATGCCATTATCTGTTACAATATAGTCAACGACTCCAAAACGGGCAAATAGCTCGTGTAAAAATTTGACTGTCACTTCCGAGGTTGGATTCTTGAATTTGATCACCTCTGGGCACTTGAAATGACTGTCAACTATTGCGAGGTAATAAAAACCAGCAAATGGTCCAGCAAAACCAATATGTATCCACTTTTCGGTTTTAGGCCAAGGATTGAATTTATCGTTGGTGCTTTAGCAGCCAAAGCACATCCATTGCCCGATTTTACCGTGTTCTCAATATCCCTGTCCATGGTTGCCCAGTAAACATAACTCCTCATCAGACTCTTCATCCTTAAAGTTCCCGGATGGTCAACATGGAATTTCCTTTAATGTTCTACTCTGAAGTGTAGATGGGATTACTACTCTGTCTCTGTACAGTAATATCTGTAATACTCTGATCTTTGCTTTTTAATTTGTCTTTTACTTCCTTTATGAAATCATCCTTGGACTTTTTGTCTATTATTTCCTTGATTTTTATTGGAAGCTCTCTGGCAGTATGTCACATGGTGCTTTTTACGTCGACCTCTCTTCTTATGGCAGCAATGACTGTGTCTTCCAGGGGTTCAGCATATTTAGGTATCAATTTTGATAACCCATCTGCATGACAAATTTTTGTAGATGGGAGAAACTTCATTTTGTAATTATAATCGAGGAGAATGGTTCCTCATCTTTGCAGTATGTGTTGGCAGACCCTTTTTTGATCCAAAGCTAGTAAGGAGTGGACGATGGTCTGTCTGCAACACAAATTGCTTTCCATGAATAAATCTATGGAATTTAGTTACTGCAAAAATCATTCCCAAGGCTTCCTTTTCTCTTTGAGAGTAACCCCATTCAGCTGGTAATAGCATCCTAGATTCATGGACGATTGGTTTTACTGATCTATCGTTTAACTTGTGTACAATGTACGCCCCAATACCGTAGCAGCTAGCATCGCTGGTTACAATGATGTCATGGTTTGGATCGTAGTGAGTCGGGAACAGATCTGATGCAAGGACCGCCTTTATTTTCTCAAATGCCTCCTGGCATTCGGTTGTCCATTCCTACTCTTTTCTCAATAATTCATTAAGTGGAGCTCTCAAACTCTGCATTCTTGGAAAAAAAACAAACAAAAAAAAAACGTTATATTAATTGGCAAGACCTAAAAAAACTTTGAAAAGCCGACATGGTGATGGCATATTTTTTATTGCCGTTGCCCTATCTGGGTCGGGACGTCTTCCGTATTTGTCAATTATTTGCCCCAAGTATTTGCTTATCTCCAGGAAAAACTCACACTTCGCGTCCTTTAGTTTGAATCCGTAATCCTTGATTCTCCTAAACACCTGCCAAACGTGCGATTTGAAATCCTCGATGCTTTCACTTTTCATTAGGACGTCATCGAGATAGGGCACGACAAAATCCAAAATGAAAATTGAAAAATGAAAGGAGCGACCTCAACCTCAAACTGAAGTCTTAAAAATTTGTATAAACCCTTGTGGATGTTTACATAAAGGGGCTCCAAGCATTCCTCACCCACGGGTATTTGTAGATAAGCGTCACTTAAGTCACTGTTAGAGAAAATTTTTTTTACCGCTACAAGGGGGAAGCCCCGTAGAGAAGTCAGCACATACACGAATTTCTTTGCTCTTCTTTTTAATATAAACTGTGGGAGATACCCATTCGCTATATTCAACCTTTATCAGAACTCCCATTTCCTCAAGAGGTTTCAATTCTTCGTCAGTTTGATTTAACGAGGCTAATGGAACGTTACGTTTTTTTCTTAAAAACTGGGTTTACGTCTGGCTTTAATTCAAACTTAGCAGACATTTTTGTGCATTTTCCTAGTCCTCCACTGAAAACGTCGGGAATTTTTTTTAAGTTCTCCTTTCAATTTTTCAGTTTCGTTAGTCAAATTTTCGACTTTGTGACTTAATGTTTTAATAGGCATATCCCAAAGTTGAAACTGTTCTAACCAATCAGTCTCGAACAGATTACCCGTATTCTTCATAATATGAGCCTTAAGTTTTAACGTTTTACCATTGAATGAAACGTTCGTTATAAGTTCGGTAACTTGCTGTAAAGTAACGTTGGCCTCGTTTTCAAGCTTGCTGAGCACCCTACGACGTATTTCGGCATCTTTCGCTGAAATCAAACCAGGCACTTAAAATTTTTGGCGCTTAACTAGGCCAATTTGAAATAATCACAGTGTTTATTGACTACACTCTTCGTCTTCATTGCGTGTGAGATTCATGCATTTCCAACGCCTGTGAAATAGTGCCGTTTTTTGGACTGAAGAGTTCTGTTGATGATTGTATCGCCTCTTTAAACTTGAAGTTGCTGGTTTTCTTAGGCAAAATATAGTTAACAGACTTAGTATATTCTGCTGTGCCTAATTTCCTGAGGAGCGGATGAAACTTTTTAATGTCAGCCCAATTTGCACAATACATATTGTATACGTCCACGTAACGTTTAAAACACGAAGCGAACGTAATTTCATTTTCAGGTGCGTACGTGGAGTTTTTCAATAGCACTCCATATAACATTTGGGGAGAACGCGTTTTCGTTATCCTCATTTTGTCTTTTGTTGGATAAGTGCCTTTGCTCCTTCTGTGTTTTAAAGAGCAATTCCTCAAGCTTCTAACCAGAATTTCTAGGTGCAGTTTTTTTTTTTTTTTTTATTTTCTTGTTCGTTTTACAAACACAATTCCGCTTGGTCTCGTTGGAACTTCTCTTGTCTTTCTTGAAATTTTTACTCCAACATCCGATGTTGTTCCTGTTGGTGTTTTGCTTGTTCTTGTTGGTGTTTTGCTTGTTGTCTTTGGAATTTCTCTTGACTTTCTTGAAATTGGTGTTCCAACAGTAGCTGCTGTTCCTCAAACATTGCTCTTTTAAATTCGTCCATTTTACTGCAGTGGTACGAAAAATTAAGAAATGAAGGCGAATTTTTTTTTTTTAACTTCACCCAACAATAAGACTGCTTGACTTGAACATTTCTTTTTCAGAAAAATTTAAAAGCGAGAGAGCGGGTCAATTTTTACCCGATTAGTGAAAACAATAAGTCTGCTTAATTTATTCAGTTCATTTACTGTCTTGTTAGAAAAAAAAATAATAAGATTCACCAACCTTCTTCCCAACCACTGAATTGAACTGGTACAAATCCTATTATTTTGTGGAATTTCTTTTTTGTCTTTAACAGTGTTGTATTTAACTCTGGATATCCTTCTGCCGTAAAGTTTCTTCCTTCACCAGTGTTGTAGATACTGGAAACCATTTTATGATTTAACTTGAAAACTGTCTTTCGTTACCAAGATATTTTGCAAAAAAACTTTTTATGTTTTAATGTGAAGTTCGTGTCTTCGAATCCTTCGTCGCTATGATGGTTAAGAAAAAACAAAACAAGAGGTTGCAGATAAATAGGGTATCGAACAGTAAATACAACAGAAGTGTATTACACGACTTGGGAGTGAGGGTCGGTTGACCAACATTCAGTCTATATCACTCTTATATTTAGCAGCACCCCCCACGATGGTTATATGTGGCATAAGACCCAGTTTAACGTGGGTCATCCGAGCCCGTAGGCCCGGTCAAAAAATCCCCGTAGAACCCGCATGAACGGGTTCGGGTCTGTCTAGCTCCCGGGACGAGACTCTGCCCTTCGGCACAGCCTTGTCCAAGTTCCTTTCTGCCCAAGGGAGAGAGTTTGACAGGAGCTGCGAACAGTCACAGCCTCGGTACTGTTGGTATTTAGTAGCCCCAGCCCCTACGATGGATATGTGTGGCACAAGCCGAGTTTAACGTGGGTCATCCGAGCCCGTAGGCTCTGCCAAAAAATCCCCGTAGAACCCGCATGAACGTGTTTGGGTCTGTCTAGCTCCCTGGACGAGACTCTGCCCTTCGGCACAGCCTTGTCCGAGTTCCTTTCTGCCCAAGGGAGAGAGTTCAAAAGGAGTTGCAAACAGCCGATGTAGTAACAGTCTATATCGCAGTTAATATTTAACAGCACCCCACCCGACCCACGAAGAATGTATGTAGCACAAGGCCGAGTTTACCGTGGGTTCTCTGAGCCCGTATGCTCGGCCAAAAAATATTCCCTTTGAACCCGTATAAACGGGTTCAGGGCCTGTGTACCCCCCCCCCCATCGGACGAAACTTTACCCTCCGGCAAAGCTTCGTCCGGGTTCCTCTCCGCCGAGGCGGAGAGTTTGACAGTTAAACAGGCGACGGCACTGTTCCCCCGAGGTTTACTTTCCTACTATTTTTGTAGTAAATACCGTCTGATCCGACGTGTTCTGGACTTTTCGATACAGCGCAGCAAGAATCTATTTACCCTTTTAAGAAATGAAAACTTCCTCATTCAGATTTTCTGAAAAGTTCACAGATGCTCGGTTTCGTATCCAAAACGTAAACAAAGCAATTCCTAAAGAATTAATGGATTTTGTTTTAATCCAACATTATTATTAATTGGAACGTTATTTTTATTGGATACACGCGCATGAAGAGACGCCGCGTTTTCCCCTCTTTATTAAGTTCTCTCGAACGTGGAGGCCGGTAGATGAAAAAAAAAAAAAAAAAAGAAAGAAAAAACGGAGCTGCTATACAACCACTGGCATCAACTAAAAATAATATTTGAAATATACGTACATAGGTAGGTATATGCATGTAGATATCTATCGTAATTTTAAACTGTTTTTTAATATATATATACATAAATATAGAAATATAGAATATTGCACATGTTGGTGCTAATACAATAGTGCTCAATGTGTAATAAATGAGCTATAATTCACATTAATAATAAATATACATCTTTTACCTCATTGGTAGCAACTCTTTGAGTTCCATGTAAGATGCAATAGTCAGGTGTTGACTGAAAACTGAGCGTTACGTAATTTACATACTGGTATTTATACCTTAATGCAATGATAGTGGAGCAGTTTATTTTATTTACAACATAGCCTAACTGGGTTAACACGAACGGAAAAAACTCTGAGTCGATAGCCATGTTGTATACATTCGTGTGTTGTGTCGTGCTTTTCTTTTTCAATTTTATTGTACTGTGACTTTTTCTCTACATTGGTTCCTATTGCAAAAATAGTTCCAGTTTACAAACATTTCTGGTTACGAACGGCCTTCAGGAACGAATTAAATTCGTGAACCTAGGTTCCAATGTGCTAGAATTTCAGTGTTATATAGGTCTTTTATTTTAGATAGATTGCTGTAGGATGTAAAGTTGCTAATGAAATTTTATTTGTTTCATGTTTTACACAAAAAAAACATTATATATATATATATATATATATATATATATATATATATATATATATATACAGTGTAACCCGGATATAAGAGAGTTGTCGGACCGGAGAAAAGTCTCTTATATCCGGGTTTCTCTTGTATCCGGGTTTGGTCTATTTTCTTTAGGTACGTATGGCTCTAATTTCGGACCAGATAAAATAGCTCTTATATCCGGGTTTCTCTTATATCCGGGTCTCTTATATCCGGGTTACACTGTATTTTTTTATAGACAAGGAGTGTATAAAGATATGTAATGAGTCCAGGGACCTCTTAAGGCATAAATCCGTCCCTGGTTTGATTGAATTCTGAAGCCAACATAATTTCTTCCGTGCTTTTACTACTTTTCGATTTGCCCAGAATAAGTTATGTTAATAAGTTTTGTGATGTCACCGAATGCTCGTTATCTCGTTCGTAATTCTCATTGTGGTCGAGACTTTGGAATTGCAGATACTAGTCGTAACTCCTTCGCATTAGTAATACCTGTTTGAATAGTAACCACCGAATACTAATCCGAAGAGGGATCTGTATAGAAAAATAGTATAGAGAATAGGATAGAGAAAATATTTATTTTGTAAAAAATAAAAAAAATTGTGTCACAAGGTCAAAGTGGAAGTAGGGAAAGGTTGATCTTTCGCTGATTATCCTAGTTTTAGTTAACCACAATCACGACCCATTCATTCAATAAATCTACTCAATCACCACAAGAACTAGTCCATCACCTTCCGATTCTACATGTACCACAATACCACATATTCACAAGGGACCTACAAGACGGCCATGATGTAAAAAATTATAATGAACACAGTACAGATAATCGCGATCACTTAGACGCCAGGCTGGTTCCCATATACACATTTCCTTTACGATCAGGTCGTTTAATTATTAGAAATGGAATCACCTTTCTTTGCTAACTGGTGATCTATGTCTAAAACCCAGTGTCGGCAACGACAATTTATTCCTATACAACAATAAGTAAAACATTTTTTTTATAAAATACATACGAATAAAAGCAGAAAAGTTTACCTTCAGGCGACATGGGAATATTAAACCATGTTAAGCGTATAGCATAAGTAATTTTAATCATGGACGAACAATCCATTTCAAAATCGTTTGAGAACATGATTTACTGACCGTAACCCTGTTCGAAAATAACATCCTTTTACTTCTAAGACACGTGGAGAAGAAACAAGTAAGTTAGTAATTCGATGCAGTGTAATTTCCTTCCTATTTAATGTATTAGTACACCTTCTTCAAATGAATAATAAATAAGCAATATCAAGAAAATTATTATAAAACATAGATAAAATAAACAACTTCTAATTCTCTACGATATGTTCCCTTTAAATATATCATGTATAAACCTGACATTACAAACATTTGGAAATGTCCTATGGTAGGGTTGGGATTTATTTGGTTGTTTAATATCGAAATCATTTTTTAAAATTTCATTTGAATCTTTGATAATTTAACTGGATAAATAAATGTTGATCTTTTATATTAGAGCCTGGAAGTAATTTTTTTGTTCGTGTCATCTTTTGAGGAAGTAGTCCCCTTCGGTGAAATACTATCGGAATAATGAAGTACTCTTCCGAAAGAACAGCTCCAGTGGATACCGAAATCTTCTGGAGTGGAGGGTGTCGTTGAAGCCAATGACGATTTTATTGAATAAATTTCACCTGTATATTTTAAAATATTTTTGTATAATTTTAGTAAATATATCTGTTAAAATGGAATGTCACTGTTATTTTCCTTTTTTCGTAATTTAGACGACAATTTATACATCACGCCCTCTGTGTGTATGTGTGCGAGTGTCTGGGTTTTTTTTTGTATATATATATATATATATATATATATATATATATATATAGAGAGAGAGAGAGAGAGAGACACACACACATATATGCATTTTATGTACGCCTGTATGTAATGTAATATATGTATGTACGCGCGCGTGTGTGTGTACGTGTGTGCCTATGTGTGTGTATTTAGTAAATGATCAGGAAGGAAATATTTCGAACATTTACTAATTATTTATCGACTTTTGTCTACTTGCCAATTTTTTGCTGAGAATTCTGCTGAGAATTCTGCTTGAATACGTCATATTCTAAATCATTTTAATAGGATTCAATGAGTCGAAATATATATACATATATATATATATATATATATATATATATATATATATATATATGTATGTATGTATGTATGTATGTCAGTATGTATGTATGTAAATTAAATAATTAAGAAAGAGACAGCCTTAAGTTTCTATGAATATATTTCCCCCAAAATATATTTTCCTGGTTCATCAAGTCACATCTCTAGTTACAAAAGTATTAGTTTTCTTTTATTTTTAATACAATTATTGAGGGATAGTTTTAGATTGGTATAAGGTGACAGAGGATAATATCAATCTAAAACTGTCTCTCAATAATTGTATTAAAAATAAAAGAAAACTATTTCTTTTGTAACTCGAAATGTGACCTAATGAACCAGGAAAATATATATTTCTGGGGAAATAATTTATAGTCATGGAAACTTAAGTTCGTTTCTTTCTTGATTATTTAATTAATATTTGCTCTGGTATTACATTGAGCTCTCTGGATCACATCCTCTTTGGAATTATCCACACGGATTTCTAAACTCTCCATTACTTTACTATATATATATATATATATATATATATATATATATATATATAAATATAAAAGTGAACATAGAAGTCAACACTTAGAGGCGACAGTCTGTTTCAACTGTTTCTGATGAAACAGACTGTCGCCTCTAAGTGTTGACTTCTATGTTCACTTTTATATTTACACACGCTCTATCTCTGATATTGAGCACTTTATTCCATAAATATAGCACACCTTAAGACTATATTTCTTTATATATATATATATATATATATATATATATATATATATATATATATATATATATATATAGGTTTGTTTGTTTGTTTGTTTGTGTGTGTCTGTGTCTGTGTGAGTGTATGTGTGAATTATGGAGAGAGGATGTGGGCGCACCCACATATACACAAATATGCATTATGCAGCATTTTACTAAAAAAATTATTTGTTTACAATGGAATTACTATTAACCAGCCGATGTTTGTAAAATTCCGTGAATTTTAACTGAAATATTCGCAATAACTTGTTCTGAGTAGGTCGGCTTTTGATATTATAAACAAAGTGCAGTGCATATTTTTACTTATAAATCAATCCAAAATCTATAAGGCAATTTCACTTTCACACAAAAATACATATATAAGGATATATCATTATTATTTTATTATTTTACACGTTAATTTAATTTGAGATTCTATAAACTTCTTTAATTTTAAAAGCATTGAATTTGTTGGCGTTTCTTCTTTTTCGAATATAACATGACTTGTACCAATTTCTATTGATTCTTAATGAATTTGTCCATATTTGACGTTTCCCTGAAAGTAATTAATATTAATGATAAGCGTACAAGTCAGAAGCTCTGTAAAAAAAAGAATTAAATTATTAGACCTTATATCCTATCCTGGGTCAGCTGATCCGTTTTGAATTTTATTCTATAGGATGTTAACATTTTCTATTTTCCTAGGTGGTATCATTTAGCGGACAAATTATAGTTGTTTGAATATCTCCGAGTTGATCCCAGCTCCCACCCTCTCACGCTTCTACACTTTCTGAGATAACATGTCATATACACTTGACATTATGTAGTTTTCACGCCATCATTATTGTTGGTTTTCACTGGAGGTCAAGAGTCAAAAAGTTTCTGGTATATCGCGATATTATTATGATATTTTTAAAAACGTCTAGTTACTTAATGCACTGTCTTAATATCGTTCGATATATTAATGTTTTATGGTATTATTTTATGGAGCAAAATGCCATAGATTTACCTGACTTAGTTGTCTTAATAGCTGCAGATATTAGATTTTACTATGTCTAACTTTTTTTTCCACGCATTGATCTATCTAATAAATATAAAATAATTGTGCCCTGTGTTCTCATGGCCTAATTAGGATGTTGCGATAAGTATTAATTTCTTTAAAACAATAACACACGTAATTATTTGTCGTATGTTTCAGATTCAAACGCATAACCTTCAGCTCTGATCAAATACTGAAAGCCAATGTGAAAACCTCTCATAAAAAAATTAACTTATTTGTTATTCATAGATTTCTAGCAGGATAGACGCAAAAGAAAATTTCTTTGGGATTTTCAAACGTCAATGGTGGACACTAATGACCGTGTCGTGCCTTTTGATAGCTTCGTTTTCGATTCGTAACATATAGAGAGATTTGATTTTTTTTTCTGTAGTCGTAATAAGCTGGATAAAAAGAGGTCTGTGTCCAGACACATGTTTGATGGTCGGCTCTGTTCGATATATGTCGCGTTTTTTTATTTTTGTTTTTGTAATTGGCATATATTTGATAACAGGTTAGACTAACTGATGAGATAACAGATTACAAAGAAAAGGAAACATAACAATTTTCATTAAACAGAGTAATTTTGACCGCCATCTATTCAATGGGATAAAAAATAGTTTATTTTCTTAAGTGGCACAGGTTTTTTCATAAACAAATTTAACCTCAAAGGAATTCGAAAGAAGACTATCCATTTAGCAAGTAAATGTACGCTTTGCATTGTGGAATACGGGACAATTCTTGGTAGGTAATTGAATGACAAAATAGGGAAAAACCCTTTATGACTTCAGCAGACTAAAATAATGTTATTATTGAATGACTTATATATCAGTCATTTATATGCTATGCGTGAGACATGCTTAGGCGATCAAGTATTTTTCTATACATAACTGACGGGACAGATTTTTTCCCGCAGTTTGTTGCCATTTTTTTCTGCGGTAGATCAGTTGACATCCAAGGCTATAAAACCTAGTTTGTCTTGCCATTTACCCATAGCTGGGGGGTGGGTGGAGAAGAAGAGGATTCATACCTTTCCCAAGGCTATTAGCACGTAAATGAATGTAATGGATTCAATCCGAGCCTCTATGTATTACCTTCACCGTGCCTGGTCATATCTATCTATCTATCTATCTATCTATCTATCTATCTATCTATCTATCTAAAATGTCTCATATCGAGAATATTTAACATTGAAAAACAAAAGAAAAAATTAATTATTTTTAATAATATGTGGAAATCTCCGCTTTTACCTGAAGACGGTCAGGAGACCAGAAACACGTGTAGTGTAACATTATGTAAAACAAAGCATAATATTTTTTTTTTCTAAATAAATCCACATTACAACCAAAAACGTTTACGGCACCTCTCTTCTCTTCTTTTTAATATATATATATATATATATATATATATATATATATATATATAAACAACATGCCTGCCCGCATACACAATTCCGTAAAATACTTGTCGAAAACACAATTATACTTCGACATGAAAACAATAGACAAAAACTAAAAATCCTTGAAGCATTATACATCAAACAGTTGAAACCCAACTTAAACAAAATCAATTATGGCATCACTACAAATATTCTTAAATGTCTATAATTGGTAACAGAAGCCATTGGTTTAGACCAACGGCTTTCGATTCATACTTCTACAATTCGTGTGGTCATGTGTGACGTCATGAGATGCGGTGCGATTTTCGCTTCTAGCGTCTTATATGCGCGTGTTTATCGTTGCTTAGAAATCTTCATTGTAAACATTGACAGATTATCATCACTGTCTTGTCCGTATATTGTTTAATATGTTGTAATTGACATCTTTGATAATGGCTTAAGTAAGCCGAAAGCTTAGTTTGTATTAAAAAAATATGGATCACTATTGTGAATTTCTTTCTTCTTTCAACGATAATGTTATTAAACTTATCAGAATTTACGAAAAAAGTTTACATAAAATAAATAAATAACACTTGTCTATATTATTTAATGAAACGTGTATCTATCTATCTATCTATCTATATATATATATATATATATATATATATATATATATTGGCAGTAACTTTTCTTTCAAACATATTAGGTTGGTGCAAAAATAATGTCATTTTCTCACATAGTAACATATGTGAGAAAACGACATTGTTTTTGCACCAACCTAATATTTCTTTGAATACAGCCGACAAGGAAGATTGAATAAATGTTTTATTAAGTTTTTCCAGGATCGTAACATTTTCCCGTTTTGGTGGAGTTAAGGAATATAAAAATTGTCTGTCATTTTTATTGACCAAAGCGCTTTCGGAAACTTCTATAGCCAATTTCAAGAGTGTTTTGTCTTTGGTGTTGTTATTTTTTCCTCATATTTTGACTGTTACCTTTTAAATTATGTTTCTGTTGTTTTTTTTTAAAAAAGAGCGTTCACTCCAAGCTCTCACATGCCGCGTACGAGAGGAATTCCCGTGAAGCACTTTCTATTTATTACTTTTTTAATAAAACCTCGTACACTCCATTTTTGTCTATTAAATAATGTAAGGTTGATTATTGTTATTATACAAAACGGAAAATTGCTTGAAAAACTTTAAAAAAAATTAATTCAATCTTCCTTGTCAGCCATATTCAATAAATGATATATATATATATATATATATATATATATATATATAAAGAGAGAAAAAACAGTAAGATTTATAATCTGGTGTTCGTATTAATTATTTTTATTTTTAAGAAACAGTGCTCAAAATTCGCTTGAAAATGAAGCAGTACTAGAGAATTTAATTTAATTCTATAATTAAAATTGAAGTTTTTAGTTTCTGCTTTTGAAACATGCTAATTCCCGTGTAGCAATGGAATAATATTTTTAAATTATTAAATTTATTATATATATATATATATATATATATATATATATATATATATATATATATATATATATATATGTGTGTGTGTGTTTGTGTATTCGGAAAAAAAGGGGTGAAAATATAAGCAAAAACCCGCTTATCATGACATATTGAGAAGAAACGTTTATGATTGATGGACACTATAATTGAAATTTGAATTTTAAATTACGGGCATCGACTGTACGTAGACGCACAGGATTGTTTGATTCTTTTTTACGGTTTATCAACCCTTTGTCGATTATTTAAAGCCGAATTATATTTTGTGGAATGTATGAATAATTAATTATTTTTGTGAGGAAATATTGCATTAACCTTTTTTTTTAATACATTGACTTTTCCAGATATAAGTCCTATAGCTGGAGGGCGGAGATTGATTCACTCCTTTCCCAAAGATATGTGCGCGTTACTCAATGTAACAAACCTAATTGGATTTCGAACCCGGTTCTAAGATTTCGCATTCCAAGCCATTATCCATTACAACATCCGCGCATTCACCTTAACGTGAAGTTTAGACAACTTCAGCCAGCTTCGCAAACTTTTTTTTTTTATAGCTGTTTTTTTCTTTTTTTTTTTTTAATATTCCAATTTATGATAGCAGTTAAGAAAAAGAGACAATTCTTCGAGGAATAAGTTATAAATTCATCTAACATGTCCCATTGTGGCTTATGACATCATTTTCTAAATAGAATGAAATTTGAAGCTCTATTATAACACTGTTATGCTTTCTTCATACTGTTTCATTGTCTATATTACACAACACACTAATTATCAATATCTGATAAGCAGATGGCATTGCGATGATGACAAACTTAGAAAGGAAACTGCAAAAACTTCTAAACAAAGTAGTAATAGAAATTAAGAAGAATGGAATAACTAGTAATTAACTTTTCTTTTTTGTAACGAGTTCCTTCAAGACATAGGCAATCATATCGCTTTGCAACATCCTATACCTTGTGGTCTTTGCTAATTCTTCCGCCCACTGTTCCGCGGTCCATTCACACAGACTCGCCAGATAACTGGCTCGCTGCTTTCCCTTATCGCTCTTTTCCTCAATATGCTCCGTGAGGGGTATGTTTTCCAATCCCTCCCTTCCCACTATGTGTCCAATGCATTTCAGCTGTCTTTTCCTGATTCCGAGCAGAAGGGTTCTTTCTGTTGTCATTTACTTTAAGATTTCCATATTGCTTACTCGATCCGTCCATGGAATATTCAGTATCCCCTGTAGAACTGCATTTATACTGATTTATACTTAGCGAGATTGTCTAGCATTTACCCTCATATAAAAGGATGGGTAACGCATAGATATGCAGCACTTTTTTTCTTTGTTTCTAACAAAATTTTTACTTAGCTTTTGAAATACTTCTTTTCCTAATCCAGTGCCTGTTCGGACTTTGCATTTTCCATACTCTGCTAAAACACTTCTCGGATAATTGAACTTCTGCACCGGCTTGATGTCTGTAACTTGCATCTTGGCCTTTTTCTCTTGCTGAAGACCATAGCTCTTGCCTTCTTGAAACTCGATAGTTATTCCTTTTTCTTGCTTTCTTCATCAACCTTGTCTAGTACGTCCTCTAGTTTTCTTTTTGATGTGGGGCCAAAGTCGGGACCACAGAAGGAAAACACGCAACACGGGTTAGATGTAAGAAAGATATATTAACAACAGGTTACAGAGATAGTGTAAGCGGAGCTTACTATATGTTAGTGTCCAATACTGGTAGTCGTATGCGGCTCTCTCTGTCTCTCTCTAGAGTGTTGTGTCGCATAGTTAATATAGACCTGGAAGAGTCTATTGTGTAGGTAGTTCCGGTCTCACAATACTTTTCAAATCGGCCATCAACATAGTGTCATCTGCGTATCTTATACTGTTAAGATTACACCCACGGATAATAAATACAGGCACGGTCTCTAGTTCCCTTAGTAGATGTTGAATAAATCTGGAACAGAAGACATTCTGGCATCACGCCAATTTCTCTTCTTTGTCTAGCTACTCAATTCTTTCTCAATGTCAGGGGTATCCAAGCTTTTTTCCAAAGAGGGTCACATTTGATAAGGTGAATATGCGTGAACGCCAATCATTCTGCTTACATTCTATGGAGCCATTATTAATAAATGCTAATGAACTACCTTGTGATTTTCTTGCAAATAGCATGTATTCATTTCTTCGTATGGATGACAAATAAATTTAAATAGGTTTTACTAACATCATTCAACCCGTCATCTCTGAAGCCCATGAACGGGCTCGCTTCCAGGTCATTTCACACGAACGCGGTTGTCTCCAAAGGCTCTATCCTGTGTCCTACGCTGATCTCCATCAATGTTATTCCTGATGTCATAAGTTCACAAGTAGGCATTTATTCAGATGTCACTACCATTTACCTCTATCTCAATAACAAATTCGACAGATCTGACAATTTTAAACTGGCCGCGGCTCTTGAAAAGGACCTCCAATCAGTGGTTAACAGGGGCAGCAAATGGCTTGTAAATTTTAATGCCTCCAAAATTAAACTGCTCTCATTTACCCACCATAAGGAAAGTTCAATGTCCGCCATCAGCATGGCTAATGCTTTACTGCATGAGAGTATCTGACTGCGCTTTCTTGGTCTTACGTTTTCAAGTGACTTGAAGTGGAACAACTATGTTAGATCTATAGCTCCATCATCTACTGCAAGGAAATGTGTTCCATTGTGTCGTATCAGAAGGATTTTCTAGTCAGAATCCATCTTGAACATTTAAAAATCTACTACTCGTCCGTGCATTGAATACTGTAGTCATACCTGGTCTGGTGCCCCTACTGTTCATCTCGAGGTTCTTAATAAAATCCAAAGAAAGATCTGCAATGTAATAAATCCCACCTTGGCATCTCGTCTTCAATCACTTTCTCACCGACGTGACGTGGCTTCTATCTGTCTTTTCTACAAATATTTTCATGGCAACTTCTCTGACGAGCTTTTATTTTCCCTGGTTCCCCGACTACATGAATTTAAGCATGCTACTAGATTGGCATCTAGGCCACGCGCTTTTATTGTTGAAATAATTAAATGTAGCCTCCACTTCTCTTCCAACAGTTTCTTTTCTCGCACTTCACGACAGTGGAAGTCCCTCCAGCTTACCTGCTTTCCTGATAACTACAATCTTCAAAAATTTAAATGCAATGTTAATCGCCATCATTTGTTGTCTTGAAACATGTTCATCATTTATTTTTTCCTCACTCCACTATACCCAAACCTTTCTCCCAGTTTTACTCTCTGTAACTCCCTGCGCAGTAGCGGCACTCTCACCTTACTTGGTTGGAAATGATTAAAAAAATTTAAGATGAAGTAAAATATGCCTGAGAAAAAAGAACTTCCTGGAAGCTATAATATACCACAGATTAATCTTAAACATTACATTTTATTGGTAATTAATGTTGTCAAATTTTAAGTTAAAAACCTATGAATAGGAACCTAATACCAACATTTAACTAGTTAAGAAGAAGAAAACATAAAGTGACATAAGTTCAAGTGTCCAAATATATTTTATAACTGATTTTGACCAACACAAAACAAAATCAATTCACTAAGATTTTAGAATTTATTCATCTCAGATGACCAAAACAAATAACTTGTCTGCACTAATGTGAAGGGTGATTCTGTGATCTGGACTGCAATATATAGGCCAGGTGTGGTTCAAAGGCAGTGATTTTAGAAATCGGCAAGAAAAGGCCAAGTCAGCGTCACGCCGTTAGAGGGAGGTCACAGAGTGCTGCTGCCATCTTTTGGTAAAAACATGAAATTACATTTCTTAGGCGTGTACTTTGTATACTGTGAATGACAATACTCGCGTGCCATAAGTGATACATTCTTTGATAGAGAAGATTGGTGGTGGGTGCATATGAAATTTGACCGTGGGTCGTATTTGGCCCGCGGGCCGGACTTTGGACATGCCTGCAGGCAGTTTCCACTCGGAATAAATACTGGATTATTCTAACTAGTTAAGAAATTAAGATTAACAGCAGGAGTAACAGCTCAGAATGTTAGTTCCGTATTGGTGACATCAAAATCAAATAGGTAAAATTTAACTCTCTTGGTAGTGACGAAAAATGAAACGCGGAGCTACGAAGTTACATTGGAATACCAAAAGACCCACTCCAAGAACTAAACAAAGAAATAAGACACACGGATTTTTCCGTTAGAAACAAAGAAATAAGTCCCGATCTGCTTGCAATTTACCTAGCTCTGTATGGCGGCGAATGCAGGACAATTTCCTCATTGATGAAGATGGAACTTGAAGCGACTGCATTGTGGTTCTGTAGAAGGATGCTGCGAATATCATAGACGGAGCATATGAAAAACGAGGAAGTTTTAACGGAAATAGGAACAGCAAGCACTCTTGTTCTTAGAATCAGAAAGAGATATTTGATATTACAAGGAAAAAGGATTTGAAGATTTTAATGAGCATTAGACATACGACGGGAAGGAGAGGCTGATTGAGAACAGCGAAATAATCTACCTAAGGATTTTATTCAAATGAATAAGGGGAAGGGAGTGAGAATGATAATGTGGGAAACGTTGCGTCGAACTTCAAAGTACAGAAAGCTGTGAAGAGTCATGATCGCCCACGGCCTGAGAGGACACGATAAATAAAAGAAAAAGATGAAGAATACTGTTATCTGTAGAGGCACTGATTTTGATGGTAGAGAACAATTGTTGGATTCATTCTGCATAATGAAGAGTCTAGCTACTGTGTTTTCGCCTGTGATATTTTATCAAAATATATAAATACTACTTTACCAAATCAATTAACAAACTTATGAATACTAACACAAACAATATTATTCACATTATTTATCCATTCACATGTTGATAATGGCTAAATATATAGACGAAAATGTTATATTTAAAATACGTTCTGGCAGCTCTTGAAATGAAAACTTAATTACTTTTTCTTGTACGGAACCTGAAGTAAAAAATAAAATAAATTTAATTGCTCAGTTCTCAACATAATATTTATTAAGAGAGAATTATATTTTCTATATATTTTATGAGAAACATTAAAATTACAAGAGTGGTTTCAACTATTCTATTATAATTACTTTTGCCTCGCTCTTCGTTAGTTTGCACGGTCATTACGCCCTGCCAATATCTCATAAATGATGGCCTATTCCGTTTTGGTCGCGTGGAAAGGGGAAAAGACACTGATTAGTTTCAGTGAGAAAATATATGAAAAAAAGAAGGGGAAATAGAAATGCTTAACGTTTCCTGCCAATACTTTAAATTTAATGGACTATTCTGTTTTGATCTCGTAAAAAGAGGGGAAAATATACTACTTGTTTTCCACAAGAAATGAAAGAAAGAAAAAATATGGAAGACAGAAGTACTTAAGCATATACCAAATTTCTG
>OZ010576.1:92093395-92105895 GCA_963932145.1 Acanthosepion lycidas | reverse complement strand
TGAAGCTGCTAGCTTTGAGAGAGTTCAATTCCTTGTGATGAATAAACGGGGGTGGAGAAATAACTTGTCACATTCAATACCTCGAAAATTAAACTAGTAACCTTTCATTATCACTGTGTGGTCACTGGACTTTCTCCCGTCGGGATGAATGTTTGCATTCTTAATAAATCTCCTTGATTTGAACGCCTATCGTGACTCAAATTCCCCCTCAGACCACAAGGGAAACTGATATACTGGGTGTAATAGCAAAATTTTCCAAATCGTGTAAAACCACAAAATGTTTAATATCTTAAAAAACACTGTTTCTTTTTCACAGATTTTCAGATAACATATTTAGCCATTTTGACACTATTTTTGCAAAAATCACTGAAAGACCATTTTAGTTATTCAGTCAGAAAGAGAAGTGGTTAAAATAATTTTATATCAATCCCACTGCTTTTCAAATGAGCAATGGTAGAGGAAAAAATCATTCAGGCCTCAAGTAATGGTACCAATATTCATACTATGGCTTCTATCTTCAAAGTCCATTCAAGAACCATCAAGAGAACGGTGAAACAGCTTAAGAAAAGAGGGAACATTAGAGAGGAAAACAACCGGGAGAGTGGTCAACATTTCAAATTAGAGCTAAACAGATCAATTAGAAAAGATGCAACTCAACCCATAAGAAGTTTGGCACGCGAGAGAAGAACTTCAACTATAAGAGTCAAAGGAGCAGTGAAAAAAGATTTGAAAATGAAAATGAAACCTGAGAAAAACATTGTTGCACCAGGACAGAAGGTTAGAATGGTGAGTAAATGCAAGAACCATCTTGAATAAGATGGAAAATGATCCTAAAAATATTATATATATATATATATATATATATATATATATTAATTCCGATCCTTATCTATGATTAATTAATGATGAGCATGTCATTTTCGGTTATGATCGTTTCATCATACTTCTTCTCTTAAGCTCTGAGAGTAATTATAAATTCTCATTGCTCAAACTAGAATTCAATAGTGTTATAAAAACCTCGAAAAATTCTAGTAAGATAGCTGTAATCATTTCTACAGGTTCCCAAGTAGGCATCTACGCGAACGACCCCTGCCTCAAAAACAAAAGTTGTGTCGCTGACAAAATTAACCTGTCTGTTTGTCTCTGAAAGGACCTCCAATCGGTTGTGGACTGGGGCAGGTATTGGCTGGTTAAATTAACTTCCTCAAAAACAAAACTGCTCTCTGTTACTCACCACAGAGAACTATCCCTGTCCCCCACATTAGAATGTCTGACGCTTAACGAGAGCACCTCTTTGTGACTGATATACATTGAGTCAATAGCTTCGCCACCGCAAGGAAAGTTGGCTCCCTGTGCCGCACCAGGAAATTTTTCTCGCCGGAGTCGATCCTTCAAATCTACAAATCAACCATTCGCCCTTGCATGGAGCATTGCTGCCATATATGGTCTGGAGCCCCTACTGTTTGTCTCAAGATCCTTGATAAAATTCAAAGACGGATATGCAATGTAATTGGCCCTGATTTGGCATCTAGTCTACAATCACTCTCTCACAGATGTGCCGTTCCACCCCTCTGTTTTTTTTTTGTTTTTTTTTACAAATACTTTCACGATAACTGCCCCGATGAGTTGCTTTCGCTGGTTCCAAGACTTCATGAATTTAAGTGTTAAACTAGGCTGGCATGTCGTTCTCACCCTTTCACTGTCGAAACGGTTAAATGTGGCCGTCTCTTCTACTCCAATAGCTTCATGCCTCGCACTTCTCGCCTTTGAAACTCCATCACTTTTCCTGTTTCCAACTATTCAAATGCAATGTCAATCGACGTCTCCAGATGTCTTGATCTATCCCCTATCCTTCTCTTCATCCTTTCCTCTATCACTCTTCTTTGCTCTCGCTCCAACTCTCTGTAACCCATTGCGTGCTAGTTGCTTCCCACCTTGCTTGGGGTGAAAAAAAAATGAAATAACGTTTCAAAGCTTGATCTAAGAATTGTACAATTTTGCTGTTACACGATTTGGACACTCTTGCTGTTACGTATAATATACGACCTACCACTGAAGGCTCCTTGTACCGCTCTAGAATGTACCAAGTTCCTTTTCCCATGTTAGAAGATCGAAAATGGCGCAGTGTATGACAACACTGAAGCTGCGCTATTCTCATTTTCTAGAGTTCAAAATATTTTCCGCCTCCTTGTAAATGATAATTAATTTTCCAACTTACAACCCACAGAAGAAACATCAAAACTTTTCCATGGAAAATGTACTGACGTATTCCTTAGTTCTACCATAACAGATCTTTCAACTAAGAAACATTATACCATGTATGTAAAGGCAAGCTATCCTAATTTGAAAACGCATTCCATAAGTAAGACGGCAATTCCATTCGGATAGCTGCTTTCCAAGAGACGCTGCTTTACAGAACAAACTCCTGAGAGGATGCTTCATAAATTTTCGTCTTAAAATATAAACCTCTTCATGTCTCGGGTCATCCGTTATCTTTCCTATATGCTTTCAGGTTTCTTACCTCGTCCTAGTCCAAACTTATGTCCTACAGAAAATCTCATTCAGTAAGCCTCCAACTTGATTGACTATTCGGACTTCTTCTTGGCTGAACAATTTCCCAAAGAAAACGTCCGATAAATGCTCGAGCCCGGCGAGCGTGGTAGCTACACCATTTCTTGAAAGAATCCAGAATACTTGACAAGTTGGACCCGATATCACGGTGAATTAACTTTATTGGAATAATGCATCGTTTTGTGGGTAGATCGAGCCACTGAATGGGTGCTAATGATCAGAATGCAATGCAGAGTAACGGTCATTGTTCAATGAAAATTTTATGTTGAATCACGTATACTACCAGTGCCACGTAAACAAAATTCACAACAAGGTAGGATCCACTATTAGTATGCTAATACACACACACACACACACCCATACATGTATGTATGTATGTATGTATGTATTATAATTATTTTTTAAATATGTCTCCATCGCGACACAGAAATTCCTATGTAACTAATTTCCGTGTTGAGATGGAGACATATCGTTACAAAAGTAATTATAATATTATGCTCTACTTTGTATCGAGCACATTTTTTTTTAAAATAAAAAATAAATATTAAAGAATTTTGGATTATAAATTTGACTGTTCTTTCCTGTTTTTGAATATATATCTAAAATGGACAATGTCCGAAAATTATTTTAAGACATTTTTATGTTTATACATTCTTTTTATAAATACAAATATTTAAGTACATGCTCTGTTTTATAATAAACAGTACTAATGACATTTACCAGCCTGAATATCCAAGAAATTTTCATAGAAAACATTCGTTCTCCGACAGGAATCGAACCTGTATCCTATACGGAACAGTCATTTAGCCTGACGTGCCTTAACCGATCGAGCCACGGAGAATGTTAACAGTTAATATATTTCAACCTTGAAAATGGCTAAATGTATAGCCGACAGCACTGGGATAAAAGGAACAATTGGACAGGTTTGATAGTATTTATCATCCGAAAAGAAAAATAATTATTAATTCACACGAAAAATTGTATAAAAAACTAAATCAGAGCAACTTGTCTGCCATATTTAAAGAAACGTGCATGAAAGAAGGATTCCTGCATAAACGCGCGCGCGCACACACACACACACAAACACACACACACACACACACACACACACACACATATATATATATATATATATATATATATATGTATATATAGGGGGGAAAATAGCCCATGGTGAGCGGTGGTGGTAATAAAACATTTATTCTACTAATAAATATGCATTTTGTTCTTCACCGTTTGATACAACTCTGTTTTATACACGTGACAATCGTCAGGCACGAATTAGTAACTGACTGGTGTAAATTTTAAATATTAATATGCAACATAACCGAGCAGTTCATTTACTGATGAAAAAAATGCAAAAGAACATGGATGATATACAAAAAAAGCTATAAATACATTTATAGACACACAATTACAAGCGCGCGCACACACACACACACACACACATACACACACACACACACACACACATATATATATATATATATATATATATGGTATCCGAAACAAAAGTGAACATGATGAGACAAAGTTAAAAATTTTGAATCAAAGACGCTTTTCGCTGGATAAAAGCTCAGTTTCTGATCTCTTTGAACTGTTGAAGCAAGAGAGAACATAAGCCAAGATTTTTTTTCCGGCGAAACGCGTCTTAGTTTAAAAATTTTCTACTTTGTCTCATTATTTTCTTATATATGTGTGTGTGTTTGTCTGTGTATGTTTGTTTGTGTGTATGTGTGTAATGCCAAACAACAAATGTAACCAAATATACAGGCATATACATATCAAAATTCAAAAAAAAAAAAAAAAAATACGGGTATATATATATATATATATATATATATATACCCGCATATATATATATATATATATATATATAATTTGTTTCTAGTTCTTTTTGCATATTTTTTTTTTTACAATTCCTTTTCTTGTACATTTTTCTGTGTTAATTTTAAATCTCCTGCTGAAGCCTGAAGAGCGGGAGCGAAACTGGTTGCTTCCCCACCCTTTTTTTAAATATGTCTCGTAATATTAAGTTTTATACTTTTATCATATATATATATACGTTGTATTCTTCATATATCCCATAAATATAATTTAAATACTATTTATAAACCTCACGTGCCACTTACCAGATCAAAGTGCTATAAAAACATGTATCTCACTACAATTTAAAAAAAATCTGGTCGATAAAACTAAAATAATATATAAGTCAGTTTACCTCAAATATCTCGCTTTAAGAGAGGTCCTGTATATTAAACACCTCTTTCCCACTGTCAATTTCACATTATTTAATAGTCGGAATGGAATGTTAAAAAAATTCCTTTTTAAAAAAATAAATAAACGCTTACTCAAATTTCAACGGCGTTCCACAGGCGAGGACAAAGAATAATCTCCCCTTGCTAGCATTCAAAAAATATAAAATCAAATACATCTTAAACAGTCAAAACAATAAGATAAAATAACAACATTTAAAAACAACTTTCCTTTTCCCTTTAAAATGACTAAAGAAGTGGCCGAAAGTACTTGGGAGTATGGACAATATGGACATTTTTTGCACTCCTTTACTCCCACCAAACAGGAAAACGTAAGTACGCTGGAAAAAGAAAAATTTTCCTTTTTTTTTTTTTTTTTAAATCGGTATCAGCCGAAGAAAGGCAGTACAGCCACTAGCACACAAAGGTTTAAAGGGTGTAGTGGAATTAGGAACAGAAAATAGCACCCAGGAGGACAGTAGATTACGATTGACATTTCATTTAATTTTTTGCAGATTAAATTGGCTGAAAAGCATAGAGCCGGAAGCCAGAAGTGCAAGATAAAAAACCCCAAAAAGAACTGATAGCAGAGAAGTTACGTCGACATCTAGCTTGCTCCAGTGGAAATTGATGAGATCTCATCAAAAATGTGGTATTGTGTTTAAATTCATGCAGTCTATGCACCATAGCGAAGAGTTTAATAAAAGATGTTTAAAAGAAAGGTTTCTCTCCAAATAAACGCACACACACACACACAAACACACACACACACACACACATATATACTAATGTTAAAGAACGAAGAGTAAGACTTCAACGTTCAAAACATTAATTAAAACAGAGCTCAATACAAAAGTAGAGCCGTAAATATTTATGTAATATATATATATATATATATATATATATATATATATATATATATATATATATACACACACACAAATATAGGTAACTATATTCGTTTCGACGATCTGTTTAGGTGAAACCTGGGTAGGTTTGTGTGGCTCACTAGGTTTCTATATATATATATATATATATATATATATATATATATATATATATATATATATATACTCAGGCGACTTTAATCAACCTAAACTCTATTTTTTGGGGGATGTACTTTATAATGTTCACAGGTTGGTTAGATCTAATATTCACGTATTTCAATTTTGTGTTGGTTTTCATGTATGGAGAGACACTCTTAGATGTACTGGAGGTTCTTTCAAACGAAGATGTTACAATCCCAGGTCATCATTCAAGCTATTAAGTCTTAGAAGCTCCACCAAACTAGCTAACCATGTGTGGAATTTAAAAAAAGAAAAGAACAGGGATCCGATTGTAATATGGAAAATGTAAAAAAAGAAAACGCTAAACAATACAACAACCACAACATAATTTGCAACATCTGCCAACATGTAAAATTAGCAATAATGACATTACTGGATTCAAAACCCTTCTGAACCAGAGAACCGAAGTCATGAGCCGTTGCATTCATTCAAGAAAATTTCTCTTATGCTCATATGAGGCTGGTTTAAAAAGTATGAATATTTCAATTACCCACCAGTGATACATTTATAAAACCCTTAATTTTTCCTTCTTCTTCTTCTTCTTCGCATTCTTCGTCTTCTTCGCATTCTTCTTCTTATCCTTCGCATTCTCCTCCTCTCTTTCTATCACACTCAACGACGTGTATTTTTTTCATTTATTTTTAAAAATAATATAGTGTTCACTTTTTTTTCTTTAATTAAAGCGCTGGGAGATTAATTGTAAAAAAAATCGCCTGAGATTACATAAGTTTGAAACCAAGGTAGCGAAATCAACTGATCTCCTAATTTTTTAATTTAAACGCTCTGCATATTATTTTTTATTTTTCACACGTGAATTGAGCAGTATTTAATACTACCGTACCATGACCTTTTATTTAACCCTGACCTTTAATATATATATATATATATATATATATATATATATATATATATATATATATATGTATGTATAAAAACATGTCTCACTAAATAATTTAGATGTATTTTGTCCACTTATTTTTAATAGGATCCTCTCGTAATTACGCAAAATTTTATTAGTACCCTTATTAAAGGAAGAAATAAAATTACTATGTTTATGCCTATTGCTACCAACATATACGCAATATATATATATATGTGTGTGTTTGTGTATGTGTGTGTACAGAGAGAGAGATAGATAGATAGATAGATAGATAGATAGATAGATAGATAGATAGATAGATAGATATAAATCTAAACATCTGTGTGGTTGTGTATATTTAGATTTGTTATAAATCAGATAAGATTTTCTGATTAATAAGCACAAAATGTTCACTGGCATACACATTTTATATGTCCTTCAGCTTACAAAAGCCTTACCATGATAAGTCGAATCCATTTCTCTCACAGTAAATAAAACATTAAAAATAGAATTCTCATGATTGATTTCGCAAGTCTCGTTAAAGTTGAACAGATGTAAGAATTTAGAGGAAAATCACCGACAAAACATGGGCCTGCATTTGATAAAAATGAAACAAGATAAACATACAAATGACATATTTTACTTTCTCTTATATTTTGCATTAGATTTGTACCAGGAAGTTTTAAAGCCTCTTGTTCTACTTTCAGTGGATTAGTGGAAAAGAAATTATATTTTCTCTTTCAGGGTTAAGCTTAAACAACAAACAAAACAGAATAATTCGTCAAGCTGATAACCTTTTTTTCTGAATTCCAAAAGGCAGACGAGATTCAGACAGATTTTGATTCTTCCCATCCAACAAAACAGAAAAGATTTTCATCAAGTGGCATCTGTGAAAGCGTCCTTGTGATTAGTTTACGAAAGCCAAACAATAATAATTGTTCAGTTATAGTCATATAACTAAGTTATGTAATTCTCAATATGCCATAAGCTGTTTACCTTTATGCTAGATTACATTAGTGATCGATTTTACGATATGAAGGATTGTTTTATTGTCAATAGTCCATGTCGTAATGCAATGTCAATGAGATTATCGAAGCCATTAATATCGGGAGAGAAAGGTGAAATAAATTTAAGAGAAAAGATGTGTCAGAACAAGCAAAAATAAATAAATAAATAAAAAATGGCGCTTTGTTTGGATTGTTCTTTGTTTCTTTCCAACATCAAAAAATTTCTGTATTCTCTATTTTCATTGAAATAATTAAACATTCGTCTTGAGATACAGACGCAGAAAGGTACACGCACAAATATACATACATGCATACATATATATTTTAAAATTTAATTGTTTAAACGTTATTTTCTTAAATGGATATCTGAGTAGGTGCTCTGTTTTATTTATTTATTAAACAGTATATTTATTTATTTACATCTATCGACCTTAATATTCAAGAAATCTTGTTAGAAAAATATGTGTAGCGGGGACAGTAATTAGGTCTCGCATGCCTTTTTTTGTATTTAATCAACCTCCTACGAGGTCAGGTTGTGAATCAAGGTCGGTTTAATGTGGGTAGCCCGAGTGAGTACACCAGGGCTAGGAACAAAAATTGACCGCAGCTCCCGCAACCGTTGGTTGCACTGGCCTCTCTCTTGTGCAATGAGAGGGTTGGGCACCTCTCAGTATAATTTACATCAGTTGCGACTCTGTCCTTTGACGGAGCCGCCCCTGAGCGCACTCTGCCCCAAAGACAGAGACGCAACTGAGTGATGATAAATAATGTGTTACAAACTACTCCAGATAGTCATTTACACATTTGGCGTGCCTTAGACAAACTGGGCCAAGTAGGGCCTCCTGATCAAACAGAACAATTTTTTTTGTAGGAGTTTATCAGTCAATGTGGCATGAACTAAATTGTTCAATAAATAAAGTAATGTCTCAGTTGTTAACCCTAAAATTTGCACGTCGGATCAATTTTTTTTTTGTTTAGCATTTCACCCCAAGCAAGGCGGCACGCAAGGGGTTACAGAAAATTTAGAGCAAGATCAGATAGGAGTGATAGAAGAAAGTATGGGGAGGAGGGTAGTGGATAGATCAAGGCAACTGGAGATGTCGATTGACATTACACTTGAATAGCTGGAGATTATAGCTCTCAGGGAAACAGGAATAGGGAAGGGAGTTCCACAGGCGAGAGGTGCGAGACATGAAGCTATTGGAGTAGAAGAGACGGCTACATTTAGGAGTTTCGACAGTGAAGGGGTGAGAGCGGGATGCCAGCCTCGTAGGGCGCTTGAACTCATGACGACTGGGAACCAGCGAATGCAGCTCCTCCGAGCAATTGCCATGAAAGTATTTGTAGTACAGACAGAAAAACGTTATTATTTTTTGCACTGAAACCGTTTGCCGCTTAATTCTTCCGAAAGGTGAAAATAGGTTTTGTAGTTATATATTTTAAACAAATTTACTTCTTTATTTTATTTAAAATTTATAGGTAAAATTCTATTTGCACTATTTACATTGTTTAAACTGTTGTCATCATCTATATTTTCATATGCATTATTTTTCCCACTGAGATAGATTGTTCTAGTTCCACGTGCCATGCCTTTTCTGGATATCTCAGATTCAGTTATTTCCCTTTAGTTTACTCCACTCTCCAAGTTTTTGTTCACCTCTGCTGTGGACAGGTATTGAACTCACAACACTTTAGATTAAGTCACTGGATTACTTCAACCAACGCTTTTATCCTCAATGAGAGGTGGCCCAATGGATAAAACGGCATAGAATGTGGAACTACAATAGTCTACCCCAGTAGGACGAAATAAAGGGTTTGGTTCGAAATCCCAACGTATATTACCTGAAGAACGCCGGAGTGTACAAGGGCTGAAACCTCGTGAATATTACAATAAAGATGAGGACAACAGTCCTAACAATGTAAATAGTTAAAATCTCATCTTTGAAATATAGACAGATGCAAAATTCTGTATATTATTTTTACTTCAAAAATCTATGTAATAGTAAAAACGATTCCTAATATACATTTAGCTTAAAGCTATTGGTTGTGATCTATATTACTCAATAAAAAATCTTTCCAATGAAGAATAATTCATGGTAATTATTCTTATATAGGAACCTCCACGAAAATGTAAACAAACAGAGATAGCATGATGAAAAAGACGCCGAACTTGACGAAAACAAGTTTTTATCGTCTAATGTTCATATTATTATTAAAGAGGAAAGATCAAAGTATTTTGGGGGTATTTTTTTACATTTTTTAATCGTTCCTAGCACGTCCGAAATTTTCGTTAAAAATCTTGTTTTTTTTTGTCAAAAAAAGGACAGAAATTCAATCATTTGATAAAAAAGATGAAAATCTGAATTCGATATTCTTTTAAAAATCAATTATCATTTTTTCAAAACTGATTTTAATAAAATCAGAAATTATAATGTTTATTTAAAATATATTGAACCAAGCTTAACTTAGCTTCTGCGCCGAAAAATGTAATTTGAAAATAAAACAAAGCATGTCATAACCTTTAGCGTAGCTTGACAGGTGACGAAAGACACATTCATGACGTTTAGATAACTTACGGGAGGATAATTCTTTCTACGGATGGAAGGAAGTGAAATTATTTAGATTTAAGTGAACAAATTATTTACCTCGTTACTTTTAAGGAAAACTTTCAACGCTCTAATTTTTCATTTTTTTTTTTTTTGTACTTAGCTTTCATCTTTACGTTTACGATGCTTTATGGAAAATATAAAGAAATTAAAAAATAAGACTGTTAAGAGTGAGATTAAATTTCAAAAGAAAAAGGTATCTAATTAATTCATAGGTACCTTTCTTATGAAATTTTATCAGAAGTGTACATAAAATACTATAATTTTATGTACATTTATTACATTTTAATGTGTTATTTGTATTTCCATTCATTTTATTATTAATTTTGATATTTCATTTATGGAAAAATGTCATAACTGAGATTAATATAAAAATAAGATCATATAAATTAAAGTTTAGCAGTAGTTAAATTTCATAAGATGATACTGATACTTATAGGTACCCTTCTCAGTTGTAATTGAAAAATCAAATTAACTTCTCCATACGAGTTTCGCAAAAGTAAATGCCTTAACAGTGGAGAACAATGCTGAACTCAAATAATGCAACTAAATTGTATTCTGGTTGGTCTTCTGTACTTTATAATTACCGCCCGATTATAAGCACAAAATTACATTTTTTAATTACCATGGCTCTTCTGATTGGTCCAAACGATATAATTTTCAAAGCGCGAGACAATGACAATCTCATATGGACATTTTGAAAGGTTGATGGTGCTTTTAACTAATGTTATAATATTTTTAAAAACTTAATGTAAAAATCTATTATAATTAAAGAAATAACAAATAATTGTATTAAAAATTCAATTTTCATTGAAAAAACTTTTTGCTTTCAGAAAATATTGTCCATATTCATAAAAACAACTAAAAACAAATAAAAGCATTTGAAATTAAATAATATATTTGTTTTATTGAGTTTTGTATGTTACAATTCAGAGCTGATTTTCAGGTACGTTGGTTCCAATTAAAAAAAAAAAACATGATTTACATTCTTCAAAGCCTTGTGCTTTTAACTATTGTAATCACTAAGGTTGATGGGCTCGAATTTCTAGAGTTTTTCATAAAATTAGTTATGGGGGTGTTAATAAATATATAAAAAAATATATTTCTCCCATGACTTTAATAAAAAAAACATATTTATAATAATTTTGATAATCTGTGAATAGTTTCTGAAAGTTTCATTAACATCTGACAAATATTTTTATTTTTGCAAGATTTTCAAAAATTAATGTGTGTAATACAAAAAAAAAAAACGCGCTAAAAATTATCTATGTTATTTACTACCCCTTGTTGCAACAAAGAGAACCAAGGATTTTAAATCAAAATTTAGAATATTCTAAAAACCATGGAAAAAATTTTAAAAATATAATTACAAAAAAATATTGGTATATCCTCTTCATAAAAACATAAGCATTTAGACGAAAAAATTTTGTTTACATACAGTTTGGCGTCTTTTTCATCAGACTATGCTCTATTTTTTAGCGATTTCATGGAGGTACCTATTCTAATATCATCAGCAATCTCGAAGAGACCAATAAGTTACATTAGTAGTACGAAACATTACTTCACCTCTGCCTTGTTGTTTTCCAAATTGTCTTGGTTGAATATTTAGGGGCTGCTTCCAAAGTATACCCATGCCATCAGATCTATCAAATGATTTCTATATTAATTTGTAAAAGTATTTCTTCTTCTTCTTCTTCTTCTTCTTCTTCTTCTTCTTCTTCAGTACGAGAACGATTAAAACTCTCCCTAAAGCATCTAATAGTCCTAGAATATTTTTTTTTACTATCCTTCTTACTCTCTCTTCTGTGCAAATGGTGTAATGGATAACAGCCCGGAATCGGTGGGCCAAGATCGAATTCCAGTCGATTTTATTACATTCACATATGTGCAAATACCACTGCGAAAAATATGAATCCAATTTCTCTCCCAATTTATGGGTTAAATAGTAGGACTTGAATCTTTAATAATCATTTTTATTCTCAAAAGATTGTTCACACGTGTATTCAGTCGTAAAGATATTCTTACAATCCAAAATATGCTTCGGATTTAAATAACCCAAATGGAGTTGATAAGCCGTAAGAAAAAAAAATCAATCAGTCTTCAAAACCAACGTCTTGTTCTGTCATCCATTTACA
>OZ010576.1:92043395-92088395 GCA_963932145.1 Acanthosepion lycidas | reverse complement strand
CTAAGTATTCATTCCCAACTTTCGTGTGATTATTCTATTCAGTAACCTTCCCTAGGTTACAAAAATATCGAAATTCACTTAATTGCATAAAATAACCTGGTATTCATAAAAGAATTTTTTTATTGTAAATATTCTTAATAAGCTAAAACTTACACAAAATATTTATCATGTAAGTATACATATACCTTGAATTTTTACCAATATTCGCTAGTTAATATAAAAATTTAATTGTAAATATTGCATAATGAAGTTTATGATATGTATTTTTGATTATAAACATTACGTTTCTTATGAAAGCTTTGAACTACTACAGAAATAGTGCATATACACACAGCACACATACAAGCACACACACGTGTGTTTGTGTATGTTTATGATTGCGTGTGCTTGAATAAAAAGCTACTAAAGAAACATGATTGGCCATTTGGTTCCAATTTTGGTAATTGGGTTTTTGCCGAGATTTTCAGCACCCACTAATATATATATCGACACACACTCTTACACATACACACGCATTTATATGAAAGGAAAAAGATCTTTCAGGCCTTCAGTAATATTACCAACATTCATACTCTGGCTTCCATCTTCAAAGTCCATTCAACATCATTCAGGCCTTCAGTAATGGTTTCAACATTCATACTCTGGCTTCCATCTTCAAAGTCCATTCAACATTATTCAGGCCTTCAGTAATGGTTCCAACATTCATACTCTGGCTTCCATCTTCAAAGTCCATTCAATATCATTCAGGCCTTCAGTAATGGTTCCAACATTCATACCCTGGCTTCCATTTTCAAAGTCCATTCAACATCAATCAGGCCTTCAGTAATGGTTCCAACATTCATACTCTGGCTTCCAACTTCAAAGTCCATTCAGCATTATTCAGGCCTTCAGTAATGGTTCCAACATTCATACTCTGGCTTCCATCTTCAAAGTGTATTCAAGAACAATCAAGCAATCGTTGAATAAGTTTAAAAAAAAGAGGGAACAGTAGACAGGAAATCTGGTTCAGGAGCTCAGAAGAAGGGATCACCATTTCAACTTAGAGCTAAAGAAATCAATTAGAAGAGACATACTCAATGTTTGGCACCTGAGAGAGGAGTTACAGTCCAAAGAGCAGTGAAAAAAGACTTGACAATGAAATCGTACGTGAAACCTGTGAGGCACCTTGGTACTACAGGATAGAAAGCTAGAAGGTTAGAAAAGGGGAAGATCATCTTGAATAAGTTGGAAAATGATCCTGGAATTATATATATATATATATATATATATATATATATATATATATATATATATGTATGTATGTATGTATGTATATATATGAACTATACTCTAATGGGCCATGAGCTACCTATCCTTAGCTATGATTAATTAATAGTGAACATGTCATTTTCGTTTATGATTGATTTCATCATGATACTTGTCTTAAGCTGAGAGAGTAAATATATTTCTAATTGATCAAAGTGAGGTCATTAGTAGAGAGTTTTATAAAAATCTCAAAGAATTCCAGTAAGATATCTTTCTAAGATACAACAATTTAGAGCTTAATCTAAAATTTGGACAATTTTGCTTTTACACAGTTAAATTGACGGAATAAATAAAATTGGGTGAAATTGTCATTTAGTTGTCATGACGGATTCTTTCCTATCATCTTCAGGTGACAGCCGGAAGAAAGAAAAAAAAAACATTTCTACCTCATTTTATTTTGTAATATCCTAATAAAAGAACTGCTGCTCATGGAGATTTTCAATGACTAAAGGAACAGTAAATGACGACTTGAAAAGACTCGGGAAATTACAGGAGGCAAAAGCAAATAAGAAAGGAACTAAGCGAGAGCTGCTGAAAAATTGGCGCTTAAAATCAGGATTATTAATCAGAGTTCAAATGATTAGACAGTCCCCAATATGGTTAAAATTAGCGAAAAAAAAAAAGGCGGAAATAATAAAAAGTAAAATAATTTAGGAGAAATTTTATAAGTCTGGAATATTTACTCTCGTATAGATATAACATACCTCTCTATATGAATCGCAACGCCTTTCGATAATTGTATCTACGAGGGAAGATTTGAGTGTTTTATCGAAGTACTATGAGCGTTGGCTGCTCATCAACAACCATTATATGAAGGGTTCGAAAGGTTTCTTGCGTGCAACTGTACATTTTTTAATCAATTCACCCCAAGCAAGACGATAGTGCCACTAAGATGCAAGTGGTTACTGAGAATAAAGTAAAATCAAAAGAGCTCGGCTGGAACCTGAAACCCACTTCTAAACAGGAAACAAGGCATAAATCTCTACTCCTGTTCAAATTCCCGGGAAGTAGTGTGTACCAGGCGATAAGCGAACCTATCCAGTCCTATTGAAGAGAAAATAAATATTAATTAAATTTCAGAGTTTTGGCGGAGACCTTACGAGTACAGAGTTGAAGTATACTTTAGAATGAACTAGAAACTCAATCCTAAACCGGAAACGAGAGATGAACCTCTACTGCTGTTCGAAAGACAGAATGAGTTTGAACGAGACGATAAGCGAGCCTATGTATTCGTTAAAATTAACAAGCCACTCCTTGCCCCAGTTACAAATAAATGAGAGGTAATTTTTAAGATCAGCCGCCAATTCAACCTTATGGAACCTATTAGACTTAGTATTAAGATAGTACATAGTGCTGTAGTACTAGAGACTATACCGGATACAAAGTATATGACAGAGACAATGTTGGGGAAATTGATTCAACCTTTTTGCGCGTCTCTGGTACGTGACCCAGGTTTCAAAAACATACATCAATAATAAACAAAGCCAATTATAATCACATCTCAACTTCGTCTCAATCGAAATCCCTTGCCCAGAACATAGACATCCATGCAGGGTTTTTTTTTCCAAAGCATTATTTAAAAGAATTAATTTAGCATTAATTAACCCATAGCTGGAGGAGAAGAGGTGAATATATATTTTCCCAAGTGAATATACGAACCCAGCTGTAACTAGAACTCGGTTCTCCAATTAACAATTCCGAGCTATTATCCCTTACATCACCCGCATATTCAAGTTTACAGCACTTGATATTCCCAAGTGGTTAACCACCTTGGTACTGACCAGGATTGACGTTGCTTAACGTCGGTGACCGTAGGGGAAGCGGTGTTTCAATGTGATGGGGACGTAAGCCGCAACTACTAAGATTAAATAAAATTGATATATAGTTGTATTTCAATAATAATTGAGTATTTTTCTTTTAATAAAATTTTATTTAAATGCTTAATTCTGTACAATATGCCCATATATAAAGAAGAGACATAAAACAAAGGAGACATAGTTCCACAGAAAGAGGCTGAGAATAACTGAGAGACAACATGTGAACAATGAGGATGTTTTAAAAAAATGGGAACGAAATTTATTCTTGTACTTATAATATAAAAAGAGATAGGTGGAATGTATAGGAGACATAATGAGGACAGAGCGGTTGGAGAATTTGATACTCACATCAAAGGACGAATATTTTCTATGAAAATTTCTCGGACATTCAGGCTGGTAAATGTTATTTAATACTTCTATATCCATATATTTGCTTACACACACACACACACACACACATATATATATATATATATATATATATATATATATATATATATATATATATATATTACAGCAAAAAGCCAAAAATTACCTCAAGATAGAAACATTTGGATTTTTGCTGTAACAAATACATACGCTATGTTATAAAGAATACATCGATTTCTCTGGTTAGCAGAAAAACAGTAATTTTAAAAATATTATGTTGATATATATATATATATATATATATATATATATATATATATATATATATATATATATACATATATATATATATATATATATATATATATATATATAGAGAGAGAGAGAGAGAGAGAGAGGGAGAGGGAGAGAGAGAGCACGATGGATAAATTATCGTCTAAATTAAACAACAATGAAAATAACCTTGACATCTCATTTTAACATATACATTTACCAAAATGACCAAAAAGTATCATTGAATAGTAAAGACCACATTAATTCAATAAAATCGCCCACGGGCTTTAATCACGTCCTTGAGATGAGTTTGGAATTACCCGTAACACTTCTGGACAGACTCATTGTGTAAGTTGGTTAATGCAGAAATAATCCTTGATTTATGCTTATCTTTGGTGTTACAAGGATTTTTGTTGGTCTCTCTCTCAAATGCGCCCACTCCTAATATTCAACGGGGTTGCAGTCTGGGAAGTTAAATGGCCAGAGGTAAGAGGTAATATGGTCGCAGAAATTGTTTGACAGCCATGACTGGGTTCTACTGCTTGTGTCGCATGGTGCAGAGACCTTTTAACAAACAGTGCCTTCCAGCAGCAACCAAGTTGACACGGGGCTATACTACATCCTCAAGGCACTAATGTGGGCTTCCGTGTTGAGTCTGAGATAAATTGCGGCTTAACGTCGTCATCACTAGTGATAATTCCAAACACCTGCTTAATCACCATTAAACTCATCCAACTCTTTCCGAATCATCTGCACTGTGCTCAGATTAAGTGTTTGTATATGTGCATTAGGATGCTCTTTATCTCATGGATGATGCCTGTTGACACTACTCAGCAGTCGGCAAAATTAAAAACAAACAGCGCGCATGCGCGAAATTAAAAAAAATAATATAAAATGGCGACAATTTACACATCGCACCCTGTATACGTATATATATGTAGAGTTAATTTGACCACTTATAAAATAAATAATGTTATTACCATAAAGGTTTTCTCTGTTGTTGTTTTTTTTTTTTCATTTCATCTTCATAATTGCCATCATCGTTTTCATCTTCTCTTCTTTTTCATTTTCACAACTTCTTACATAATTTCTTGCTCTTCTTTTACTTTCACTTTCGATTCTCTGTCCGCTTTGGACTCAACACTGTTAACGCAGCCAATGCCTCCGACAACTTAGCCACAACATTTATCGTCACCATCATCACTACAATCATTAATAAACTATGAGATTAGTACGAGTATACCACGAGCAATCACCTAACAGAAGCAGCAGCAGCTAAAGCTGAAGTTAGAGAAGCAGCAGCAGCTACTTTTTTTTTTCTCTGAAGGCTTATGCAATTTCCGTGTGCGGAATCCGCCCGGAGTACACTGTCTCTTTTCAAATTGATTTTTGCTCGTGAAAAGCAATTACAGGCCAAGAAAAAAAAAAGAAAAGAAAAAAAGTTCCCTATTCAGCAAGTGGGCGTAGTGTTACAATTTAAATGCCAATAGCTAGCATTATATGTCACAAGTTTATCACCGAAATGCATCTTTTCTCTTCAGGTCCAGATCTCTTGCTTTCTTTCGCCGTCTCTCATTCGATTCACACCCACTTTTCCTGCCAATCAGACGTTGAGATTTTTTTAAAACCTTCTGATGTCGTTTTCTTACAGTGGAATGAGAATTTTAGGATTATTTCGATTTTCTTTTATTTCCATTCTTTATTTTCCTTCCTTTTTAAAAAGATCTTTACATTCCCTACTTTATTCTCAGTTCCGTTTTAAATTTTATTCATTTCATTTTTTTTTTCGTGTTTTCTTTTCTTTTCCATAAATTAATTTATATATAAACTTTTACATTTAAAAATATATATCTGCATTTCTCTACAAGATTAATTTCTTATTTTTCTTCTTTTTTTTTTCTCTTTTACTTTATTTTTATATGCCCATCTGTTTAGTTTTTACTGCTTTTCTTTCTTTTTTCTTTCAATTTCATATTTTCGTTTCGTTTAACATGGATTATTTTCTATTTTAATTTTACTATATTATTTCTTTCTTTTCAGTGTAACTAATTTGTACATTCTTCATTTTCTTCACAAATTTTCATTTATTCGTACGTACTTGATTAAGCTGTTTATGTGTTCTTACGTCGATGTATGGCTGGTGTAATATATGGAGGCTTGAAATGTGAAGACGGTGAACCGAGTTCCAATTTCATTTTGGTTCGATATATTCAATTCCGCGCAAATACCTTTGGGAAAAAGGTATGAATCCATTCTTCTTCCTCAGCCATGTATAAAATAGTAGGAGAAAAGAACTATAATTCTTTTTAAAAAAATGCAATATTCATTCACACAAAAATGAAATATTCTTACAAACCACAATATATATCCGCTTGAAATAACACATAAAGAGTAGATAAGCCGTATATATATATATATATATATATATATATATATATATATATATATATATATATATATATATATGTGTGTGTGTGTGTGTGTGTGTGTGTGTGTGTGTGTGTGTGTGTGTCTGTGTCTGTGAGTATATGAGTCCCAAAAAGAAAACACTTGTTCGAACGCAAGAAAAACTAAATAAGAAAGCTTAGTCGTAGTACCTTGTCTGTCTGTTATAATAAGACATGCATAAATGAAGGTTTGCTGCCTAAATACACAATATATATATATATATATATATATATATATATATATATATATATATATATATATATATCACATGTGTAGGTCACACATTATGAAATGTACAAAATCCGACAATTATTTCTAAGACATTTTTTTATTATATGTCTGGGGAGTTAAATGGGCAGATATAAGAGGTAATATGGTCGGAGAAATTGTCTGACGGGATGACTGGGTTTTTCTGCTGGTGTAAACATTTATAAACATTTATATATATATATATATATATATATATATATATATATATATATATATATATATATATATATATATATATCCTCATACTCTTTAATTCCTTCACTTCTTTCACTCGTATCAACACCTCATTCACCATAAATGATTTAACAGTACTCCCCTAATTTACAGTAATCCCCTGGCTCTCGAGCCTTCTACAGGTTGTTTAAATGTTATTATTAGGGAAATTAAAAAGTTTTTTTTTATGGTGTACATCTAATTTAAATATAATTATATCCGATGTGATTAACTTCATATATGGGATGGTTTTAAAATACATTTGTCCGTTCGGAGTGAAAAGAATTGAAACTTCCAGACAATGAAGATATTATTCAGATGTTAGTAATTTTTTAAGACCAAGCAATGCCGACGTTATATCTTCATCCATCTTCCAATCAATCAATCAATCAATATATATATATATATATATATATATATATATATATATATGTGTGTGTGTGTGTGTGTGTGTGTGTGTGTGTGTAAAATTACGCAAAAATGATAATAACACTGACATTTCATTTTAACGTATATATTTACCAACATGACACAAAAATATAATTAAATAATAAACATTACATTTATTCAATATAATCGCCATTGGCTACAAACGCAGTCTCCAGGCGACTTTAGACTATTCTACTACTCTTTTGGACAGTCTCCTTGTTTAGGTTGGTGAATCCTGACGAAATCCTTGCCTTCAGTTCATATGAATATTAAATTAATTGTCGGAATTAGTTCATTTCATAATATATAATGTCATCCGTTCACATTAAGATAAGATTCGAGCAGATATGAGCGTTCGAGAGAAATCATGGGAAATTTGTAATTTAAAAACAGTAATTTAACCTTCCTCGCCCGTCGCTTCCTCTGTAGCTAAATGATATAGCATGTCGGCCTATATGATGGTTCCCTGTAGGATACAGGTTTGATTCCTATCGAAAGACAAATATTTTCTATGAGATTTTCTCGTATATTCAGGCCGGTAAACGGTGTTAATATTGTTTATTATTAACATTTGTATTTATAAAAATAGCATATAAACAGAATATATATATATATATATATATATATATATATATATATATATATATATATATATATATAGTTAGAGAGAGAGAGAGAGAGAAATAGAGAGAGATAGTAGTCGAATGAAAAAAATTGAGAAATAAAAAGCAAAGATAATAACATTCATAATAAGAAGAATATGTATTGCATATCATTACGACTTTAGACCAAATAAAAGCATGATGAGAAAAGGCGTTAAAATTCGGAATTTTCAGAGTGGCCTGTGTCGTTTGTCACAGAGAAATAAAATGAAGGTGAACTATTTAGGAGTGATTTTGGTGGAATATTTTTTCGCGTGTGATATATTATTGACGAAATGCAATCTGGTCAAGTTGATTGCCACGATTACGATTATAGCGGGATTGTAGATGGATTTTTTTGAGGAAAATCTATTCAATGAGTATGTCTAAATTCCTATTTAATGCTAGAATTTCGTTCATCCATTCCCACCGGAAGATGTCAACAAAGGTACAGACATTAACAGTTTATATATATATATATATATATATATATATATATATATATATATATATATAACGAGAACGAAAATAATATAAATTCAAACGTTCATAGCATTAATTTAAAAGAGAGCTCAGTAACATGAGTATCGCAATAGTTATATATTATAAAGATGTTCAAGACAAAGGTGCATTGTTTCGATGGGAAAGCATTTTTAATATATATATATATATATATATATATATATATATATATATATATAAACAAAAATGTTTCTTTCATTCAGGCCTGAGGATGCCTACGTAACTACCTAAGGAAGGCTAAACTTATTATCAATAAATAAGCTTTCCTACTCATATCGCCTATTGAGAAAATAAGCAACAAATAAATTAAACTCATCACTTTCTACTGAGAAGTAAAAGCAACATCCAAAACCATTACTATTTCCGATTCCAACAAAAATACAAAAACTTCAACAAACCAATGCCATCCGCGAATTTGCTTGCCCACTTTGAAAATCTTTCTGATAACAAAACACGTACATTGGTTACACAACTGCATGTCATTCCCAGTAACATTAACTTTATCTGAGAATATTTGAATTCAATCGCATATTATCTGCCAAAACAACTACAAAAGCAACAAGAAATCTGACAAATATTTACAAATAACTAAAAAGTGCTACATTACATGGTCTGCGAAAATGTTTCCATAATTCCAAGAAGCATTAAACACATAAAAACAAAGACAATATCAATAAAACTTTATCAATCGTATGAGAAAACGCACAAAGTGTATTTCTTAGCTGAAAAGTAACAAATAAAAAGAGCGGGCAATATGAAATGACGCATGTAGAAAAAATATAAATATTATATATATATATATATATATATATATATTAACAAATACATACACACGCACGTATATATATATATATATATATATATATATATATATATATATATATATATAAAAGAAATGTAAAAATGATGCATTTAAATATATTTCCGTGTATATATATATATATATATATATATATATATATATATATAAATATATATATATATATATATGCATGGGGGTTGTAAATAAATGTATTCAAAGAGTCACAAATAAATACATATGCATAACTATAAATAAATCTACATATATATATATATATATATATATATATATATATATATATATATATATGTGTGTGTGTGTCTGTGTGTGACTACCAATTCATTTCAAGGGAAGTTTTTAAATTTGCATTGGAATTTGACACAGCGTATTCTCATCTATCGAAGAATGAATAGAATATTATTATAAACAGAAAAAAAAACATCTGTCCTCATCCACAACAAAGTACAATGGCCAAAAAATAATTCAAGTGATCAATTTGACATCGTTAGACTTTGCTGAGTATGAAACTTTAATTCATTTAATTTTAATAATTATATTAAGGTTTTCGGCTCTCCTTTTTGAAACAGGAGAACTCTTATGTAGCGAAGGAATCATATTTTTTTTTTAAAATAATTATAATTTAAGCTCTAATTCTGTATAGAGCACTGTTTTTTTAAAAATAAAAACAAATATACTAAAGAACACTGGATTATTTATCTAACGTGTCCTATTTTTCTACATATCTGAACATATATATATATATATATATATATATATATATATATATATATATATATATATATATATATTAATAATATATCTATTTAAAAATATTTTATTATTTTCATCAAAAGTTACCTTACATCACCTGATGACGGAACAATTTTCAAAACATTTTTTTTATGTCGCGAAGTAAAATATTATTAAAATATTATACACTACTTTGTATCGAGCACTTATTTTTAAAAAAGTAAATGCTGAAGAAATGTGGAAATCTGTCTATTCTTTCTCTTTATTTGGATATATATGTGTGTGTGTGTGTATTTATTATATATATATATATATATATATATATATATATATATATATGTGTGTGTTTGTATATATATATATATATATATACAAACACACACACACGCAAATATATATATATATATCCAAATATATGTATATATATATATATGTGTGTGTGTGTGTGTGTGTGTATGTATGTATGTATGTATGTATGTGTGCGTGTCTGTACCAATAACTACTAAAAGTTTTGGCCCGGCAAATTTTGTCAGATTTTAAAAAGCGGGTTGAAAACATTACACATATTCCACGTATAATATTTACCTATCTTCAGAGAGCGACAAAGTATGTGCAAGCGTACACACAGAAATAGACAGATACATATTCGCAAGAAAATGAAGTTGTCTGGCACACTGCCTACTTGTAAGTTGTTAATATTTCTCCTATAAGTTCATGCATTTATGCCTAATCAATAATACGATCCATGTATTCAGTGCTTGCGTTCCTGTCTTCAGAAATGCACTTCATGTTTTTCTCTTGTTCCATTCTTCATATTCATTCGCCTTCCAAAATAAACAATAAATTCGCCATTTCTTTTATTTCAATTATCTTCATTTTTTTTATATTCATTCAGGTTTTTTTCTTTGTCATAGCTTAATTCCCCAATACAATTCCTCATTCCCGCGTTTTGATCCTTTTTTTTTTTTTCTTTTCTCTTGCTATTTTTGTTAATATTTTCTTTCTTTAATGAACTAGGAGCAGCGTCGACATTCGAACATTAGGGATGTGACAGTACCTCACTGAATGTGTCTATATCAAAAAGAGAACGAGATTTAGAGACGGAAAGACACGTGGTGGGGAGAGGTTTTAAGAAAGATGGTCGATTAAAAGGGGAGTGGGAAAACTCAAACAGAAAAAAGAAGACTCGTTAAGAAAAGAAAATCTGGTAAAAAAAAAAAAAAAAAAAAATGGATAAATAAGTTGCCGGTCATTTTTAACGTCTTTCTTTAATCTTTTGTATTAGGTTGATGCAAAAATAAGGACGTAATAATGTCGTTTTTTGACGTTAGAAAATACGTCAAAAAACGACATTATTACGTCATTATTTTTGCACCAACCTAATAAATTCCCTTACTGTGAATTGTTACAGAAATAAGCCATCCGAGAATTTTTCCAGGCCTTAGACAGTAAAAGGAATGTAGGCAACATTTTTCAAGATATCTCTTTCTTTCTCCCCCCTCTCTCTCTCTATCTCTCACTCTCCTTTTCTCTATCTATATCTATCTATCTATCTATCTATCTATCTATTTTTAGTAGATACCTGCATTTGACCTACGTTCTAATATCCTTGGGAAAGGTATGAATCCTCTTCTTTGAAGCTATGTGTTAATAGTAGGACAAACCGAGTTCTATAACCATGGATGACAACTGGTCTACTCCAGAAAGAAATGGCAACCTATTGCTGGAAAAAAATCTCCCTTGTCAGTCATGTATCGAAAGACACATGATCGCATAAGCGTTTATCACGCATGGAGCATAACTGACTGATATTTTTCTTTAATAATTTTTCTCGATTATTTATCTAACGTGTCCTATTTTTCTACATATCTGAACATATATATATATATATATATATATATATATATATATATATTAATAATATATCTATTTCGCGAAGTATTCAATACAGTTATCCACTAAAAATAACATAAATAGCAGATATATCTATTTCGAGAGTCAGAATAAACTCTTTGCTTAAAGGCACTATTCAGCTATACCTGGCTATCGTCGCCAAGAGCTTTAAAACAAGTTAAATCTAATCAAGGTTTCTCTGGGGGCAGGGGACACAGGTTGCGAATCCTGCTGGAGAGCGCATATTTTTCTTTGTATAAGACTTCCCGAATTTTCAGGCCTGTACACGAAAATAAATAAATATAAACTTATATAAATAAACGGTGTGTGTGTGTGTTAGAAATAGTGCAGGTAATAAATCCGTTGCTATATAATCCAAGTTGATCCTAATACAATTTCCTTCGATTTTTTTCGTAACTCCAACTTGGAGTGTTAGAGTCAATATCTGGGTCAAATTTAGTGTAACCTTTTTCCATTTAAGCCAGGCAACATCCGCCTCCCCTTACTGGCACTCGGAAAGAGAAAATACATTGAAAACTTAATTATAACATTATTATCAACTACAAGAACACGCCGAAAACATTATATCATACAGCCATCTTTCTTTGAATGCATTCTTAAACAATCTAATTCTTATCTAACTAATACAAAGAATAGGGAGGAGAGGCACAGTGGAGTAATGTATAGCAGCTTGGATTGAGGAATCCAGTCGAATGCATTACATTCACTTACGTGCTAATACCATTGAGAAAGGTGTGAATCCTCTTCTCCCTCCAGCTATAGGTAAATTAGCAGGGCAGACTGGGCTCTATAGCCTTGGATGGCAACTGGTCAAGGAGAAGGACAACTATGAATGCAAAACATGCGGAGTGTCATTTGGGGGCCTTGTGGCACGTAATGCACCCGGTCTTTGTAATCGGCCATTCAAAATGTGTGGATGTTCCTGCACGAAAACTTCACCACTATAATCAAATCTCATGTGCTATACATACGAGTTTGGGACCGCTTGTGAATTCCAAATTCCCATGAAACTCCAATATTGGATACGGCTCAACCCACCCCGGGTGAATGCCGTTGCAGGTACAGGTAATACAAAGAATACATGCTTAAAGAGATCTGCCATAAGTTAGAATCATGTGACACTTCGCTGCGCTGGCTGGCCACACAAAGGGGAAGACGTTAGAGCTCCTACCAGACAGACACCCCTCGCAATTACGAATACAATTTACCAAGCCATGTTCACTTAGACATACAAGAATCTTCACTAAATTACATACACATATCTACGGTATTCTGTCTGTCGAATGAAAATCACCCACACAAATTGAGAATAGTTGTCTTTTTGTCTGTTTTCTCTCAATCTCTGTCGAAGTTTTAATAAAAGTAAAATATGTTAGGTTTATATAAGTTTCCTATTTGTTCCGTTTCTGATATACATTTGATGTGCACTGGATCTTTATATTAGGTTGGTGCAAGAATAATATCGTTTTTTGACGTTAAAAAATATGTCAAAAAACGAAATTATTTTTGCACCAACCTAATATTTATATATATATATATATATATATATATATATATATATATATATATATATATATATATATATAGTTGGATTGATGTGAGTTTGCGACCCCGGGTTTCACGCAATTTGCGATCATCAGACAAATTGATTCATTTTTAAATTTTAGATTTATATATGGTTACGTATATCGGTGTTTTATGGTAGTGGGAGGAAAAATTGTCGTCAGAAACCCACGCATACTTACGCAAACATACATAAAAACACGTTCACTCATTGGTGTACGCAGACATACATACACGCACGCTCATCGATTGGAGCTCACACAAACATAAACATATGTGAACAGTGTGGAACCGGGCATACATGCGCATCTATGTGTGCATACGTAGGCAATTGGGCGTTGTATTCAATGTTGGTGTGTGTACCGAATATTTTTCGTCAGTTGGCGTATCAACGCGACGACAAATCGTCTATTTTGTTTGCTGAATAATATTTTCTCGCACACACGTATATACGTATACACACGCATTCATACATCTATCCGTCTGTTTTTTATGTTAGCTCTATCACCGATATTAAGTACGGCGCATATATAATACATAAATAATATATATAAAAATTACATATATATATATATATATATATATATATATATATATATATATATATATATATATATATATATATATATATATATATATACACATTTTACATATATATATATATATATATATATATATATATATATATATATATATATATATATATATATATATATATATATATATATACCATTAATCGTTGAATATGACAACATCATGGACTATTTTATACTTTCAGTTTTCCCAAGAATATCACTATGTAAAAAACAGAATCTGGCCTACCACGCAGACATTACAAGGTTCTTGAGAATAACTGAAATGTTCGAAAGAACCTCAAAGAAACAGCAGCACAAATATTAATTTCAAATAGTTTATCTATGAGTTCGATCCCAGTGCAGAACATCTTATTCGAAAATTAAAAAAAAAACAAAATGGCCTGTTCATATATATATAGAGAGAGAGGGAGAGAGAGGGAGAGAGAGAGACAGACAGAGACAGAGAGTGTCAGAGAGAGACAGAGAGTATGGTTAGGAATCCGACAAAATGCTAGTAAAAAGATCAAGTAGTAACAGATCTTGATCTAACATGTTTCACTTTATTGAAGTTTCGTCAGAGATCAAGATAGAAATGATAAAAATTATTGATATAACTTTAATCTGCGTCACTTTGATTTTTATCATTTTTTATCATTTCCATTTTGATCTCTGACGAAGCTTTAACAGAAGAAAAATGTGTAGACGGCCGCATTATATTGAAACACCGGTTCCCGTACAGTCATAGCAATTAAGTAACGTTGAGCCTGGTCATTAGCAAGATGGGTGACTTCTTGGCAATATCAGGTGCTGTAAGCATGGAAATGCGATTGGTGTAATGGGTAATGGCTCGGAATTTGGGATCGGAGAACCGAGTTCTAATTTTAGTTGCGGTCATTATATTCACTTACCCGTCAAAGTAAAGGTATGAATCAACTTCTTCCCCAACCCCTAGCTACAGGTTATTTAGTTAGAATTATATCACTAAACTTGTATTATTTCAAAAAAAAAAAAAAAAATCCTTAAAATTTAAAAACATTTTCTAGCTTTAAATAACCTGCATAGGGTTGATAACCGTAGAAAACAAATCAGTCTTGTGACTATTGTAAAATCTAGTATCTTCGTCGTGCATTAAAAGGTTTCTTTTCAAGAATATGTGAGGGGAGGCGCCAACCGTTCTAACAATGTATTTGAAATTCGTCCTCATGAGTAATTCAAACGATTAAGTTTTCTGTGGCGTTTTAAATTAAAGGAAATGGGCGAAGAAGATCTGGTTTTCTCATACGAATGTGACCATACCTTAACGCCCCGACAGATTAGTTAAACAAGCAATCGACCCAACGTTGTGTTTCGTTGTTTTTTTAGGTTTTTTTTTTTTAAGACGGTTTGTCGGTGTTATCTGCACTCAAGGGGATGAACTCGGGGAAAGAGGCACGTGGACACATCGAAGATAACAACAGCCAGTGTTATCGGGGAGAATCCACTTTTATTTTTCCAACAGCACTTCCGATGAGGTGGCTCAACGTGGCAACCGGCGAACACTCTGTACCAGCCTGACGACACTCTCTGTACAGACAAAGAGCACAAGTCTGTTATATATCTGTGGTTACACTGACTAAACAATAGAACATCTGATCATTGTACCGTCTGCATAGGTGTAGATTAAAATAGACAACAGAATTATTTGCTCGATCGAGTGGTGAAATTGTCTCAACCCAACCGACATCCCAGAATCTGAACAGAAAATTCTAAGCACCTTCGCGTTTATTGCTGTCATATCAGAGGAAATTATTCAATGTTTTTTTTTTTTTTTTTGTTTCGTTTTGCGCAGGTGCATAGCTATGTAGCTTAATTTGACAAATGTTTACGCTTATGAGTTAGTCTGTGGAGGGCTACGTGTTCATTTTTCTCAAATCTTTGTGGGGGCATAAAAAACTGTCTTTCGTGTTTAATTACAACAAATTTAATAGTAAATAACATGTTTAAATAAAACATGCCTGAAAGAATACAAAATCTCAATATTTCAAACATAATCTCTTTTCTCAATAGTGGCACTCCACCTTTGAATAAGGCATGTAAACTCATGATTGCTTTTCAGCTATTTATAGTAGCCTCTTTCATCTCCCCGTTAAAGAACCGCTTTCATCTGATTGTCACACGCATGCGCAAAAAAAAAAAAATGAAAAATTTAAGATTCTAGGTCATCAGTGTATAAGGCAGGACTGGCGAGACTTACTGTGTGATAACTTATCCGTCATTCATTTTCTACGTTTAATCAACTCTATGTAGGTTATTTAAAGCCACAAAATAGTTTCCATTGTAAGAATCTTTTTTGAGATAATAATTGTTCAGTGATTTAAGCAATACTAATTAACCCATAGCTGGGGCCAAAGGGGTGGGATCATACATTTCCCAAAGATATTTTCGCTTAAGTGAATATAACGAACGGTAGAATTCGACTCACCGATTAACAATTCTGAAACATTACCCATTACACCACCCACATATTCGAACTTACGGCATCTTGGTAGAGACCAGGCTCTTGATACTGACCAGGCTCTTGGTACTGACCAGGCTCGACTTTGCTTATATTCGGTAATCGTACGGGAACCGGTGTTTCAGAGTGATGTGGCCGTCAGCCAGTTGGTCTTGATGGTACACGGAAATTTATTGTACTTTATTGCACTTTGTTCATGTGCATTTTTATGTAAATTAAAACATAGTTTCCCCAGTTTCATTCGAAATATTTCCATTGTGCATGTTTAGAAACATCCGATGAAAAAACACGCTCAACCGGGTAAATATTCCGTATTCGGTTGGCGCGCTCTTCTCGGGTTACGTAAACATTCATGCATCAGATTTGGCCTTTTTTATTTTTATGTATTTATTTTATTTTATTTTATTTTATTTATTTATTTTATTTTATTTTATTTGCAACACTGGGGATTTAAGTAGCGTTGGCAAATAAAGAAATACAAAGAAATCAAAATAATCATTCTTCAAAAGCTACTTATAGGTAGGTTATTCAGCGAACAGTTTCTGCTTCATAGCTAAATGCAAACGAAACAGCATACGAAGCCCATTCAATGAGAGATCTGTTCGCGTAAAATGCTAGCTTTTTTCTTCTTCTTTCCATGAACGTCCATATTTGAAATCGTGTGCAGGCGTTTTAAGCAGCAGGATCACTCTATACTAAACATCTACTCTTGCCTATTTTCAGTTTGTTACATTTTCTTTACACTTTTCTGTTCTATCTTCGACGTGCAACATGTATACAAATTGCATACACAAGTGATCACGAAAGCCAGAAGTTGCATATAGAGAGAGTCATTTAAAAGCGTGAAAATTATTTCAGCTGAATACATTTGAATAAAGGAGGGGAAGGAGTTGTTTCACTTTTTTTCCCCTATGTTTTTTTTTTTCGTTTCTTTTTTTTTTTATTCAAAGCAACTTTGCTGGAGGAGGTATCGATAATAGAAACAAGGGGAGGAAACTGAAGTGAGAGAGAAAAAAACACACGCGTAAATTACAACGAACCTAAGTTCATATAAATAAACGAGCGAGGAAACAAAGAACATATATATATATATATATATATATATATATATAAGAAATATAATGTAAGTCTCGAAATACACACCAGAATGATTACTGATATATATATATATATATATATATATATATATATATATATATATATATATATATATATATATATATATATGTATGTATGTATAGACAAAGAAATGCAATGGAAGACACGTAAAAATACAAACCAGAAATATGCATGCTTACTCAGTCGTGTACATACGTGCGACTGCACTAAACCGTAAGAATGTTTACATCTACATAACTATCTGATGTTTATGTAAAGTTCTTATATTGTATATATTTAAGGATGTGCTTACAGACATGCATACCTATGCACAATATTCTCTCTCTGTCGCTTATTCTCTTTGTCGCTTTTTTCTCTTTCTCATCCTATCTCACCATTTTGTCACCCACACTATCTCTCACTCTCTCTGTCCACACACACACACACTCATATATATATATATATATATATATATATATATATATATATATATATATATATATATATATATATATATATATGTATATATATATGTATATATATATATATATATATATACACACACATATGCGCTCGTGTGAAAAAAATGTTAATTTGTATTGTCTGTACACAAAGTTTCGGAGAGATTACATCGAATCCTCAGTAGTTTTGAAATGAAAATTATTTGTTACACACACGCACGCACACACAAGCACACACACACACATATATATATATATATGTATACACACACACATATATATATGTATATATATATATATATATTTATGTTTATATTTATATACACACACTTTTCACACACACACACACACGCATATATATATATATATATATATATATATATATATATATATATATATATATATATATATATATATATATATATATATATATGCATGTGTGTGGATGTGTGTTTAGCCAGAAAATTCTCTTTTAGGCTTGCCTTATATATATATATATATATATATATATATATATACATATATATATATATATTGAATAACTTACAAACATTATGTCGCCTTATTTTCATCATAATCCTTTCATATTCACGAATATTTTCCATTCGTGAATTTGAGATATTATGATAAAATAGGCAACATAATGTTTTTAGCTTATTCAATATATATATATATATATATATATATATACATATATATATATATATATATATATATATATATGTATAAACACCCACTTTCTTTCTTTCTCTCTCTCTCTCTCTCTCTCTCTCTCTCTCTCTCTATATATATATATATATATATATATATATATATATATATATATATAATTTATGTTATTAAAACAAAAACATGATTAAAAAGCAATTCCAATTATGTTTCAACACAACAGTTTCTGCTTGGACGGTGGAATTGTACTGCATTTGTTCTCATTTTAACCCTCTCTCTCTCCCTCCCTCTCTCTGTATATATATATATATATATATATATATATATAGGTAGATAGATAGATAGATATATAAAATAAAACAAATGTTATATACATACACACACACACATTTATACACATATATATATATATATATATATATATATATATATATATATATATCTTACCAGACTGTTTCACGTAGTGAGAATTTCATAATCAGCTTTTGTTATCCTCAGACTCTCCCAATCTCTTCAGTTCGTTTTCAAGTTTTTCAGAAGTAATGCATGAAACAGTCAACAGTTCGAAATAATTTAATTCCTTTTGTTTATTAAATCATTTTGTTAATTAATACATTCACGTTCATTAATTCTATGATTTTAAGTTCCTCCTCCATACATGAATTGCAATTTCTTCCTCGTGTTTCTCATCTTTTTTTTATATCCCTTTCTATTTCATTCATATTTATTCCCATCTGTGATTTGACAACATTCTTTTATTTCATTAGCTTTTATATTTCAAATCTAGAAAAGCGTTTGTATACTTTAACTTAAAACGTTTCCTATGTAAACTCTCTCCTCCCCTAGACTCTCGCTTGTTGTCATTATCGCCGTATATAACGTATACCCCCGAAATTTCCTTGCATTTAACATTTTGTTTTGATTTTACAATATCATTTTATTATCCATGTAATTGTAACTAAACTTCTGATGTTTCTCGAAATATTTTTTTTCATTTGTGAAATTTGTGAAAATGATTGTCTCTAAGATTAAAACAAAATTGGAAATGTGTTTTCTATTTTATTCTATTTATATAGAAAAATGAAATAAAAAAAAATAATATCGTTTAACCCACCAGACGCTGATACAAGTCTTGGAAAAATGTTCAAAACGTTTAAACAAGAAAGACAACGTGCCATTGTTACAAGTGAATGAATACGAATTTTTCAAGTAAAAAAAAAAAAAAAAAAAATCAAAAAATACAGTGGTTATCATAAAAGTGGAATTCAGTAGCAAGAGCGTAACTTTCGCTCTTTCCCCTAAAAACCATGTGTGGTGTCTGGTGGAATATGAAATGTGTACATTATAAACTAAGTGAAACAAGGAATCGACCATCCTTGTAGGCTATTATTTCCTGCAACTTGATCGGTTTAACGAAGCATTATATCGAAATTGTCCTGCTTTGGTAAAGAAAAAAAAACAAAGGTTTATTCTCCGTCATGACAATGCAACGACACACCCTGCAAAACAAACATAAGAACAATGTGTTCTTAAGGACGTTAATGTTCGAACACACTTTCTTTACTCATCAGATTCAGGACCTGTAGGTTTGCATTTGTTTCTCTAACCTGAAGATTTGCATTTATTTCAGTGGTTCCCAACCTTTTCTCTCTGGGCCGCATTTTCGGAATGAAAATTTGCTCACATCTCACCAAATTTTATGTGATAAAAATTACATTTAAAAATAAAAACCGAGAGAGGGTTAAATGGTGAACATATTATCATTGATAACTCTGTTCTCCAATTTTAATAAATCCTAGTTACTATATTCTTAATACTTGATATAATGGGAAAATATCACAAAGATAATATCGATAAATAATTATTTATAACTATTTCTAATGGGACTCTCTCAGGCAATTACAAGTAATCCATAATAATATTTATAATTTTTAAATAATATTTATTTTTGGCATATGAAATTTTGAAAACTGTTTCCAAATCATTGACTGTCTTTCAACCATCCCGCCTCACCTGCTATCCTCTTCCGCCGCCCCTATGAGGCGTAGCGCACCTTTTGGGAACCACTGCCTAACCTGTAGATTTACATTTGTTTCTATGACTAGAGCATTTCAAAAGGGACAAAACAGATTTTTTTCAAATGCGGCATCGAAAATTTGCTTTGCACTTGGAAATAAAGGTGATTACATTTTTGAGAAATAAAATTGAAAACTTAGCATTTTTTATATATAGCATTTCAAGTAAAACGGTTATATATTTCAAGCAGAAAATCCGGTGTGTATTGCTTATAGGAAGTTATATATATTCTGAAACTTTTTCTAGTATTCGAAGTTTATTTTGAGAATATTGACTTATATGAAATATTAGTTTACAGAGAACATATAAGTAGATCTGAAGCAGTAGAAATATTAACAATGTTAGCTGATATTAAATAAAACACTTATTCGTGATTTTAATATTCATGTATTAAACGTAGAAGCTAAATATGTTTGTTTTTTTACATACTGCTTGGTTAATATACTGATAGATGATGTGACTGCGTAATGAAAGTAACTTATTTAATCAAGTAAAGGTGCTTACAGACCCCTAATCGGTTTGACAAAATCTGATATAATTTACGTAAGGTCTAGATATTTTAGATGCTAACTAAAGGTTCGGTCAATGATCATTTAAATTAATCTGACTTTTTAGTAATTTCTTATCTTAAATCCCAAAACACACTGTATAACGGCAATATCCCTTCATGTTCCCGAAACCTTTGAGGAGCATCACATATATAGATAGTGGTATTAGAAAACAGTATTAAAAAATTAACATGTAAAGCTTTTAAGTATAGAAAATTAGGAAATCAGTCGATTCCGTTAACTTTGATTCAAACTTTCGACATCTTCAGGCGATTTCGGTCAAGTGATTTCTTAGAGTTTTTTTTTTTTTAATGTCTGAATTTATGAACGCTATATTTTAAAAAAATGAATAAATGAATAAGCGCGAGGTGTGGTAGACGTGGAGGAGGAGTGGATAATCAAGTTTGTTGGTAATGTATCGGTGCGGGATTAAATGAAATAAGCATACGTTCTTTTATCCTGCTTCAAATGAACTCAAAAGGAACTTTTTTAGTATGTATACTACGGAACATAATTTCCGAACATTGGTATAATAACTGTTTTTTTTTTGGGGGGGGGGTTCTTTGTCTGGAAATTGTTATTAGGCTTATTTCTGTTGTTGAAAAAGTCTGCAGATGTTGCTATGATTGTTGTAAGATTTTGTTTTTTTTAACATTTTACAGTTTACAACTTTTTTTTAAATTTATTTATTATATATATATATATATATATATATATATATATATAAATTCATGAATTATTCATACAAGAAACAAATACAAATGTTAATGATTTAATTGGCGAGAAATCCATCTTCGCGAACAATTCAAATAATATACAAAAACCCCGAACCTTTTTATGAATGAAAAGATCCTTGTTTTATAAATTTCAGTTGCATAAGGTCTTATTATTTTTACGAGCTTTCGTCTGTTCCTACAGACATTCTCAGGTATATATATATATATATATATATATATATATATATATATATATATATATATATATATATATATATATGCTCGATTTTCACACTACCATGATCATCAGGCATGCTGGCCACCTGAAGGAGTGTGAAACACGAGTAGTGGACTGAGCTTTGTCTCTTTTTGAGTAGTGACGTAATTACAGTCTTGTTTATTTAGACAAAGACCATGTTATTTTACTGCTTCTTTAGGTGCCTGTTTTTTTTTTTTGTTTTTTTCTTCTCATTTTGTTTTCCCCTTTTTTGGTCAGGGGTGATTTATTGATTTTGGTGTTTCTTAATTTTATTTCATTTTCTTTGGTCACTTGGCAGGCTTTATGTTGACTTTACCAATACTTTGGCTTGTTATATATATATATATATATATATATATATATATATATATATATATATATATATATATATATGTACACACACAATACCTCAAGACTTAAAAATTGATTATAAAGTTTACAAATGATGTATAAGATGATTATTTTAAAATTAACTTTTAAATTAACCTTTAATTATTCAAACCGTTCAGAATAAAAGCATTAATCATAATTAATTGGAAAAACTGTTGTTTTACGCATACAAATTTGTTAGGGGGAGTGAAATATCGAACTTTAAAGAAAATGTTAGCATAATTATTTGAGTTTATTATACGAAGTACATCAAATTATAAATTTAGTTTTATTAGTACTTCTTTCACCTGTTCCTATTTCAATTAGTCACAATTCTGAAATCTGTCATTCAACGATTTTTATTTTAACTGATTGCCAATGCTTTTATCTACTAGACCATATATACATTGAGAATGACGCGGTAATGTTAAAAAATTGTTTTTTTTTTTTTTTGTTTTTTTTTTTGTCTATATTTCTGAGATGAGACATTGTAACTATTTACACTATTTACATTGTTCGGACTGTTTGTCCTCATCTTTATTACCATGCTCACGACGTTTCGACCGTTATACACTCCGGCCTTCTTCAACTGATATTTGTTGAAATTTCGAATCGAACCCTTTATTTAGTCTACGGGTGTAGATTGTTCTAATTCCATTGGAGATATCCAAGAGCATTGCACGTAGAATTAGAACAATCTACCCCGATAATTTAACCTCATAGCTGACTGGAGAAAATCAATTCACACCTCTCACTACGGGCTTGAATGTAACGAAACCGACTATAATTCGAACACGGCTCTCCATTCCGAGTCGCTCTCCATTACACGGACCGCATACATAATTTACTAAGATTAATTTAATTTAGCACAAGGCCATAAGTATGAATCACTCATTGAAGACCGATCGTACATTTATTCTTATATGTGCTGCAAGGCTCTTTCTCTCTTTCTCTCTCTCTCTGTGTCTCTCTCTCTGGACTCTTGTATAACTCTCTGAGAACACCCTGTGTCTGTCTCCGTATTTCCCAACCTGTCTCAACGTATCTCTGTATTTAATATTCCACCCACGAGGAATATATGTGGCACAAGGCCGAGTTTAAAGTGGGTTTCTCCGATCCTGTAGATTCGGCCAAAAATATACCCTTTGAACCCGCCTAGACGGTTTCAGGGCCTGTCTACCTCCCCGGACGAAACCTTGCCCTTCGGCAAAGCTTCGTCCGGGTTCTTCTCTGCCAAAGCAGAGAGTTCGACAGACGACGAGACTGTATCTCGACGTATCTCAATAGCAGGTATTCTCTCTGTCAGTATAAGTGGACGAGTTCATCAATAACAGACATAAAGAAAACTACAAAATAGATTAAACCTCAATTACAAGACAGAATGCATTGTTGTTAGCAAAAGTTAAGTCCAAAATGCGAATTTCAAATCGGAGTTACCAAAATCAAACAAGTTCGGAAATTTAAATAGCTGGGAAGTGTTTTAATAGAGAACTGAATGAGTGACACTGAAATCCGAAAAAAGTGTTGGGATAGCCAAGGAAGCTAAGAAGAGTACTAAGAAATAGGGAAACTCTGCTAGAATCTAATCTTCACTTCAAGTCTGTATTCTTACGTTTAATACACTTGTTTTTCTATCTCAATTACTGGCGTTGTTTATTTTTTTGTGCAGGATTCCATTCCCGGAATCCACAACAGTTATCAACACTCTGTCACCTGCATAACTTAAGTTGTTAAGATTGTGGCAGCCGACGATGAATATTCTGACATGTCGAACTCACAACCAAGTATTAACAGTGAACCAGGCAGCCGAGCTAACCATTACCCCTACACCGAATTGTATGTATTTAATCGGGGGAAACTTTGTTCTAAGGTTTTGATTCAAATATAATGGAATAGTATTGAAATTCTACAAACTTCTCCCTCACTCTCTTTTTGCATCGCCAGCGTTTGCTTAAACGGTAGGTAGTCAATGACAATTGTTTCCTTCTCTATTTCTACAGTAGAACCGACAACAATAAAACGTTTCAAACATCCCGTTCGCGTCGCAAAAGCGGATCTTTGACGGCGCCTCGCTCTCCTGCTCAAATCCTGCTGACGTCTTGCCGGGTTTAAAAATTAATCAATCTATCAAATCGCCCCACCCAGTAACTTTGATTCTCATTAAGACATACCTTCGTTTTTATCCATTTCGTATACTTTCGCAACTTTATTCACAGCTTTTCGAACTGTTTAATCCTCTTTCATTCTTTCTTATTGTCTTCTTATACTTTTCTCTCGCTACTTATCAATTGCTTTCTTACCCTTTGTTTTGTCTTCTTCTTCTTCTTCTTCTTCTTCTTCTTGGTGTTTTTCTTTGTCTTTTTTTTCTTTCTTCTTATTTCTTTTTTGAATTCTTCACCTTATTCGAAAAATCACGCTCCTCTTTCTTTCTTTCTTTTCATTCCTCATCATATTCTAAATATATTTCCCTCTTTCTCTTTCTCTTTCTCTTTCTTTCTTTCTTTCTTTATTTCTTTCTTTCTTAATCTCCCTCAATTCTTTTACTTTTCCTTCCTTCTATTCTACACTTACTCCTACATATTCATCCGTTTTGCTATTTTTATATTTTCGCAAATTTATTCGCAGCTTTCCGAACTGTTTAATCCTCTTTCATTCTTTCTTATTGTCTTCTTATACCTTTCTCTCGCTGCTTGTTAATTGTTTTCCTTTCTTACCGTTATTTCTTCTTCTTCTTCTTCTTCTCCTCCCCTTCTTCTTCTTTTTCTTATTCTTCTTTGTGTTCTTTCTTTCTTTCTTTCTTTCTAAATCTCCCTCAATTCTTTTTCCTTCTTCTATTCTACACGTATTCCTACATATACTTCCGTTTTGCTATTTTTCTTCTCATCCTCTTGCTTCATCTCATCGTTCTTCCTTCATCCTCTTTTCTTTCCTTTTTTGATGCCCTACTTTATTCTAAATCTCCTTCGTCCTATTCCGCAATATTCTCCTTCTATTCTATAATTCACACCTACTTCGTTTGTCGTCTTTACGAGATTTCATTTGCGTCGTCCAGCTCCTTCAACTCCTCTTCCTCCTCCTCAACCCTCCCCCTCCTCCTCCTCCTCATCATTATTATCATTATTATTATTATTATTCAATCTATTCTAAATTACCTAGTCCTATTTCGCTTGTTTGTCCTCCTTCTATCTTACACTTCCCTCCTCTTACTTTCTTTGTTTTTAGTCCTCCTCCTCATCCACGTTTTTTTTTTTTTTTGTCTTATTATTCCCAAATTTCTTTTACATCTCCCTCGTACTATTCCCCCACGTTCTCCTTCTAGCGTACACAATTCTTCTTTTTCATCATCTTAATCGATTCTCTTCTGTTTCGCTTTTACGGTTTCCTTTCTTTCTCATTCTTAAAATAAGCCGTAATGTCAAAAGGACTATTTCTTCCATGACAATGCGTTTTCAATTGTCTTTACTCTTCGACCAGGCTCAAACTAACGTGAACACCACCGAAAAATCAGCCTAATGAACCACATAACAAAAAAACTCATCATCCAAATTCTGATGAATAAAGTAGTAGAATCAAGCCAGAGATAGGACAAGAGCAGTCCGGGTTCGTCAAACACGCCGGAGCAAAGAAAGCGATACTTATGCTCAGAATGGTATGAGAAAAAGCAATAAAAATGGAGAAGAGCGTGTACCTGCGTTTTATAAACAACGCAAATTTTTTAGTAAATACTTACGTACAAATTTGTTTGGTCCAGGGCTGGATACGACTGCGAATTTTCTAATCTGCCTCATATTAACTAAAATTACTAGGCTACCCAAGCAAAAAAAAAAAAAAAAAAAAAAAACCCGAAAAAAACAAAAAAACAAAAAATAAATAAAAAACAAAAAACAACTTTAACTGCCCGTGTAACTTACCTGCTTAAACGTTTCTGCAGACAAACTGTTTTCAGCACTAAAAATAACTCGTTTAAAATTCTCGTTGCTATTCATAAATCCCAACTAAAGAACTAAATAGTTCCCAATAAGTGTGTGTATCTATTTTATTCAGTGGCATTTGGTACGAGTTTATTTATATGCCTAAACATTTTAACTGTATAATATAAGCAGACAACGAACTATACAGAACTTCAAAAGCCGGCGAGTAAGCTCTTAAATGACTATTTAGTTCTCATACCTGCCACTTTACAAATATGTCGTTATTAAGTAGAATGAATAATAATAATAAGAAGAAGAAGTAGAAGAAGTAGAAGAAGTAGTAATAGAAAAAAGTGGAAATTGAAAACAGTAATAGTACCAGGCATAATAGGTGCACTTGGAATTAAAAAAAATAACACATTGAAAAAATAACTGGAAATCCCACTTTAAGAGAAATACAAAACAGCTCACACAATAAGAACTTTTACAAGTAACGCTAAGGAGGTTATGGGAGATAGAAATCGAAATCACGAAATGTAGCCATAAAAACACTACTACCTGCATTAGGTCTCCCCGCAGTATTGATAGGTAGTGTGACCATAGCAGAAATCGATATATAATAATAATAATAATAATAGTTAAGAACGTGATTTAAGAAAATCAAAGAAAAAAGAAAAAACAGTGCTTGACAATGTTAAACAATATTTCAACAGAATGTCTATCTTCTTCAAGTTATATTAAAACAATTTTTTCAAATATAAAAATATATAAATCTACAAAAATTATTATAAGTCTTTGAAGAAACGTTGCTTGTTTTCTAATGAAAAAACGGCTGTACTGGTAATGAACACATGAAAATGAATGAAACGCCGGCCGCGCGAAGGCATGAAAAAAAAAAACGTGCTTCATATGAATGCTGATCATCTTCATTTTGAAATTTTCCCTTAGTTCATTAGGTACTAAGAGGAATTAATCAAAGAGCTGAGAATAAATCTTCTGGAACTCTCCTGTCATTCTGTTCATTCCCCCGGACCGGGAAGTTAATAATTTGCTTACGTAACCATCTTCAAGCGTTTTAAGGGTCGACTCTTTGGTAGATTCTGAATATTTTTTTCAGAATGTGCGCTTTAAGGTGTTTGTCGAAATTACAGTCGTTAGTAAAATATTCTGCAAACTCAGTTGATGTCACATTATGGGAAGATTTACGTTAATCTTTACTGCTACATTGTTTCTTCTTCTTCTTCTTCTTCTTCTTCTTCTTCTTCTTCTTCTTCTTCTTCTTCATCATCATCATATTATTATTATTATTATTATTATTATTATTATTATTATAACAACAACATCAACAATTCCAGTTGTAGTTGGAGCCCTCGGATTGATTGAAAAAGATTTCAGTAGACTAATTAAAGGGACTCCTGGAAGCCCATGCCTTAAAGAAATACAACAAATTGTTCTCACGAGTACAGCCCGCACCTTACGAATGGCTTTGTCTATGAAAATGTGTGTGTTATTTTTTACACTTAGTCGGTGGAAAATGTCATGATGCCATTTCTTACCTTAGGTCACTGGTCAAAACCAGGAAAGAAATGAGTACACACCAGAAATCAAATAATAACAAACAACAACTGCAAGTAGAAAAGATAAAATGTATAAAATGCTTGTTCATTTGTTAATCAAGAATAAATCCTGATCAAAGTTTAACAAACTGACCCGCAAAAAAAGCGTTTTGCCAAAAAGATGCTGTTTTTCTCTTGACGCCGCTATTACTGTATAATTCTTCGGTAAATTTTATAGTTTGAAAAAGCTGTTTTAAGTAAAAATTGATAAAATCCAAACATATGAAATTGGAATTATGCATTCTTTTTTTTTTTTTCTTTTTCATTTTCAAAAGTAAATTATACTTGTAAATGAACACACTAATAAATAACTCGGACGAACTATATTCCCTGGCCCTGCCATGTCAAACCTTCACGGCAAGAGCACGCCATGCCACTTACATCGTAGCAAATCACCCGCATTCCCTCCGTATTCGATTGGTGAGAATTTCCACTTGAGCAGCTTCTTCCCGCGAACTGCTGCTCTGTGGAACAAACTCCCAAGAGGATGATTCCCCGATCACTGCAATCTTAACGTGTTCAAGGCTCAAGTTAACCGTTATCTTGCACTCTTATACACACAAATACTAACGTAGCTGACGCGTGGACCCCGTGTCTTTTCAAAGGATAAACCTTACTGTGAAAAAAAAATTGCTGTTACATCACGAAAAAAATAAACATAAATCAAGATGGCTGTAACCGCTTTTAGTGAATTTATCAGGCGAAAGCAAATGAAAGACGTTGCTGAAAATGCATTTTTTTCAGAATCTATAATTGCAGTTATTCTTAGCTATGGGCTTATTTTAATTTTCGTCTTCATTATTCACAAACATTTACATGAGTTCATGAATAAACATTGTTTCGCAGTTATCTCTTTATAATACGTTACATAATATACCCGTCCTGAGTAAGACGATAAACTACATTCGCGTCCTGAGTAAGACGATAAACTACATTCGCGTCCTGGATAAGACGATAAACTACATTCGCGTCCTGGGTATGACGATAAACTACATTCGCGTCCTGGGTATGACGATAAACTACATTCGCGTCCTGGGTAAGACGATAAACTATATCCGCGTCATGGGTAAGACGATAAACTACATTCGCGTCATGGGTAAGACGATAAACTATATCCGCGTCCTGAGTAAGACGATAAACTACATCCGCGTCCTGAGTAAGACGATAAACTACATCCGCGTCATGGGTAAGACGATAAACTACATTCGCGTCCTGGGTATGACGATAAACTACATTCGCGTCCTGGGTATGACGATAAACTATATCCGCGTCCTGAGTAAGACGATAAACTACATCCGCGTCCTGAGTAAGACGATAAACTACATTCGCGTCCTGAGTAAGACGATAAACTACATTCGCGTCCTGGGTATGATGATAAACTATATCCGCGTCCTGAGTAAGACGATAAACTACATTCGCGTCATATGTAAGACGATAAACTACATTCGCGTCCTGGGTATGACGATAAACTATATCCGCGTCCTGAGTAAGACGATAAACTACATTCGCGTCATGGGTAAGACGATGAACTACATTCGCGTCATGGGTATGACGATAAACTATATCCGCGTCCTGAGTAAGACGATAAACTACATTCGCGTCATGGGTAAGACGATAAACTACATTCGCGTCATGGGTATGACGATAAACTATATCCGCGTCCTGAGTAAGACGATAAACTACATTCGCGTCCTGGGTATGACGATAAACTATATCCGCGTCCTGAGTAAGACGATAAACTACATTCGCGTCCTGGGTAAGACGATAAACTACATTCGCGTCCTGGGTATGACGATAAACTATATCCGCGTCCTGGGTAAGACGATAAACTACATTCGCGTCCTGGGTAAGACGATGAACTACATTCCATATATATATATATATCTATATATATATATATATATATATATATATATATATTGTTTATGCGTTATTTATATAGATACAATTTATTTAAGTAAATGCTCTGTTTTTAATGAAACGGTATTAATTACATTTACTGGCCTGAATGTTCAAGAAATATTAGGTTGGTGCAAAAATAATATCGTTTTTTGACGTTAAAAATACGTCAGAAAACGATATTATTTTTGCACCAACCTAATATCATGGCAAATATTCTTTCTCCGATAGGAATCGAACCTGTAGAGTGTGGTTATCAAAATCCGAATTGCTGTTTATGAAAACACAATGTTTTCGATCAATCATTTCTTTTTTATATATTTATATATATATATATATATTATTGAATATCATAAATTTTGCCTCTCTTTTTAATTCTATTTTGCTCTTTCTCTGTTTCTCACAGTTTCTCCTCTCTCTCAGTCTGTCTGTCTCTATTTATCCACTTTCATCTATCTTGTCTTTCCCTCTCCTTTGAAATTCCTTTTCGTCTCACTATCTCTCTTGCTTTATCTCCCTCTAGTATCTCTCGATTTAAATTACCCAATTTCTTATCTCTCTCTCTATATTTTTTCCTTTTCTTTTCTCTCTTCTATTTAATTTACCCAATTTCCTATCTCTCTCTCTCACTCTCTCTCTACACTTTCCCTTTCTTCTCTCTCGATGTCTTTCTATCACATGACCCTCTTTCTATCCCTATATTTGCTTCTCCCAATTTACCTTAAAGTTTCTCGCTCTTCCTTTTGCTATTCCCTTCTCTCACCTTCATTATCTCTTTAAATGCTCCACTGTATTCTCCTCTTCTCTCGATTGCAAACGGTATTCGCATCAAGATAAAATCCACATTCGCAGGTAGGTCTTCCAGATTCAGTGCAAAGGAAATGTTCTACAGTGGAATATATGTTTACAATATCTTCCAAACTCATGTATATCTATAGAAACCTTTGGAGTCCTGATTGCTCTCTCAATGTGTATTTGTGACGGGGGTTACATTGATAACATTCCAACGTTCGTTTCCGACGGAAAAAAAAAAAAAACTTGCCCAGCTATTAAGGACTAACTCGAGGGAAAGAAGCTGGGCTGATACCTTTCCAAGTGTATTTAAGTGATAGCAAACACAATGAGAATATTAACTCGACTTATTCATTCGGTCTAGCAAGCTCGGGCATTAAGAGTCTACCACGCCAACCATTACTGTACTGCATCATTAGGGTGTCATTCTGTGTCATAACTGTGTCAGTGTGGGTGGTTGCTGAGTGACCAACCCATCTTACTCCATGACTAGGTTTCCAGAACAGTAGACAAATTCGCAATTTCTTGTTTTGCACGCCAGCACTGCCTTACAAAGCACATTACGACTATAAGATATCAACGATTTTTCCATAGAGCTATGATTTAGTTAGATGTTCTCTCCAGATGTTAAGTATAGTTTTCAACATCCAAGTGTAGGTTCCATCAAGCAGACTCTAGGGTTTTAGTAGAACCATACATTAACACTCCCTCTACAATGGTTCGAATGTATCTCCGCTTGCAATTGACTGGTCGATCAGATTTACAGTTTACATCAATTTTATTCAAGTCTGCCCAGGTTTTTCGCATTCTTTTCAGTAGAATTTATTTCGCTTCTTAAGTATGTAAAATATTCGACAGATTTTATTGATTCACCTCAGACAGTTCGTATTGAACCTTGCTGGCTGAAGCCTATGAATTCAGAATGTTGACATAGTGTCTATACAGATGACCTAGCTATAACAGCATACACTATTACCAATGCCACAGTTCTAAATCATGTAGAAAATGCTTCCAATGATGTTGTATTCTATATCAATGCCTCTAAAACTAAACTCGACATAACAAACCCACTTTTCGTGACGATAACCGCAGACATCCACTGTTATCTTTGTACTTCAATCTAAATAACGATAATAATAAAATGTTTTAAATATGGCAACTTAAAAGTACTCACGGACATATCACATTAAAACACCGATCAGCCAATTTGAGCCTGGACGAGTGTCCGCTTCAGAATACCAGCTTAGATGTGCAGTGGATGTGATAGATAACGGCTCGGAAAATGATATCGGAGTGCCGTATTCGTATTTTAGTCGAGTTCGTCATATTAACTTACGCGCAAATAGCCTTGAGAAAGGTACGAATCCATCTCTTCTCACCACCCACAGGTACGGAATCATTGTGGGACATGTATCAATAAATCATTATTATTGCCAAATATCCTTACAATTTTAAAATATTTTCTTTCTATAAATAAGCTGCAAAGGGTTGATAAACCGTAAAAAAGAAGCAAATCAATCAATCCAGCATACTTTTTCACAAAATATTTTATTTATATAAATTATAAGCACTATTTATATTGTAGAAACGCAGACTATTCTCCTAACCTTTTTTTATTATAACTCTCCGACCATAATCCCGTGTTTTTCAATTCAGGTAACCTTCAGAGAATTTTGAAGGGGACCCTTTATTTAATCCACTCGGATAGATTGTTCTTGTTCTGCTGGCCACATGAGTCAGATAGCAGGATAGACTGGGTCCTATAGCCTTGGTTGGCAACCAGCCTACTAAAGAAATACTTCTGGCATTGAATCGAAGTGTGCATCAGACATGGCGCCTAAGGAAGGAAAGCAAAAGATTCCAAACGCATAAAATAAGCACTTCTATATAAGGATGGCAAATTATAGATCGACACGTTCATACTGCCACACCCACATATGTAATACTGCTATATTTAGGTCCACGTTGAAAAAAATTACGGATGTCTACTTTTTTAATTTTTTTTTAAAAAAGGTGTTTGACTGAAAATAACCTAAGTTAGGATATGTAAATCTATGTCTATATCGATTCATTACGGGGAAATTCGGAGCTGCAAATAAATTTTAGTTCTATATTGATTGGGATGTTAGTCCAAGCGAGTAACGTCGAACCCGAAATAGGAGTACGAAAACAAAAATAATTTAAATCAAAAATATATCCAGTAATCCATTTTTTATTTTTTATTTCTTTCTCTCTATCTCCCATATGGCTGATATATATATATATATATATATATATATATATATATATATATATATATATATATATATATAACAAATCTATCATCCCAACTACTAATGATACTTGAGAGTCAAGAATAAGTTTGGAGTATACTTTAACATACCTTAGATTTTGCACGGCAACGGCATCACACTTAGTGGATTAAAGGAAAAATGTTGTTCTCCACCATGCAAACTGTGTGCGTGTTGTTGTTTTTTTGTTTTTTGCGTGTGTGTGTGTCTGTTTGGGTATGCGTGTACATTGCATCTTATATTATTTTACAGTTTATGATTTGTCATTTTATTAAAATCGACCGTATATACTCGAGTATAAGCCTATTTCATGTATAGTACGACACCAGATGTTTTTCCCCTGTTTTTTCATATACCTCATGTATAATTCTTCTCCAGTTCATTGATAATACTAGCAATTCTACCAGAGTCAAATAATACAATACGTGTCACCATTCTGAACATATTTTATAGCAAATAAATGTTTTTTTTTTTCTTTTTTTCTATAAAGCTATCCCGTAAAATTTAGATACTGCACTTTTGTTTTCGTTCATACCAGACTAAGGTAGCTCCTTTACTCTGAACCTACCTACTAAGTTTATTCCATTTTGTCGCAACTGAAGAGTAAAACGTCATCCACTATGAATGCATCTTAAAATCAACAATTGCCTTATATAAATGATGAATTAATAGATATATTTTTTCTTATCTAAAGTTCGCAGTCATCTTCATTTCCTAACTGTTTACATAACTGATGCATTGCCTTTTCAATGGCGACCTATTTGTTAGGATTCATCATCATAGTCTTTCGACCTCCCTGTAGTTGGTTGTAACTCCACGTTGTTTGGTCCTGAATTGCTGTACCCAGCTCATTCAATGTCTCACCCTGAGTCCCGATCTATGTTGTCTGGGAAAGTCAATTTTCGCGAGGAGACACTTCCAGAAGGATGCCATAGGAGTAAAGATGGGATGATTTTCCTGTCCACTCGGTGGCAGTGGCCGGCAAACTATAATCGTTTTTTTTTCAGCTTAAGAGAGATTGATCTCAATTATCCGTAAATTGTGTTAAGCATCACATGGGATCTCCAACTGATATTCTGGATTTTTTTAAGTAGATTTGTATATGTTCCGTCCAGGCTACTATTGTCAGGATTAGAGATACGTAATGTAGCGTGTCACAGGAGTTGTCTCACGAGTTGATATCCATATTTTCCTGTGTATAGCACAACCGGTTGATGAGATCTTGTCGCCAATCTACTATTGCGATTAAATCCATATAGTCTAAGTTGCGTAAAAGGTAACTTCATCAGAAGAATTATGATGAAATTATTTATAGAAAAGTTACAGAGAAGCTACACTATGGTGGCGGGAAAGTAACTGCTATAATGTCTACTGTGGCTTCCAAGCCAGCTTGGCGATTCTATGTGTATACCGTTTTAGTCCAGTGGAGGTTAGATGATACATTTCTATATCAAGGATAAAAGGAGTCAAAATCAAAGGTTCTAACTGACAATGGTTAATCATTTCCTAGCATGGCAATAAGTCACAAACGGTTACTGAGTGTGAAAGAATATAAAAAAATAAAAATATTATTAAGGAACTAGAACAATAAAAGAACCGAAATTAAGAAGACAGAAGATAATCATTTCATATTGCATTTAAATTTTGGAAGATCAAAATTAACTGGAAAGCAAGAGAGTTCCACAAGTGATAAATGTGATACAATAAACTGTTAGCATAAAACTTATAGTTATATCTAGCCATTCCAACAGTCAAAGGATGAGACCTAGCTGCCAATCTTGTACTGCACTCAAATTCATAAAGTCTAGGTAGCATAGAGGAAAGTTCATCAGAAGAATTACCATGAAAGTATTTATAGAAAAGGCACAGGCAGGCTACACTGCGGTGGTGTGAGGAGAAACAATATTTCGGGTGTCTTCTATAAAGTTGTTCATGTTCATGCCCGCAAATCCTTCGTTTTTGAGTTATTAAGTTTAAGGAAAGCTTACGGTAGATGGTGCTGTATTGCCGTGTAGATTGGGCTACATTTGCCATCTGTCTACATTGTCTGTCTTCAACGTTTAATGTGCGTAGTAGGGAGTTAACTGAGAAGTGTTCCATTTAACAATGGCAGGATATTCGTATCGTGAGCAGGCAGATTTTTACACCCGGCCGCGCGAATGGTATTGGACGCGAGGCTGCATGGCTGTATCAGATTTCATTTCCAGACCGAAGGCAGCCAAGCCATCCAACCGTTGCTACTGTTTATCTTTTCGTTTCTGAGACATGATCCGTGTCATCACAAACTATGGATCGAGAGAGACCAAGATCTGCTCGTACGCCTGACCACGAACACAATCCAGGTAACAGCACACGTCAAGTGGCCCCTACCATGTTGTACTTCTTATAGTAACGCATGGAGAGTAATTCAAGAGCAGTTCCTCTATCCGTATCATTTGCAATATGTGCAGGGTCTTTTGACCTCTGATCACTCACCACGGGAGAACGTTTGCCGATGGTTTAATGCACAAACTGCCGATCTGTAGTTTATCTCTTCGGCCTTGTTTACGAATGCGGAAATATTTGGAAGAAATGGGATAACAAATTTACACAATCAACATTTGTGGACAGATCGGTACAATGCATGCTGGGCTGTTGACGCTGGATGTTGACCTCAATCGATTTTTTTTCCAATCTGAGAAAAAAATTGTAAACATTGCTGCTACTCATCAACAGTTGATGAATTTTGATAGAAATCAACGCGTTCCAACAGTAGTAACAGCGATGAGATACGTGGGTTCCAGTTCATCGGAGAAGCTTTGGTGTTGAATACGTGCAAATATATTGTTATCTGAAAACTTTCTCCATCTAATAGTTCTATTGCACTCCCTCTACAGTAGCGCGCAGAAGAAGCGACAGAATGTATCCAATCAAAAAGTGAAATAAAAATTTAGTTTATGTTTAGTTTGAATAAAGTGTTTATTTCATGTTTCATCTGTTTTTATATATTTAAAATATCTGCTTTTCTCACATTTCTCATTACTGGGCGGCTATATAGTCCCCACTACTTGAGTTTTAGGGGCATCAAATCAATCAAAAGTTGTACCCAGGCACAAGCAAATATCACCATAACTCTGCACCTCACTGTCTTTCTATCTGTTCTCTTCATAGAAATATACAGAAGGTATTACTTTCGAAGCGCATCATCACTTCTCTCTCTCCTTCTGTGCACACACAAACACACACACACGCATACACGCATATCTATCTATCTATCTATCTATCTATTTGTAGATATAAATACATATATATATAGATATAGATATATTTGTCTAAATGTATTTACTTTTTAAGATTATTTTTATGACGTTGTTTTTCAGTAATTATAAGTTTTGAAAAGCTAGTTTATTAAAGGAATTTCTTTTCCAAATATGCAAATAAACATAATCTTAAATTCTAAACTATTTTTCTTTCGCTATTGTTTTCTAAGTCTCTTTCTATCTCCCCTTCTCATTCTCTTTCCTATACATAGTTACACACACACACACACACACACATACATATATGTGGATGCGTGTGTATGTATGTATTTATTATTCAAGGTAGTCCTTTATTTTGAAAAAAAAATGTTCATTTTGAACTATAATTGCAGTAGAATATCTTTCCACGAGTAAAAATAAAGAATAACTTTGAATTTTAAAGTCAACTAGATAATTTCCTCTGTCAGTTTTAGGAAATGTCAGGAAGAGCGTAAAGGTCATATAACCAATTAAGAGACATAGGACTTGCACACACGAATTGGGCATTCGATTTTAATTCTAGCGTTTAACAATGCTAAAAAGATTTTAGACAGTTCTGTAATCGTGGTCTTTTTTTTGCATCAGCAAGACGAGCTGATCCTTAAATAGTTAGTAATGTTAAATTTATATAGTTTATTATTATTATTATTATTATTATTATTATTATTATTTTACTAATTCTCACCAATACAAGGCCTAAGAGCCACTCAAGTTATAGGATGACTATGTGGGCTTATATGAGCGTAGGAAAGAATAAGCGCGAGATATATAGAGCTGAAGCAGGTTTTAGAAGGAACCGGGAACTCAATACTAAACAGGAAACAACGGATAAACAAGTCAAATGACAGTTTCCGTATAGGAATACAGGTTCGATCCCTGTTGGAGAACGTTTATTTTCTACGAACTTTCTCGAAGATTCAGGCCTCTAAATGTAATTGGTACGCTTTAATTAAAAACAGAGCATTTACTTAAATTGTATCGATAAAAATAACGTATAGACAGTAAATATATTAAATAATTGTCGGACTTAATCCATTTTCATATGTGTGTGTGTAAGTGTATATATATATATATATATATATATATATATATATATATAGAGAGAGAGAGAGAGAGAGAAAGAGAGAGAGAAAGAAAGAGAGAAAGAGAGAGCAAGCTTGTCTCGCTAGAACTATTACGACTGAGTAGTGAGTTCGATCCTCACTAGGTGCCCCTTACTTTTGGACTTGTGCCACATCTGAGCTACGCTTGGAAAATCACTAGGGCACCTCGGCCTGGCGTAATGGTTAGCAAGCTTGTCTGGCTAGAACAATTACAGCTGAGTAGTGAGCTCGACCCTCATTGGGTGCCCCATACCTTCGGCATTGTGGCACATCTAAGTTACGCTTAGAAAACATATATATATATATATATATATATATATATATATATATATATATATATATATATAGAGAGAGAGAGAGAGAGAGAGAGATAGAGAGAGAGAGAGAGAGAGAGAGAGAGAGTTGTGCATGTGTCCAACTGATAAAAATTTAATATTTACCATAAAAATGAAATTATCTTGGCATCTTGTTTCAACCGTCTCTTTTCTAGGATATAAATTGATAAACTTTGACGTTGCTAATTAACATAAGTCCATATATTGAAATATATAGTGAATTGTTATTTACTAAATTTGTTTCAATTTATTTTTTTTATTTCTTATTTTTATTTTTTGACATTAGCTCCAAATTATGGAGAACCTCGTGAGATTTGAATACAGTATTCAGTATCGATGGTCAACCAGTTTAGCCGATGCCGTAGTGCCCCCGTCTAATTTGAGTTGTGTAACTTTGATTGTGTAACTTTGGTTGGGTAACTTTGATTGAAAGGCAAAAGAGAGCTGTAAGAAAAATCAGAATATGCTAAAAACGTTCACGGAATTTAAAATAAAGCCAAAAAAAAATCATAAAAAAAATTCTAGTTGCTGACTTGCAGAATTAGCCCGTTAAGGCATCATCAGGGTGATGATAGGAAAAGTCAGCCTGCGGTAACTTTTAGGACAATGCATTTGGGTATCTGCGAATTCAAAAGTCTATGCTGATGAAAGGATCGCAACCCGAGTAAAAAGAAGAAAAAAAAATCAATTCTCTTCATCAGACGCGTAAAGATGAAAAATAAACCTCAGCTCAAAAGAAAGATCAATAGGAAAGATTGAAGATATGAGACCAAGTCAGAAATCAGAACTAGCAGCAAAGAAAATGAAGGCTTATTAAATAATGAGATAGACAATGATTCTTGGCAATTTTACAGATATCTTCTCAACTTAATCTAATTTACCAAAAAGTCACAAGATTAGGCCCTCTATAAGGATCGAACTACATGTACAGCTGGATTTACTAACAGGATCAATCTGCTAAAAGTTTACCTCAGGCATACAATTTATTTCTTCTGTGTAGCGTGTCCCTTCAGGACGTTGGCGATCATGGCTCTCCGCAATTTCATGTCCTTTGTAGCTCTTAGCAATGATTGTCCGTCTGCCATTACTCCTAATTCCTATTCGGACAACAATTTACACAAGTTCGTTAAATCGGTTACTCACGGTATTCTTCTGTCCTGTGAGTATCAATTTTTAAAGACCTACTCTCCTCATTATGTATCATAGAAATGTCAGCTGTCTCTCTTTAATTCTGTGTAAATACCTTCTTTTTTTTTTGTTCCCGTTTTCCTTAAAACTCTGTTGACACTCAAAAGTTCAACGCACCTAGCTTTTAGAAGACATCTTTCGCTTTCCCACCGCGACTTCGGATTTCGATGTCGTATTTTTCGTCAGTTGCTAAAACACTTCCAATATATTTAAAAAAAATTTACCCGCTTGAGTCTGATATCTTCAATTGACATTCCCGATACTGAGCTGCTGTTTTTCCTGACAAACATACGTTCTGTTTTCTTACAATTGATATTTAGTCCTTTCTTCTCGCTTTCCTTTACTTTCTTGTATAGGAGTTCTTATAGTTTCTTTTGTTTGTATATTATCGTCACTGTGTCTTTTAGTGTTTTTTTTTTATTCATATGCATATGCTCTTTTATTTCTGTCTGGGGTAAGGAGATTATTATTATTTACATGTTTTTAATTCGGATTAACGTCATCAGATTTTATAAGCACAAGTAAGCAGAGTATCAATTTTTGTGTCTTCTTCATTTGACTTTTGTTTGTTAGTGAATTTGGTGGCACGGTTATTGGGAGTTCAATCCCTGGGGCGGGTAGTACAGACTGAAACCCAATGTAAAAAAAAGAGTAGGGTTCTAAAAAAAATAAAAAAATAAGATACGATATCCCTAGACACGGACACTTGAAGAAGTCCGAATGGCACAATAGCCGAAATGTTGCGATGATATTAGTTGCAATATAATGTAAGTTAAAGTACTATTCCCTATATTATTATTATTATTATTAATATTATTATTGTTGTTGTTGTTGTTGTTGAATAAGATATTATTATTATTATTGAATAAGATAATATTATTATTATTATTGAATAAGATAATAATATTATTATCATTTTTATTTTCTTTGCTTTCTGGCGTTTACACATTTCTTTCCGGGTCCCACCCAGGGACCTAAGGTTAGAAATGGCATCATGACACTTTTCACTGACAAAAAAAAAAATAAAATAAAATAAAATAAAATAAAATAAAAAAATAAAATAAAATAAAATAATTACATAGATAGAGCCCTTCGTAAAGTGTGGGCTGTACTTGTCAGAACAATTTTTTGTGTCTCCTTGAGGCATGGGCTTCCAGGAATCCCTGCAATTAGTCTACTGCAATCTTTTCCAACCAGTCCTAGGGCTCCAACTACAACGGGGATTGTTGATGTTCCCATATGCCACATTTTCGAGACCTCTATTTCAAGGTCCTTGTATTTTGACAGCTTTTTGAATATCTTCAAAGATACATTGCAGTCAGCAGGGACTGCCATATCAATAAGGAGGCACCGTTTTTGTTTGTGGTCTTTAATAACAATATCTGGTCGGTTGGCCTTGATTGTTCTGTCAGTGTGAATTGTGTAGTCCCATAGAATTGTAACAGGTCCTATCTCCGTAACTGGGTCTGGGTGGTGTTGGTACCAGTTTCTTTCAGTTTCCTTCCCGTAGAAGTTGCAGATTTTCCAGTGCAGATATTGGCCCACTCTTATTATTATTATTGAATAAGTTATTATTATTATTATTATTATTATTATTATTGAATAAGAGTCGTTGATTGATAATATTATTATTATAATTGATAATATTATTATTATAATTATTGATAATATTATTATTGTTGATATTATTATTATTATTATTATTATTATTGAATAAGAGTCGTTGATTGATGTGGTTCGCTAGTATATAGATATAATGCCCAAGTTGTCATTGCTGCCTCATCGCATAAAACCTACCATCCCTCATGACACCCGTCCATGATATCCTCCCACTAAAACTGTCCATGGACTGACATGAACGGACATGGCTAAAATAAGAAGCAGTTTTAACTGACCAGGATATCAACTGTAGCATATCTTCATACACTTAGACAAATCATGTGTATGTTAACACCTATAATAATTTAAAATCAAAATCCATGAAAACTATGCTTGATATAGCATCAGGTCCTGCTGCTGCTGTTCTTCTTAGGGTTCTCATTATTACTATTGTTATTGTTGTTGTTGTTGTTGTTGTTATTAGTACTACTAGTAGCAGTATTTAACTAACAAAATTTGATTTTTAATAAAGCCGAGGTATAACGGGCTTGGATGGGGAATCAGCGGCCTCGTCTATTGAGTTAAATTTTGCTTAAATTACTTTGTCAATGGCTTGAATATATTTATTTTCTGCAGTCGAACTACGAACTAAACAGTAGTGTAGAGTGGACTCTCTCACTTTTGTTGACAATCTGTTTCTGGCAGTGAATACTTTGAAATCAGAACCCTGGATATGGCAACGGAAAACCACGCATGGCAACTGGAAGATTAGATAGAAAAGAAATCCGTGAGTAATCCCAACCAACTTCGTTCTCAAGGAACATACTTCTTAAGAAGAAAAAGGATTAGTGACACAAAAAGGTGTTTTCTGAATTGAAAGGAATGAAAAGAGAAAGTGAAAAACGGATGATTTTTTAAAGAAGAAAATTCAAATACTACATTACAAAAAAAAAAACAATGTTATAATAAAAAAATATTAAGAAAAGTCGTCTCTGAAAGCCAGATAGTTACGGATTTTTACAGAAATGTTCCATGTTCGAGCCCAGCTAGAAAGCAGAATATTTCTTGCTGATTTTCAAAATTTTCAAAGATGCTTTTTTTTTAATAATTTTTACTCCAAGCAAGGCGATAATGCCACCAGTACACCGGGTGTTGCATAAAGTGAAAGTGAAAGTGGAAGAGAAGATTGATAATAGGGGGAATTGAGGAAAGGACAAAAGATGAAAGGGGTTAAAGAAGACAGAAGATGGCGATTGACGTCGCATTTAAATTTTTGAAGATTGTAGTTATCAGGTAAATGGAAGAGAGTTCCACATGTGGGAAATTGCGAGAAAAGAAAATGTTGAAGTGGAAACGGCGGTTACGTTTAGTTATTTCAGCAGTAAAATGGTGGAACCTACATGCCAATCAAGTAATACGCTGAAATTCATGTAATCGTAGCATCAGGGAAAACGCTCGTCAGAGCTCTTGCTATAAAAATATTTGTAGAAAAGATGGAGGGAAGCCATTTCACGACAGTGAGAAAGTCCCTGAAGTCGAGATTCCTGATCAGGCTTGTATGAATTAGCGCGCCATATTCTCTCTTCCAACATATTCTTCTCCTCCTCAAATTCCTCTACTCATCTCAGCATGGTAGACATAAAAATGAAAAGATAATATCAAGAGGACGTCTGGTGAGTAATTGCACGCGAATCTATGTTGTTAAATCTTTAGCGTTCGAATCTCGCCATGGTCAGTTAAAGATGATAAAATAAACTTGGGGAGACCGTGTTGGAAAATGTGTACAAAAAAAAAAGAAAACAAACCACATGGTGATCTAAGATTTTTGTGCGATATTAGGTAAATGAAACCATTCGGAAGCTATGGGAAATTGCTCTAGCACATGGTTACAGTTTATCGCGATCGAGTGTTTGAACTTCCAGGCCTTGTCAAACAGATGATCCTTCCGATGTTGCAAATGATGTCAAAATTGGAACTGTGGAACAATTTTACAAAATCAGTGATTGAAACACTCATGAAGGTTATGGAATGTCAATAAGACGATATTGACATGTAGATCATAAAATAATGTTTTATTCCTGTGTAACAGGGCTGGCCAAACTTACTTAATGTAAGAGCTTCATACAATAAAGTTCAGATGCATGAGAGCCGCAAGCGATGAATAATATTTACAACATACGTTTTTGTTTCATAGACGTGATCATTAAACTTACGATTTAATGCAATGGCACCTCAATTTGTAACTAAAATAAGTAAATAATCCTAAAGCTTGAAATGTTTCTTATAGTAGTAGTAGTAGTAGTAGTAGTAGTAGTAGTAGTAGATATTATGTTTGTAGGTTATCTGCATATTTACTTGGGAACGTTCTTATGTCAACACCGGTTGTGGTAGTTAAATATATGTTAGAGTCATTTTCGAGCGATGTTTATAGTCACTAAAAGTTTTATCAGGATTCTCTCGATGAATTTTCGACGTAAAGTGTTATGTTCTTTTTTAATTAGGGCGGCATTTGTTAAATCAAAGATATGGTCAGTCATGTCCCTGCGTGTTACGAATGAATTTAAAGTGTTGTTCCAATATACTTGTACATACATATGCATATATATCTACACACATATAGTCTTAATGAAAGCACTAAGTCAAAGAAAGTCAAGTGAAATCTGTCGTAGGTGGAGAGAGCGCAATAACATGCCTGCAGATTGAGAGAAATACGAGGGTCATTCAATAAATAAGGCGAATTTTTCGGTATAAGGACTTCTAATACAGATAGAAGCCTACCTTTTTTTTTAATTTTACTTCTTTTTCACATAGATTTAATTTATTTTGCAGATTAAAAAAAAAACAAACTTTGAGAGTTTTGGCGATTAACAAATATGGCCGACCAAGAAACATGCTCCAGGATTGACCAGCGGTCAGTTATCAAGTTTTTGGTTGCTGAAGGGTGCAAACCAGTTGAAATTCATAGGAGAATGTCAACTGGGTATGGTGCCACATGTTTCAGCCAAAAAAATGTCTACAAGTGGGTTAAATTGTCTAAAGAAGGACGGAGCATTGTTGAGGATGTAGACAGGCCTGGGAGGCCTACAGAATTGAGGTCTCCTGAGGTGATTAAATCAGTCAACGACCTCATTCAGTCTGACAGAAGAACTACTGTGAACTGCTGAGGCAGGTCATGAAAGACATAAAAAACAAACGCAGGGGTCATCGGTCGGAAGGAGTCATCTTGAATCATGACAACGCAAGGCCTCACACAGCAGCCCAAACGGTGCAGACCATCAACGAGCTGGGCTGGGAACTGCTCCCTCATCCCACTTACAGCCCAGACCTTGTCCCTTCAGACTTTCACCTGTTTGGTCCCTTGAAACCATTCACCAGAGGCACAAAGTTTAAAAGTGACGATGAAGTCAAAAGTGTTGTGAGTGACTGGCTGAGACATCAGTCCAAAGATTTTTACGCTGAGGGAATACGGAAGCTTGTGCACAGATGGGAAAAGTGTGTGACAGTGCTGGGAGACTACGTTGAAAAAAAAAGTAAGCTTCTATCTGTATTAGAAGTCCTTATACCGAAAAATTCACCTTATTTATTGAATGACCCTCGTATGTTCACGCACACCAACGGTTCAACCCAAGTCGCTTCTCATTTTGCAGATTAACCAATTTGAGATGTCATTTTAATTGTTTGGCCTCATTTTATACATAGCTAAGTTTCTTAAACATTATGTAAGAAAGATTCCAAAAGAGAAGCATTCGGCAAAAGACGGAAACATTAGGCATTTCTCATTGATGCTGTAGTCCGAGTTCAGATTAATACAAATTTTGCGAATGCGAATTTTCAAGGAAGAAAAGCCCACTTCAACGCCCAATATTTGACCTTGTGTCTAAATAGGTTCACTTCAATAAATACCTGCAGGGAGAGAATAAAATACATGGAAGAAAAGGAAGTGGAAAAGAATAAGACAGATGAAAATATGTAATATGTCAGAGAATGGTCAAGTAGGAAAGAAGAGATTATTTTCCTACATAGTTATAAAATTTGACCCCCCCCAAAAAAAAACAAAAAACATATGAAATGATCAAATAAATAAAAAGGTAAATAACGTTGTGTCATCCAAAAGAAAAAAATAAGGTTCAAACTGAAAAAGTAAAAATGTAACTTCCGTAAGGAAAGGAAAAACAAAAAATGTTAAACTTGAAAAGAAGGTCGGACGAAAAAAGTGAAAAAAAAAAAAAATAACAAAAGGAAGGAAGGAAGGAGGAAAGGAGGGAAGGAAGCAACTCTGAAGAGGGACAACTGAGTAGAAATAAACTAGACAGGCAACAGAGAAAGAAAAATAAAGGAAGAAAGATCAAGAGTACCATGAAAATAGAAAGAAAGATGCACAAAACAAAAAAGAAAGAAAGAAAGAAA
>OZ010576.1:91993395-92038395 GCA_963932145.1 Acanthosepion lycidas | reverse complement strand
GGAACCTGGCCTTCTTGCATATCGTAGACATAAGAACCTAAAAGAAATCATAGGTAGTAACCATATTTCAGGGGACAAGGTAATCCGTAATAAACTAAGAACAAAAACAACAGGATTTTCCCAACCATGCAACAACAAAAGAAGTTTATGTTGCAACCATGTTGAAAACACGAATTCATTCACTAGCTCAGTCACTAAATCTACTTTCAAAATCTACCACGATTCTAACTGTAGAAGTCATAACATAATTTACCTCCTAGAATGCACTCTATGCCAGAAACAATATGTAGGAAAATCTGAATGGCCCTTTCACTACAGAATTAACAATTATCGTAAACGAATTAAGTCGACTCCCCATGAAAAATTGTTACCTGTAGAACAACATTTACGCCTGGAAAAACACGATTTCAAAACCCATGCCAAATTCACAATAATTGAGAGAATAGAAAAGTTCAGAGCAGATAACATTAGAAAGATTTTAGAGTCGCATGAAAATAAGTGGATACAACGTCTAAAAACAAAATATCCAGCCGGGCTAAATCACAAATTTAACAATATATAGATCAAATCAACAAATAAAAAAACAAACAAACACTAAACAGAGACACATCCCCTCACCAAGTCCAATAAAACTGTCAAACTGACCAGAGAATTCATAGCAGCATCCAGCTCTTATCTCAAATAACAACTTAAAAGAGACTGTTTGACCAACACAAGGAATGTTAAAAGATTCATGTTAAAAAGATAAAAAAATAAAAAAACAAATGAAAACTACAGACAAAAGTTCATTTTCTCCATCAAGACATTCATTTCTGTAGTTTAGTGCTAGCAGCAAGCAGAAATATTTCTCCTCCCGATGATGGCCATTTCGGCCGAAACTAGTCGAGGAATCTAAATGGAATAATAATAAAAAAACGAAAGAATATTAATCTACAACCCAGTGTGTCTGAGGATTTTAATTTTTTAATTTTTATTGTTCAATATATATATATATATATATATATATATATATATATATATATATATATATATATATATATATATATATATCGACTATCATATCGTTGGCTCTTTTTGATTCTTATATTTTCCTTTCTCTTTGTTTCTCACAGTTTCCTCTCTCCCTCTCTCTGTCTTTCTGTCTGTCACTCTCTGTATTTATTTATCCACTTTCATCTATCTTTTTATTTCTTCTTCCTCATCCCTCTCTCCCACTCTGCGATGTGCTTCAATTACACACCCCTCTTTCTATCCCCATATTTGCTTCTCCCAATTTTCCTTACTGTTTCTCGTTATCTCTTTCTTGCTATTCCCTTCTCTTTCCCTCATTATCTCTTTACATTCTTCACTTTACCAATATTTTCTCTTGTTTGCAAACGGTAGTAGCATCAAGTTAAATAATTCACATTCACAGGTAGGTCTTCCACATTCAGGGCAATGAAAATATTCTACATATTTGCAAAATCTTCCAAACTCATGTAGATCTACAGACACCTTTTGAAACCCCATTTCTGGATCACGTTACTAGCGTTTATTTATATAGCAGAATATTGCTGTAGCAGAAGATTTGACGCGAGTAATGATAATTACACAGAAAAATACACATGTACTTTATATTAGGTTGGTGCAAAAATAATGTCGTTTTCTCTCATAGTAGCATATGTGAGAAAACGGCATTATTTTTGCAACAACCTAATATTTTTATGTATTTACAGAATAATGTCGTTTTCTCTCATAGTAGCATATGTGAGAAAACGGCATTATTTTTGCAACAACCTAATATTTTTATGTATTTACAGAATTCATTTTATATCCGTGTGCATAGGGTTTTCTCCCAGTATATATTCTTGATTATTCAAATATATTTCCAAAATAAATCAAATTTACCTAGCTTTTCAAACAGTAACTATTCAATATAAGACATAATATTTTACTGTAAGTACAGTGACAGCCCAAGGTTTGCTGCCACCCCAGGCAAGGTAACATCGGTGCACGCAAGGAGAAAAACTGAAATTGCAGAATAACAATTTATTACAATATATAACGTAATACAAACTATAGAAAACATTCATTATCCTACCTAAAACATTTTTCTGGTATTTATAGTGATTTTACAAGCGTAGCTTAGATGTGGCACAAGGCCGAAAGAGGATCGAACTCACTACTCAGTCGTAATTGATCTAGCGACACGAGCTCGCTACATTGCACTTTCTACAACTATCGTCTTTATAAGATTATTTCCTATTGACAAAATAGCCAAATAATTTAATCCGTCTTTAGTCATGAATGACAGCAAGTATGTTTTTAGAAGTTTTAGTTTTGGAAGATCACAAACATATGACATGGCGGGCAGATACTGGAGTTACCAGTAACTTGAGCCCTGTGTGAAGAAGAAAAGCGGTAACGTCAGCTTAATCAGGAAGCTATATAAATTTATTTCAATTAATAATGTTGTAGTAGACGACGAAATATATGATAGAGAAAGCTGATGGTTAAACGGAATATATAATTTGCTTTCTGGAAACTAAGCAAAGCAATTTTTTCGTCAGATACCATCTTGTACATTTATAAATCTATGATTCGTCGTTGAATTCACTAATGTCGCCATATTTCTTCTGGTTTGCTCCAGGCATATGTCTCTGGATTATCGACAAAATCCAAAAAATGGTCTGTAATGTTATATGTCCTGACCTGACATGTCGTCTTTAATCAATTTCCCACTTTCTGGCTTCCTTCTTCTTTTTTTCCCATAAATATTTTCATGGCAGTTGTTCTAATAAGCTCACCTCCTTGATAACTCACCCGCATGCCTTAAACCTACGACTTGATTGGCAATTAGGTCTCATCGATTTAAGGTTGAAATATCTAAATGTAATTATTATTTCCATTCTAATATTCTCGTTTCTCGAACTTCCCACCTGAGAAACTCTCCTCCGTTTTCTTGTTTCCCTGACACCTGCGTTCCTTAAACGTTTAAATGCAACGCCAATCACCATCTTCTTTCTTTCTGAATCCTGTTCTTTTAATGTCCTTTCTCCTCAATAATTTTTTTTTCATTTTCTTCCACTCCTGGTAAACCCCTTGCATCTTTGTTACTTTATCGCCTTGTTTGGGGTGAAATGATTAAAAAAAGAAAAAAAAAAAAGAAAAGATAAAATCGTTAGAATGAAAGATAAGAGTTTTTGGCAACTGTATTCTAACTATGCTTCTGTGGCTGAGAAGGCTAAACAATTTCCTTACAGATAAAAATAGAGAGCTGAGGCGACATTGATGCGATTCTACAGAAGGATGTTGAGAATATCAAAGACTGAATATATGAACAAGTAGCATATTTTAAACAAAGTGAAAAAAAAGAAGGAAACATATTTAACATCAGAGTCAGTCGAAATTCCTGGAATGAGGAAAATTTGACATTGGAAACAGTTGAAATTTTCGGGATAAGGAACATACATGAAAGCAGGATGTTTAGAGAGAAACAGTGAGTTAAATAGTTAACAAGTTTGAGTGAATAGATGACAAAGCAGGGACAAAGTGTGATAGTAAGGAGTCAAAGACTGCTTATCGTAAGATGACAGTGGAAATTGTGAAGAGCCATGATCAACAACTTCTTGAAGAAAGTTAGTATATAAAAGGCGCTCTAATAACTTAAAAAATATCATCGTCTTATTGTTCCAGCAAAACCCAATTTATTGTATACTTGTAAAAATCTGTGACAGCTGACGGCCATATTACGATGCAACACTGATTATCGTACGAACCTAGTCCTGAGCACAACGAAAAACTACATCCGCCAGCAATGTCTCTGAGCTTGGAACCAACTCTTATTTGCTGCTGTTCCCAGATCCATACTGAGCAGGATAGTAGCACTTATTACGGTCCCAGCTCTGGGCAAATACTGAAACCGAAAACGAAGACAGAACACTATGAAAGTATAAAAATAACTACTTATATTAAAAAAAAAAAATACCAGCAATATATGTTTATAGTAAAATGACCAACAATACATATTTATAGTAAAATGAACAGCAAAATATTTTATAGCCAAAGGACTAGCAATACATTTTATATGTAGTTGAAGTCATGCAAATGTGTATTTAATTGTTGGCATTTAGATTCCGGCATTAAATAGCCCATAGAAGTTCATATGTCTCAAAATAAATCAAACCAAACCAGCGAACTTACCTAGATGTGTGATCAAAAAAAGAAGAAAGTTTGATTGGTCTAGTGGATAGTCAATCAGTTATGTGTGATACACGCTTACGCGATCACATACCTTTCGATGTATGACAGACGAAGCAGATTTGTTTCCCCGCAGTAATTTGTCATTTCTTTCTGCGGTAGACCAGTTGCCATCCAAAGCTATAGAACCAGATCTCTTGCTATTTACCCATAACTTGGAGGAGAAGAAGCGGATTCAAACCTTTACTCAAGAGTATTAGCACGCAAGTGACTGTAATGGATTCGACTGAAATTCGAACTCGGCTCTACAATTCCTCAATCGGAGCCGCTATCCATCACTCCACCGTGCCTTCTAGTGGATAACGGCTCAGAGTTGGAAATCGCAGAGCCAACACCTGCTGAGTTTGTTATATTCATTTAAGCTAAAATATTCTTGGGAATTGTATGAATCCAATTCTTCTCCCACCGGATATGGGTTAATTAGTAGAACTTGCAACAGTAAAAATCGTTATTATCTTTAAAAAAAAAAATTCTTTCAATGTAAAAATATTTTCTGGTTTTAAATAATCTGCAAATGGTTGCTAAGCCATAAAAAAAATCAATTATGTAAAATCTACTGTAAGGACATGATATTAATATAAATTCCTCAGTCTCTGTACATACTCTTTTTTTGTACCAAATACAAGTGTTGTCTGTAAGAATTATGCTAGACTGAATTTTTCAGCTTCTAGAATAAACGTGCCGTTTCAGATAAATGTTCGGCCAAGAAATTTTTATAGTAGTAAAGGTTCTATGATTGAATAATAATGCCTGGATACAAAATGAAAATAACAGTTACTCCCCTTGAACCATGAAAGCAACGAAAATGGCTAGTAGAATATATTAATATATATTTTTAACCTTGCATAATCTGAGATCAACGAAAATCGCTCCCTGCGTATAACTTTTCTAGGGATTTTGAATGTGCTATGAATCATTGAAATCAGGACCTTAGGAACGGAGGAGTTGTTTGGACACACACATGCACACACGCACACACACACACTGTACTTTATATATAAGAATTATAATTTCGCAACTGAACTCATTATAGAAAATAATTGATATATAAAATGGCGGAAATGTAGGAAGGAAGGAAATTAAGAAAGTGCGGAAAGAAAATATAGTGGAAATATTTCATTGAAAAAGCGTGGAAATAAATAAATATAAATAAAGAAGAGTGAGCCGTTGACAGTAACAGCAAATGTATTTGAGTATAAGGAAATATAATAAGGAAGAAATAACAAGGATAAGAGTGAATTGAAAACAAATTTTAGTGTGAAAAATTGTCAAACAAAACGAAAGACGAGAATGTTAAAGGGAAGAAAGTTATGACTAAAGCTGACGATGGAAAATGTAGAAAAATGAAAATAAAAGACAAATAAGAATATGAAAAATGTCTCCTTTCTCATATGAAAAGGAAAACATAAGTAAGATAAAAAATGTAACATTTCAGAATATAAAATGACTTTCAAAGAAATATCAGTTCATTCGAAAAGTATTTTCACATTCTTGGTGAAAAAATAAAATAATCATATATAAGAAACTTTAAATTTATGCGCAATATCTATTATTATTATTATTATTATTATTATTATTATTATTATTATTTCTTTTGATTTCTGTTGCATACACGTTTCCTACCGGGTCCCAACCAGAGGCTAAGGTCAGCAATGGCTTCATGACATTTTCCACTGATCATTTTTGCAATATAATAAAAAAAAAACAAAAACAAAAAAACACATCACACACATTTTATATGATTAAGTTCTTTTGAATGTGTGAACTGTCCTTGTGAGTACAATGTTTTGTATTTCTTTAAGGCATGTGCTACCAGGAATTTCTCTAGTGAGTCAATCAGAAGCTTTTCCAGTCAATCCGAGGGTTCCAACTAAAAATGGAATTGTTGATGTCCTTATGTAGCACATTTTTTTAGATTATTATTATTATTATTATTATTATTATTATTATTATTATTATTATTATTATTATTTGTGTATGTTATGCCTCCTGTTTAGTATCCTGTAGTTCTGGGTCTAATTGCTTTTTAATTGATAGCCTTTTTCTTATATATATATGGAATGTTTCTAGTAGGCAACCAAGTTGTTTTGTTTTCTGTTTTATTCGTTTGGCGGAGATGGTATTCGCTTCGTTTTTTGTTGGTAGGGTTTCAAGTATATTAAGTTGTTTCTTGAAGAGTGCAGCTTCTTTTTTGACGGAGTGGATTTGGTTATTATTATTATCATTATTAGTGATATTATTATTATTAGTAGTAGTAGTAGTAGTTGTATTAGTAGTAGTACATTGCGCATATCCAAGCTCTTAGCATCTGGTATTCCCAAGCGGTCACCTATTTAGGTACAGACATTTCTCGACGTTGCTTTACTTCGGCAATAGTACAAGAATTGGTTTGACAACGTGATATGGCCGAAAGCCTTTTACTCGTCTAAGGAATGAGAAAAGTATCTTTAAATTTATTGTTTGAGAATCTGGATTTTAAGATGAAGGTATTCTGATCCTACTGTACGGATAATACTTTAAATGAATTCCCAACAAAGGAGGTGTTCTTTTAATCTGTTTAAATAGATAACTAAATTTTCTAAGTCAATTGAGTTGAAAGGATTCAGTGAAATATGCAATAATTTTATCTCTTGAATTTAACTTACTGGATATGGACTTATATTGTCTTTCTGAAAAATAATAGATATTCGTTTGAAGCACAGTGAAAATTAAAAAGATTTCTTTTTTTTTTCGTTTGATTCATTCAATTTGAATTTTGATTTGAATCATTATATAGTATTTTCATTTAGTTCTTTTTAGAATTATATAAGTATTTTTATAACAGGTCTTTGACATTACATACCATAGTAATTATTATTTAACATATGAAGTCCATATCTCCTACGTATTAACTGTATTTAATTACGTTTCCAAATGTGTAAGCTTATTTCCGAACAATCTCCTACTTTCAATGTAGGAAAAAGAATGAATGAAGTATGGAGTGAAAAGGAAAGAAACTGTGTGGCCTATAGATGTTCCACTCAATGGTAGGACCTCTGAGAGTGCGTGCATTACTTTAGCTATGTCCACTTTGGACAAGGCAATTACTAGCACGCCTTCCCTTCTTCCTTTCCGATCGCCTCAGTCATCAAAAGAAAAACGCACTATCGTCGACGAATTCCCATTGCCGAACTTCCATCAAAAACCGATCATTTCGTTGCTTTTAAACTTTAATTGCACGTTGGCGGGAAAGTCATGGCGGAAGAGAAAGGCTGAAATGGCGACGACACGGACAAATGAGATAAGGCGTGTGAACAAAGAAAAAAAAAAGCAAAGACAGAATTTACTGCAACAAGAAAAGAAAGCTAAAATGGAAGGTGTCTATGACCGAACGAAGAGAACATCATATTTAGTCGGGTTTCTGAGCTGGGAACTTTCGACAGTTTGCCATTCGTGAGTGGGGTTCTTAGATGTGTAGATTGGGGATACGTGACGGGGGAAATGTGACCAGTAAATGGAAAAGATTTTCCTCTGACATTCAACTTCTTAGCGGGATTTCTGGAGTATGCGTTGAATATTTCACTTTAAAATTGAAGCGGAAGGGAGCTTCACATAGATTTCAATGTATGCATTAACAGCTCACCTACCAAAAAAAAAAAAAGAAAAAAAAGAAAAAAACATGCTTGACACTTACTCTACTTAGTTTGGTACAAGACAAGATGTATGTCATGCGAGGGCCAATATTCTCTAAAAGGAAATATTCGGTATTCAATGGACCGAGCAGCCAGTGCTAATGTCGGATGAAATTTATAAAATCTTTGTATTAAAACAATTATCAGGAAAATAAATTTCTCGAGTCCAGTAACTGTTACCACTATTTCCATTTTAGTTGAAGTATTGTGGCATTTCGGTATCTTGATTATGTGATTATTTTCGCCTTGAGTTATACGTGCTATCAATTTTAGTCAATTTTAATTATTGCTCCTTTTGAAAGTCCTAATGTGATCTAGATACTGTTATTTGGTACAGCTCTTCGTTTGCGAACTTGTTGCACCAGTCCATTGGGTTCGTAGAAAGCAGGTCCTCTCTAAAACCTAGAGTCATCCTTCGTTCGCTGAAGGATAAAAGGCTTTTTTTTTTCCTTCTAAGCAAATACATCCTCTTTTTTCTATAAAAAAGGATATAAGTCATTTTTTTTTCGAAAATGCGGATGTATTTTGTTTTGGAAACCAAATTATTCATTCACTCACCAATAATTTACAATCGCCTGAGCAGACGCAATGGTACGCGTTGAGACACGACAACAACTGTGTAGCGACATTTACGTGTTGTTTTAATATTCTAAAATAAATAATATTGCTTTACTCTGTAATAATTCCTCTCTTAAACTAAATGCAAGACTCAAAGACTCAAATCAAACAATGGAAACACACTGGTTTTCCACCACCGAAGAAGTTCAAGCAGGCAGCGTCTGTTAGCAGGGTGATGGCTTCTGTTTTGGGGAATTTTGAAGCCGTAAACATGATAGACTACATGGAAAAGGGGAAAACTATTAATGGACAGTACGATGCATCAGAATTAAGACAAATGGAGAAAGCAATCATGTCGAAACGCAGAGGGAAGCTGAGGGTAGGTGTACTCTTGCTCTATGATAACCCACCCGTTCACATTGCTCAGGTTGCACTAGCCAAAAGTAGCCAAATGTTGCTTTGAATTGCTTCCTCATTCCCCTTACTCAACACCTTAGCTCCATCTGCCTTCTTCCTTTTTCTTAAACTCAAATCTCACCTAAGTGGTCACCATTTTGGAAAACATGAGATCATATTTGATGTTGAGGAGTTTTTGGAGGACCAGGATGTCACTTTCTTGTGATGGGATTGCTGTACTTAAGCAACGTTGGACTAAGTGCATTGAGTAACAAATAGTGGAAAACTGTATTGTTTCCCCAACACCTTCTGGGGGAGGCTTAGAACTTTTTGAACAAACTTCGTATGTACTCGGGATTAGAATTTCAAGGAATCTTGAAATAATTTTTCAGATAATTATTCGAATTCGGATAATCGAGTCTTAGATTCGTCATACAACCACGACACGTAGATTAATTTTCCACTTATCAAAAGTCAATATAAGCCTTGTACTCATAACAAAAATACTACAATTAATACAAGACAAATAAGTTTAGTCTGATTAAGAGTGTAATCGTTCATGGTGGACGGTTGCACACTCAAAGAAACTCTCTTCTTTAAATATCTAATTTTGGGGATATTCACACTAGACCTCAAGTGGAACTCATATATACGATCCATGACTAACGATTCGAGTAAATGGTTCGTCTTCTTGTACCGCTCCAGAACACCCTTTCTTCCTTTCATAACAGAAACCATATAACTTGGAGACTACCAACAGCGGCAATAACTAGAGAGGATAGCACTTGTAACTTGAATAGAAAATAATGTAATAATTAATAAGTTAATGTTTCATACCATTTCAAATAAAAGGTTAGGAATGACGCCTTCCCCGCACCGAATACTTGAAAAAGCGATAAAAGGTTCTGAACTTGAGAAAGGTGTTTTCCTTAAAAAAAAATATTCAAGAGAAAACTTTTATGAATTACAACCGAAAGCAGAACTGGCTGCTCGGTCAATGAATGTCAAATGTTTCTTGTAGGGAAACAGCTAAGACTATTATTAACATTTATCCTTCTAAATGTCAGATCTAACGAAAAATGGTGTATTGCTGCCATATCTTCACTGGAGCTACCCAATTCTAACTTTCTAGCCATGGCAGATTTCAGAATCATTTAAAAGTGGCCTTGTTGTGGGATTACGATCTCACAGACGCGCCGTCGCTTCTCTCTGTCTTTTTTTACAAATACTTTCATGGCAATTGCTCCGAGGAGCTGCATCCGCTGGTTCCCAGACTTCATGAATTCAAGCGCTCTACGAGGCTGGCATCCCGCTCTCACCCTTTCACTGTCGAAACTACTAAATGTAGCCGTCTCTTCTACTCCAATAGCTTCATGTCTCGCACCTCTCGCCTGTGTAACTCCCTTCCCTATTCCAGTTTCCCTGAGAGCTATAATCTCCAACTATTCAAATGTAATGTCAATTGACATCTCCAGTTGCCTTGATCTATCCACTATCCTTCTCCTCATCCTTTCCTCTATCACTCCTATCTGATATTGCTCCAAATCTTCTGTAACCCCTTGCGTCCTAGTGGCTTCCCGCCTTTATTGGGGTGAAACACTTTAAAAAAATTGCCAACCTACAAACATTTTCGCACAAACACAACGCCGCAAGTCTATCTCTATTCTATCACAAGTTCCATGCTCCAATCTTTAGTACCACAGCATCTGACATTTGCAGCCAAATTCCACTTTGCTAAGTCTACTGTGTTCAAATTCATTCCATATGTATTCATCTGGTAATAAGTTTAATCCACTCCGAATAATTGTACCAAGAATCGCTTACTTTGTGGGACAGACACCAACATTGATTATTCCTTGAACATTACAATCTTAACCTCGTCAAGTCTTGGGCCAATCTTTATCTATCCGTCAATTACTATTAATCCTCATGTCCTACTTCCTTCTCTTATGTTCATATCCCAAACCATATTCAATAACCGTTTGAGCTTAGGACCATGTCATATTGAAAAACTATCACCGAAGTTAAGCAACGTCAGTACCTAAATGGGTGAGCACTTGGAAATACCAGTTGTAAGCTTGGATGCGCGGGTGGATAATTGTTCGGAATTGTTAATCGGAATGCCGAGTTCAAATTCCAGTTGGATTCATTACGTTCACTTACAAGCAAATGAAGAAATGTATAATTCTGCCTCTACTCCCCACCCCAGCTTTGGGTTAATTAGTAAGATTTGCATCACGAAACCATTATTATCTCCTCCACCCAAAAAATACATTCTTACAATCTAAAAATCTTTTCTGGCTTTAAAGAACTTGCAATAAGTTGATAAGCCGTAAAAAACGAACCCATCAATCAATCAGTAACCGTCTACCTTATGTGAATAGCCTTGTATTCTGTGAACATTAGTATGACTAATAATGTAAAAAGAAATAAAAAGACTAAAGTACTATGAATTAATCATTGTAAAAAAGACTCAAGAGTATATTATGGAAAAAAATGTATTCACTTTACAGACAACACCATCCGCCACTTCTTATTCTATGTGCCGTATCTGTTCAGAACGTAGGTGATCATGGCTCTCCACAATTTCCTGTCATTTATAGCTTCTTATAATTTTCTTTTCTTTTTGTTATCTCTCCTAAACCCTGTTCTGCCATCCATTGATACAAGATCAATAAATAGGTTATGGGATGGTTACCTTAATCTGTCCTGTGGGTATCAAATTTTCCAAGCCCTTTTTCCTCGTTACTCGCCTTAGAAATTTCAGCAGTCTATTCCTGATATTAATTATAAGTTTCCTTCTTTGATTCTATATTCTCTAAAACTTCGTTGTTGCTCACATGTTCAGTCCATAGTATCCCCAGCATTATTCAGTAAAACCATAAAACCTGTTTCTTCAAGTCTCTTCAGTGAGGAGATTGACCAACATTGACTGCCATCCACAACAGGATTTTATAAAATCGAATAATGAATGCGTCTTCAGGCTCTATGAAGTGTTGCGTCTTCTGTTGAATTATTTTTTTTAATATAACAATTGACGTTAGCTCTGTTTAATACACGTATATTTATAATAGAAATGTTGAGTTTCTAAATTGCCAGGATTAGGTTAAAAAAACTTTTCTCTATGTCGCGGATAATATTGACGTTGGTAATAATTAGAGGACATAATAGAAAGTACATTAGCAAAAACCTTATTAACTTTGAACAATTTGCCAAATACAGGAATCCCTCGATTAGCGCGCATTCGATTTATACCTTTTCGATTAGTACGCTAAAATTTTTTATACCGATTTGATATACTGATTCGATTAGTGCATACATATTACTCGATCAGTGCGGTAATTTTTTTTCAGTTTAACCATAGTAATTGAAAATTGATTTTTTTTATAGTTACCGATGTACACATTAGCTGCACTAATCAAGGGATACCTGCATATATTTATCGGGCGCGACAGCTTATATACAAACTAGGAAATATATAAAAAAAAATGAAAGACTGACCATGTCCTTCGATTTTAATAATATACTGATTTCCGCCAAAATGTGTATATATACTTCAGGAAAGGAAAAAATAACTTGTCTTTCATAGTTTAACAAATTTTGATAACACTGTTTACTATGGGGGATCCTAATGGATTTTCTGTATCGTAGAAAACTGACTAAATTGCCGTCACTCAGACAAGAAATTGAAAAAGCATGTGCAACAATCCCACTGGACACTTTGGCCAACGTTTCGTAAGCATGAGTTCGCCGTACTAATAAATGTCTGGAAGCTAAAGACCACCATTTTGAGTATCTCTTGTGTTTGTACAGTCCAAAGTTAACTGGTATTCAGTCAGTTATATGCCATGCGTGATACACGCTTAGACGATCATGTAGTTTTCGATAAATGACTGACGAAACAGATTATTTTTTCCAGCAGAAGGATGCCAATTCTTTCTGCGGTTGTCCAGTTGTCAGCCAAGGCTATTTACCCATAGCTGGGGGGAGAAAAAGAGGATTCAAACCTTTTTCAAGGGTATTAGCACTTAAGTGAAATCAATGGATTCGACTGGAATTCGAACTCAATTCCTCAATACGAGCCACTATCAATTACTCCACTGTACCCCTTAGCTTCTATTAATATCGTGATATCTGAATAAATTTAGTTTTACGATATCTATACAAGTTTTTATTTTTTGAACTTCGTATAGATTTTTGGCGGTCTGTGTGTGTGTGCGTGTATTTGTGAGTGTGTATGTGTGTGTGGTGGGGCGTGTCCATACGTGCGTATGTGTGTGCACTTATGTGGGCGTAATCGTGTACTGTTAAAAACTGATGAAGATTTACTGTTAAGGATTTTCATGCTTATTTTTCGTTCCGTATCTCGGATCCTTTTCCTGGTCTCTGGTAAGGATTTGAATACGATTGTCCAGTGTTTGAGAAATTTCAACGTTTATAAACTATTTTTGAAACATGATTTTTTTGTTATTCTTTTCTTTTAATACAATGACACTTTCATCACGCCACACACATAATTCCTTCTGTTTTTAAAACATGTTGCATTTTCACGATACAACAACACGAACTTGCGCTTTTAAGATACGATATTATACGATATGTGTTATTTGAGAAACAATGAAACTGACATAACACAAACAAACGTAATTTTTGAGAATGGACTATGGAATGCGAAATACACAGACATTAGGGAATATATATTTAATCAGGGAATGAAAACTAAGAAAAACAGTAAAAAAATAAAGAAAAAACCCTTAACAAAAATATTATTGGTCTTTAAGCAAACTTGTATGAATGAAAAATTATTAGCCCCCAAAAAGCATTCTCACTTATTCAATATATATATATATATATATATATATATATATATATATATATATATATATCCGATGCAATGAGGACAAAAAATAATTTACATTAATTTCACAGCATTAATTCAAAAGAGAGCTCGATACTGATTGTAGATTAATAATTATTTATAATTTTTTCATATAGACAAAAACAGTTTACACACTACAAAGATGTAACTTCGTTTCGGTGCATTTTAATTGCACATCGACTGGTGAGAATCTAAATTGGTTTTGAACAATTCTGCTTGAAAGCAAGCTGTATGTGAAACGTCACTTCCATTTTTCCCATTTGTTCGAGAAAAAAATAGATCAAGCAAAAAGGTGACGAAGTGAGACAATAGTGCTTGTTGATAGCAGTTTGGTGAAGGCTGGGTCAGGTGTTAAAGTGGTGGTCAAACTGGAGAAAATCCTTTCGATAACATCGGTCAAAAGTTTATATAAATATATATATATATATGTGAGTGTGTGTGCGTGTGGGTTTTTGTGTGCGTGCGTGTGTATGTGTGCGTGTGTGAGTTTTATAAATGAAAATCCCTCTCAAATTCTCGAAATTCATATCTGCTCAGTTTTTTATCCTAATATAAACAAATTCATTTCTAAGGAAATAATGGATTTTTTTTATTATTAATAATCCTTCTCCTCAAATACGGGTATCCACTAAAATAAGGTTTAAAGTCATCAAATCTGTCGGATTATTTAAAAAAAAAAGAACACATTACTTACTTAGAAACTGTTTTCTTTACGTCCGGACACGAAACTGAGTAGATATGACCTTTCATGAATCTGATAAGAACTTTTCCTTATATGGCACTATTCGGCTTTGCTTAATCGAAACACATTCATTCCTGAGTCGCTCTAGTGCACGGTTTCTCATATATAGATTAAGACAAAAACTATCCAACATTTGGATATTTTTTATGATGCTGTTTCTCGATTTAAGATTTCGGCTCACATGAGACATCTTCAGAGTGGTTATATGAACTTTTGAACAAATATATACATCATCAAAGATGATATTCTGTTATGTTTACATAGGAGATTGCTATGCAACGATATACTATGAAATTTATTAAGTTCGACAAATGTAATTACATTTACCGGCCTGAAATTTCGAGTCAATTCGTAGAAAATATGCGTTCTCCGACATGAATCGAACATGTATACAGAAACCGTCATTTGACCTGACGTGCTATACTATTTAACTACAGAGAAGCGTCTGGTTAGCAAATCTGTTTATAAGCACTCAATCTTCGATGATTTTTCTCGGTCGATCATTTCTGCTCACGAAGGGTATATTAAGGTAAACAATGACAACATACTATGAAAATGGATTAAGTCCGATAATTATTTAATATATTTTCTGTCTGTCGGAGAACGCATATTTTGTACGAAATTTCTCGAACATTCAAACCGGTAAATGTAATTAGTACTGTTTAATTAAAGAGAGAGCATTTACTTAAATAAACGCATACACACACACTCACGCACACACATATATATATATATGTGTGTGTGTCTGTGCGTATATATATATATATATATATATATATATATATATATATATATATATATGTAAATTTTCTAAAGAATCATTGGATTTTAATTTTAATCCGGTGGTTTTTTTTTATTACGGCAAACGCTATTTCCAGTGGATAGCGTATTTGAGTAAAGTCTCTGTTTTTTAAACAGTGTTATTTTCTCCTGCAAATGGCGGACACAGGTTCATATCCTGCCGGAGGGCACACATTCTTCATTAAGTTTGAATGAGTGCGCAGACCGGTAGACGAAATAAGCACTGTTAAAAAATCGAGCGTCCGCACAAATACGTGTATCCATTATAAATATAGTTTGAAGGGTATAAACACACATATATATATACATCCATACATACATGTGTGTGTGTGTGTGTGTGTGTGTAAACTTGAAAGAGGTCGTTTAAGCAATAACAAGGAGTGACCAAAAAAAATTAACGATAAAAACAAATGAGAACTACAAAGTTCACTTTCTTCACAGACAGTCATTCACTCTTGTAGTTCACTTCTACTAAGAAAGTGTGATTTTTTTTCCTGATGATGTCCCTTCTGGCCGAAACTAGTCCAGATACCTAATATCAATATTAAAAGAAAAAATATTAATAAACAACCTAGTGTGTCTGAATTTTTAATTTCTAAAATATTTTTTATTTTTCAAGACATATGTATATGTATATATATATATATATATATATATATATATATATATATATATATACGTGTGTATATATATATATATATATATATATATATATATATATATATATATATATATATGTAGATAAATAGATATATAGATAGATAGATAGATATGTGTGCGTGTGTGTGCGCGCGCGTGTGTGTTTGCAGAGAAATAACGTGAGAAAGAAAGAAAAAATAATCAGTATATATACATAGATGCATATATACGTAGCAGCAAATAATCTGCATATATACGTAGCAGAAAATAGTCTGTATATATGCGTAGCAGCAAATAATCTGTATATATACCTAGCAGCAAATAGTCTGTATATATGCGTAGCAGCAAATAATCTGTATATATACGTAGCAGCAAATAATCTGCATATGTACGTAGCAGCAAATAATCTGTATATATGCGTAGCAGCAAATAGTCTGTATATATACGTAGCAGCAAATAATCTGCATAGATACGTAGCAGCAAATAGTCTGTATATATGCGTAGAAGCAAATAATCTGTATATATACGTAGCAGCAAATAGTCTGTATATATACGTAGCAGAAAATAATCTGCATATATACGTAGCAGCAAATAGTCTGTATATATGCGTAGCATCAAATAATCTGTATATATACGTAGCAGCAAACAATCTGTATATATACGTAGCAGCAAATAATCTGTATATATACGTAGCAGCAATTATATACAGAATGTTTATATGAATTTATTCATTTCGTGAGGGAGTCACTAAAAATTCCTTCGTAAAAAATGTTCTCTCTGCAATATTTTCCATCGGTAATAATTTGTGCATGTAAAATATGGATCGCATGAAGGCTAGCTAAGATACAGATAAGCTGACACACCCATTCCCATACAAAAAGATGAACCACCAATAACAAATACGCCCGCCTCTAACCAGCACATTGCACACTCAGATAAATGAACTTAGACACACAAGCACAAAATCACTAGCTTCTTCGTAATATGTTGCTTTCTTGCTACTCTGTTCTAATTGCAGAGATGGCCCAAAGATGTTGATGCTCTTTCGATGCGTTTTGATGGCCGAGGCGACAGAGAAGCTTTCTAGATAATTACCCGTCAGTGTCAACGGGGACCCTGACGCCGAAAGGCGTTTTAAGGAAAGCCAGGAACGTAGCTGGGATGCGAGGGCGGGAACGTATCTGTGAAGCTCTGAAGTAAAGCGAGATTGAGCGCATGCGTTAAAGGCAAAAGGATTTAGCTGTTCCTCGTTTTCTTTGTCTGCAGCTGATATTTCACCTGTGAGTACTTGACGGTCTTAATGGAGTCTATTTGGGCGCTGTACAGGCCCGAGAACGAAGAAGCTAATGAAAACGAAAGACGGGAAATTGGGAAAGCGTTTGGGAGATGTGCACGGTAAATGTGGCCGGCGAGTAGTACGAAACATTAGAGACCGAACAAACATATAAAATTAGAGTGAAGGAAAGATAAGAAAAATTATACAAAATACATTCAAAATATTTTGGTAAGGAATATAGTGGCACCAAAATATCACATTGGAAAAAAAATACAACAAGGTGCTGAAAATTTTTTCGGCGCGACCAAGAATCCCTACAATAAAATCGTTTTGATATATCTATATAATAAATGTCAGTATGTCACTGTGCCCCACTTTTTTCAGTTAAAGGGACACAACTCTCAATAGCTCATCTTCTATATAATAAATGTCAGTATGTCACTGTGCCCCACTTTTTTCAGTTAAAGGGACACAACTCTCAATAGAACATCTTCTATATAATAAATGTCAGTATGTCACCGTGCCCCACTTTTTTCAGTTAAAGGGACACAACTCTCAATAGCTCATCTTCTATATAATAAATGTCAGTATGTCACTGTGCCCCACTTTTTTCAGTTAAAGTGACACAACTCTCAATAGCTCATCTTCTATATAATAAATGTCAGTATGTCACTGTGCCTCACTTTTTTCAGTTAAAGGGACACAACTCTCAATAGCTCATCTTCTATATAATAAATGTCAGTATGTCACCGTGCCCCACTTTTTTCAGTTAAAGGGACACAACTCTCAATAGCTCATCTTCTATATAATAAATGTCAGTATGTCACTGTGCCTCACTTTTTTCACTTAAAGGGACACAACTCTCAATAGCTCATCTTCTATATAATAAATGTCAGTATGTCACTGTGCCTCACTTTTTTCAGTTAAAGGGACACAACTCTCAATAGCTCATCTTCTATATAATAAATGTCAGTATGTCACTGTGTGCCACTTTTTTCAGTTAAAGGGACACAACTCTCAATAGCTCATCTTCTATATAATAAATGTCAGTATGTCACTGTCCCTCACTTTTTTCAGTTAAAGGGACACAACTCTCAATAGCTCATCTTCTATATAATAAATGTCAGTATGTCACTGTGCCCCACTTTTTTCAGTTAAAGGGACACAACTCTCAATAGCTCATCTTCTATATAATAAATGTCAGTATGTCACTGTGCCCCACTTTTTTCAGTTAAAGGGACACAACTCTCAATAGCTCATCTTCTATATAATAAATGTCAATATCAGCGTGTCACTGTGAACATTTTTCAATTAAATTAACTTTACATGGCTCATGTTACAGAAATTTTGAATTCCCAAGTTTTTATTACTGCGATTGTTTTCGGTGATTTTGTAACCTGATTTTTCGCGAAGAAATTTTTGTACCATAAAATTTTTTATAATTTGGAAATACATTTGGAAATAATTAAAATTAATTGCGAAATCTAGCGAAAGTCACTCATGAAAAAAAATAATTGTTTGTACGAAAAGTAAGGACCTACATGCATCAAATTGTCTTTAAATAAAGTGGCAACAGAAGAATTGTCATTGAACTTTTAAAAGGTGAGCTTAAATATTAATGCAATACTTAAATATAGCGATCAATTTTGAGATCTTCTGTCGTTTATTCTTGCCTATCGCATATGACATCAGTATGCCTCGCAAAAAGAAATCTCCGCCAACAGAGGACCAGATTGCAATCACAAGAGCCAAGGCTGCAGCGAGAAAAAGGAAGTCCCGTGCAAATGGAACTCAGATCAATCGGCAGCTAGTAGAGCTTGCAATGCTGGAAATATGCAAATTTTAGGGACTCTGAAACTCTTGAAAAAGCCGGAGACCCAATCAAGACCCCTCCGCAAGAACTAGCTTAAATGCCGCCCAATAGGTTGATTTTTAACTCTTTGAGCGCTTCGTTCCGGAACAATTTTAACCCTTCTGCCTAAACTCCTGAGTCAAAATACGCAAATAATTTAAATGTAATCTTTCACGGTAGATATAAAAATAGTTGTTTACCCACTGTTCAACCGGTGACTTGGCATTAAGTCATTTTTCTTTACCACTGTTCAACCGGTGGCTTGGCATTACGAAATTTTTCTTTACCACCCATATAGCGGTGGATTTTGTCGAGAGCCTCGAGATGAACAGGAGAGGCACCAGACCAGATATGGCAGCAATAATCAATGCATGGACGAATGGTAGATTTGCAGATGTGTAAAATGGACCCTGACAAGAAAAAAATATTATGGTATGACACAATGAACCGACTTTCCTTGCAGAAGATGCAGCGATTGATTGATTGTAGTTGTTCAACCTCAAGTGATTAGAAAACGCGAGAAGCACAGTGAGTCACTCTCATGGAGACAAGCATCAACCATGCTGATGAGGGGGAGGGGCAAATGAGAGCAGTTCTTATTAAAAACAGAAAGAAAAAAGATGACTGAATTGCAATGCCACATTAATCGTAGAAAATGGCAGTAAATGATGGGCAATCTACTGAATTTTAATGATTTGTTTTATACTCTACAACCAATTTCCAGCAGACGAAACGTCGTACCCCTATCGCTATTCTATCGCTATTCCTGTGGCAAATGTTCAGATTAGCGCCTAACCTTTTCAGCTAAGACACGCCACGCCTTTGAGACAATATCCAATCATCCTCTTTCCTTTCGTATTCCAGTGGTAAAAAGGAAGATCCACTCAGAGGGCTTCTTCCGGAGAAGGTCCATTTTGTGTAACTGAGAGGATATTTCCCAGAAAGCTACATATCTATAGATTGATTCGTCTTCGTTTTAGCACGTTATTTAAAGCCAGAAAATATTTTTAGATTATAAAAATGTTGTTTTTTTCCTGCTGTTGAAGATAATAAGGTTCAAATAATACAAGTTTTGCAAATTAACCCATAGCTCTAGGGGAGAAGAGGTGGCTTCATTGCTTTCCCAAGGGTATTTGCGTGTAAGATCTCAACGGGAATTAGAAATCTGCTCTCTAATTAACAATTGCGAGCAATTACCCATTACACCAACCGCACATCCAAGCTTACCACACCTAGTATTCTCAAACGGTCAAACATCTAGGCACTGACCAGGCTAGACATTGCTTAACCTCGGTGATCGTTTGGGAACCGTCAATTCAATGTGATATGGCCGTAAGCCTGCTACAATCTTAAAATAATCAATTCGAAAGTCAACAGTTATTTATTCTACATATCCCTATGATCTACTCTTAATTCCTACTCTTATGTCCACACAACGACCTTGTTTAATAATACTCTACTCTGAGTGGCTCTTGGGCTTTTTAATTCGGTGAACATTGGTATAAATAAAAAATCCAGGGATTTTACCTGGTATGAATATTGACCATTGTCAACAAACTGATTTTATCTATAATCTATATTTTAAATAATTTCACCTCAAGCAATGGAATAAAGCCACTAAGCAGCAAGAGGGTTACTCAGTGTGAAAGAATATATAAAAAAAGGCATTATTAAGCAAAGAAAATATTAAAAGAACAGGAATTAAAAAGTACAAAGGTTAATGACTGCATTTAATTATTTGAAGATCAAAATTGACTGGAAAACGTGGACACGAATGAGGGTTCCACAAGCGAATAGTTCGAGAGAAGAAACCGTTTCAACTGTAAAATGATGAGAATTTAACGACAGACAAGTATTGGGTTTTAATTCGTAAAGTTGAAAGATTATCAGCACAATCGCCATGAAATTATTTTTATAAACTGCACAGGGAAGTGCCTATTTATATTATAAAATCTATTGTGTAATATAAAAGCAGAATTTTTCATTACACATCCTGACTTATTAAAAAAAAAACGCTTTACTATGTTAACAGGCGATTTGCTTGAAGCCAATAAGTGAACATTATCCGTGATACTATGGCAATTCAATATCTTATTATTAAGTAGCGAATATTAGGTTGAGAATACTTTTCTATTGCTGGTATTTTCTATTATCTCTAATTGGGCATTTTAAGGATTTAAAACGTAGAATTCTATCTTACATACGACAATAGATAAAATTTTATAGGTAAAAATCTTCGATTAAACATATATCAATTACAATTCACATAAGTTCAAAATACCTTAGTAAGTTCCATAAGCTTATTATATGGTCCAGTTTGAAGGGTCTGTCCTTGTGTGAGAGTTTCTTTTGACATCCAGCTATAGATATCAGATATTTCAAGTCTCTTTTGTCAGCCCTGGATTTATGAAAACATTTATTATATAAGAACTTAAACCTATAACAAAAAATTAATTTTTTTCGACTTCAGACTTGGAAAATATATCATAGATATTGAGATCATACTATTAATGTTTTCACTGCTGCTTTGTTATAAAATTGTTGGTTCGTTTACTTATTATAAATGACTATAAAGACGGTGACGTAAATTTCTCTCGAGTCCCGACATCTTGGTTACGATCGGATGCTTTGTGGTACAAACTATGCTTAACGGCACCTTCACCATACAGGGTAATACCATTACGTCATACAATGATTTATATTTTATGCTGCTGTATGTCAACCCTGATTTTAAAACAGCACTAATCGCTAGTTAGTTTATAAGCACAAACGCTATTCCATGCTGTCTTCAAAACATATTTATACATCGACAGCACGCAATTGTATTTTTCGTAAGGTGTATAATTACTTAGATCACATTATGAAATATTAATTTGTTGTTATTTAGTTGACATGAAGTGGAAAGACTATATTGAATTCATTGCCAGGTCAGCTGCTAAGAAAGTCGGTTCACTCTGCCCTGCTAGAAGATTTTTCTTACATGCCCACCATTTGATCATGATTTACATTACATAACGAAAACGAAAGTATATTATCTAAATCTTCGTATCAGATAATTCACAGTAAGTGGTTTTCTCGTCATTTTGGGGTAGATTTGTCCAAAAAATAATGAAGACAATTTATTTGCTATAAAATATGTCCAGAACAGCAATATTTTATTACAGTAGGCTTATACTTTTTGAAGCTGGGGTTACATATTACTCCGGCTAAAAAAAAAAAAAGAAAGTTTTTCCAAAATATTTCAGGGTTCTCACGAATATCTACGGTATCTAAAGAAAATAAGGTGCCCAGATTATTGCCCTTAGCTAAAACTTATTTAGCTATATTGCATTTTTCTAAGTCTACCATTTGTTTCAGCTTTGAATATTGCTGCCACATTTGGTCCGTTGCTCCTGTTGTATATTTAGAGATTCTTGATAAATCCAAAGAAAAATCAGCAATATTATTGGTCTTGACCTGGCGTCTCAATTTCAATGACGTTCACATAATCGTAAAGTTGCTTCCCTGTGCCTGTTCTATAATTACTTTCATAATGGTGCTTTTTGCTATGGTTCATAGACTTTATGAAATTAAGCACAGTACTTGATTAGCAACAAGGTCTCATCAATTTGCAATTGAAGTGGCTAGATGTAGCAGTAAGGTTTATATTAACAATTTATTTTTTCATACTTTTCGCTTACGGGACTCTCATTCATTTATATGCTTTCCAGTTACCTTTGAACTTCAAAAATTTAAATGTAAGGCAAATATTTATCTATTGTTCCATTATTTGCACTAGTTGGTGATACATCGGTTTTCTAATTCTTTCACACCCAATAAACCCCTGTGTCCTAATGGATTTAGTTACTTGCTTGAATTCGATTAAAAAACATGATCCTCTTGACTATTTGGCAAGTCTTTACTCTATATTCCAAAACTAAGAATACGGCTCTTATATGTTCTATCAAGAAAATGTAACGTGTCCCTTCAGCATGTGGGTGATGACGTCTCTCCAGATTTTTCATACCATTTGTAACTCTTCGTAATATTTGGCTTTTAGTGAACAGACTAAAGCAAGTGCAATAAAATAACTATGTTCAATCTGTACTATTTTTCCGTTACTTTCCGTTACTTTCCGTCGTGACAGAAGCGTGTCAAAGTTCTCTTTTTCTTTCGTCTCGTTCTACAGACAGTATACTACTACAAACCGACACAGTTTTCTTTCCCTTAAGAAGGCAAACCGAGAAATACGGTTATTTCCAATACATGATACATGTGCACTCAACTTTTGTTTCGTATTACATTGCCGAAAGCAATAAAAAAAATACCTCAGCGGAACGAAGCCCCCATGGTACTGCCTTTCCAACAGATTTGCTCAGGTGGGTGCGGAGTAGATCTAAGGTTTCTATTACAGAAATTGAGGAAGCTTCCATTCATTATGAACACGATCTGGTTTCAAACAGACTTAAGATATACCGGTTGCAAAAAGGTAGCCGGCTTGTGTTCAAGGCGACTGTCAAAGCAATCTGCCCGAATCGTAACTTGCACTCATAAACGAGTCTTTAAAGAGTATCGAGTTACCGCCATTTTAAGACGAGTCGAGACTGAGGGCCGCTTTGTGCGTACAATACGTTATTTATTATTGTTTTGTTTTTTCTCTTCGTTGAGTGTTACACATCCAGAAAGATGTTAAAACAGTAATTGTAAGATACAGATAAAAACAAACATATTTAACGTTACTTATATTGAGACTATTGCCCTCATCATTCTTGTTATCTCAACGTTTCGAGCGATATGCCCACCGGCCTTCATCAGGTGTATATTGATTTCCAGGGAATTCTGAATGGAACCTTTATTAATCTACAGGAAAAGACTGATCTCGTGCCAGTGGCCATTTCTAGGGATATCGTCTAGTGGATTAAAGTGTTGGTTCGTTAATGTGATGACTCCGTGATTTTGAGTTCAATCACTGGGTCAGGTAGTTTGTTCAGGGATTTAGTGGAAACAGGCTAGCAATAACTGATCAGTACTAAAAATAAGAACTAGACGATATCCCTAGACATGGGCAATGGAATGAGAAGAGTTTACCCCCTATATTAAATTAAGGGTTCAGTCCAGAATCCCGCGTAGATTTATATACACCTGAGGAAGGCCAGAGGGAACAAAGGCCGAAATGTTTTGATAACAACAACAAATATAAGAACAATATTCCGAATATAAATAATGTAAATAATGATAACTCATTATTCCAGAAATTCGGGGAGAGAAAAATATTAACGTGTATACTCTACAACTTACTGGCTGTACTCGGTATGACGATAAACTACATCCGCATCCTGGGTAAGAAGATAAAATACATCCGACAGCAAGGCCTTTGATCAGGAGGTTTTGAGGAGCATGGAACCACCTCTTCATTGTTTGAGTTCCCAAGTCCACCCTGACCCGAGGTTGGTACCACTTGTCAGGGTCCTAAATATGGGCAAATAGTTACCCCCCGCCAAAAAAAGAGGAAAAAACACTATGAAAGTGTAAAAATAGGTTTTAATACCAGCAATCCGTTTTTAGAATAATTATTACCAGCAGTACATTTTTGAAAAAAAAAAAATACCAACAACACATTTTTGGAAAGAAAATATTATCAGTAATAAAAATCGTGTCGGTATTAAATAAATCATTCAGATTGATATGCCGTAAAACAAATTAAACCAAACCAAACAACTTACTGGGATTAAACAGCGTATTATTAATATATTTTTTTTATTTTCTTTGATTTCTGGCGTTTACACATTTCTTTCCGGGTCCCACCCAGGGACCTAAGGTTAGAAATGGCATCATGACACTTTCCACTGACAAAAAAAAAAAAAAAAAATTACATAGATAAAGCACTTCATAAAGTGTGGGCTGTACTTGTCAGAACAATTTTTTGTATCTCTTTAAGGCATGTACTTCCAGGAATCCCTTCAATTAGTCTATTGGAATCCTTTCCAACCAATCCTAGGGCTCCAACTACAACAGGGATTGTTGATGTTCCCATATGCCACATTTTCGAGATTTCTATTTCAAGGTCCTTGTATTTTGAAAGCTTTTTGAATATCTTCAAAGATACATTGCAGTCTGAAGGGACTGCCATATCAATAAAGAGGCACTTTTTTTGTTTGTAGTCTTTAACAACAATGTTTGGGCGGTTGGCTTTGATTGTTCTGTCAGTGTATATTGTGTAGTCCCATAGAATTGTAACAGGTCCTATCTCCGTAACCGGGTCTGGGTGGTGTTCATACCAGTTTCTTTCAGTTTCTTTCCCGTAGAATTTGCATATTTTCCAGTGCAGATATTGGCCCACTCTGTCATGCCGGGTTTTATAGTCAGTGGGTGCCAATATCATGCAACCTGATACAAGATGATCAATTGTTTCTGGATATTTATCACAGAATCTGCATTTTGGGCTAACACTATATTTTAGTATATGAGCTTGATAATTTCTAGTTAACAAGCATTGGTCCCGTGCAGCAAAGATAAAACCTTCAGTTTCAGCTTTCAACCCTGCACTACGTAGCAACTGATGGATACGGGTTTTGTCTACGTCAGAATGTTTGATACGGGCAGAGTATTGGCCATGAAGCGGTTTATCTTGCCATTGCTTCTTTATCTGATCGGTTGCATTTGTCTTTAGTTTCTTTTTTAAGTATTTTGCAGCTTTAGCCGGTGTATTGTACCTTACTTGTATTTCTGCGCCCATTTCAAACTCCATTTTGAATTTGTTGGCTTCCTTTATTACGGAGTAAAGACGCTTACTATTTCATGTTCATTGACGTATATCATCATCCAGTTTTCTGTACTTTTCAGCTATCTTTGAAGGCCAATTTCTGTAGTTTTGTAGGACAGTTCTAGTTGAACTAATCCTCTGCCTCCTTCGGATATAGCCACACACACGATTAACATCAGCTTTGTATGATGCATGCGGTAGCAAGTAAGAACCGTTCTCGTTTTGACGTCCATTCGCTTAATGTTAGCTATAGTCCAGTTAAAGATGTTAATTCTGTATTGCACCACAGGGACAGCCAAAGTGTTTATGGCTGATACTCTGATTTTGAATCCAGCTCGATATTCATAAACAGACGCACATGCCTTCTCCTTCATTTGGGTATGTTGTATACCATCTCCTTCGCTAATTCCAAGATACTTATATGCTTTAACTTGTTCTAGTTCCCCAATCTTTGTGAGAAAGTATAAATCTATTGAGGGTGTTTTTGTAATTCTCTCTTTCTTGAATGTTACTTTTGCACATTTATCTAATCAGAAATCCATATCTATGTCGTCACTGAAACATTTTACAATATTGAGGAGACCTTTCCACTCGTTGTCGTTTTTGGCAAAGAGTTTGAGATCATCCATGTAGAGTAGATGATTGAATACTTTTTTGTCTAGTTTGTAACCATAGCTACTGTTTTTTATTTAATGCGTAAAGTGGGTTAAGCACAAACAAAGCAGAAGGGTTGACAGGGAGTCTTCTTGAAAGATTCCACGTCGGATATTCATACGGTTGGAGATGGCAGTGCTTCTGGTGGGATTTAGGTATAGTGTGGTGTTCCCCATTCCCATGCTGTGCTTAAGAAAATTTGCTACCACAGGGAAGACTTTGTATATTTCCAAAGTCTTAAGGATCCAAGGGTGTGGCACCCTATCAAACGCTTTACGATAATCAATCCACGCTGCGCTAAGATTTCTACATCGTCTCCTGCAATTTTCCAAGAATATTTTGTTTATCAGTAGATGATCTTTTCAACCTTATGAACCTCCCCTGCATCCTTTCTATTCCAGTGGAAGAATGTTACTTGCTAAGAAAAAAGAGTAATTAAGGTTCCTCAGGACAGACATGATCAACTTATACGTAGTGGGGAGACATGTTATTGGCCTATAATTTTTCGAATGAAGTGTTTCACTTGGTTTTGGCATGAGATATGTAATACCTTCAGTGATCCATTCCGTGATTTCATTGGCATTATTTACAATCATTGATAGAGTTTTTGCAAGAGTTTTATGGAGTGATGAGAGATTATAGAGCCAGAAATTAGGCACCTTTTCATTTCCTGGAGATTTCTATTTCTGGGATTTCGTTAGAGTTTGACTAACATTATTTGTGGTTATATTTTCCCGCTCTTGCAGAGCTTTATCCAGGAATTGTTCTTCTTCCCGTGGATTCAAACTGCATTTGGATTATATTCTTTTGGGATGCTTTTCGACATGTATAGGTGCTTTTTTCCAATTTCCTTTTAAAATTTCTAAAGTTACCTAAAGTTAGAGATGGCTTCATGACACTTTCCACTGAAAAAAAAAGATACATATACAAAGCCCTTCGTAAAATGTGGGCTGTACTTGTCAGAACATTTTTTGTATCTCTTTGAGTCATGGACCTCCAGGAATCCCTTCAATTATCCTACTAGTATCTTTTCCAACCAATCCTAGGGATCCAAGTACAACAGGGATTGTTGATGTTCCCATGCGCCACATTTTCGAGATTTCTATTTTAAGGTCCTTGTATTTTGAGAGCTTTTTGAATATCTTCAAAGATACATTGCAGTCTGCAGCGACTATCATATCAATAAGGAGGCACTTTTTTGTTTGTGGTCTATAATAACAATGTCTGGGAGGTTGACTTTAATTGTTCTGCTATTATTATTATTATTATTATTATTATTATTACAGTTAAAAGAAGAGAACGATTTAAGAAAATAAAAATAATAAAAATACAGTGTTTGACAATGTTAAAGAATATTTCAGTAGAAAGTCTGTTTTCAAGTTATATTTGCAAACACATTTTTCCAACTATAAAATTGTATAAATCTACAAATTATAATTATTATTCATTCATTAACTTAACAAGTATGATCCTTCAGAAAGTGAAAGCGGGAAAATCGGGAAATTTTTACGGCTATTACGAGTAGTGTTAAATTAAATACACCTTCTGATGCATCATCAAATTCTGCATTTTATTTATTTATTACTACATTTAATTCAGTACAAAGCCCCAAATCCCCTCAAGAACGAGGGTTACTTAAAGAGGTGCGTAATATGAACTAGGAAATGAAGTCATTGTGGATAGATAATGATTTGCTGTAGAACTGAAGAAGTTAAGGTTTTAGTGTTCGGAGAAGCATCCCTGTGGGCGTCTTTTTCACAATGAAGCGGTACTTGGGAAAAAATCTTTCGGAATCGAACGCCCTTCTTACCAAAGAAATACGTAAAGAATGAAGATGATTCAACACTGTTGATGCCGCAAGAAGAGTCTTGGCTGTAAAGGCCTGAGCTGGTGGCACACACGACTGGAGCTTGTTTGAAACTTTTGCCACTGTAATCGGCCTAGGCTTGTGAATTTGCGTCTGTGTGGCCAGAGAATGTCGGTTGGAAAATACGTCAAACTTCAGAAGCCCGCGGAAACTTTGTTGAAATCCGTCAACGTATGAAGGAGAAGATTGTGTAGCTCCCTCACAGATATGACCGCAATAGTCCATTTTTTTAATCTATTCTGGATTTTATAGAGATAGAGCATTATAGATTGATTTGGTTTTACGGCTTATCACTCTTTTTGTAGGTTATTTAAAGCCAGAAATATTTTTAGATTGTAATAACCTTTTTGGAAATACTGAATGACCATTACCCTACATCGATAGGTCCTTTTAATCACGCAAAGCTTCTGCCTCAACTTCTCGATCACAACGCGGCCAAAACATCGAATGACATCACTTGAAAGTAGACTATTTTATATATTCTCAAAGCCTTACATTTATTAGCGGACTATCAAAGAAACTATATTCGAAATCAAATCGTAAAGCAATGATATCTAAGTTAAAATAATGCCTATATACAAAATAAATACTGCCCAACATTTTTCCAACGTTCAAAGATTCTGCATTGTTTTTTATACGTGTATGATTTCTGAGATATAATTTTGTTCTCTTAAAAAAATGCTATACAATGAATGGATTCCATATTTATTGTTTAATCTTATTATAATTGTAAGACGATTGCTATAGAAAAGAACAACAGACTATGAAAAAATGAAAGTATGGATGTTGTTTTATTAATATTACAGTTAATGACAGCGAACGACATCATTTCCGGTCGGCATTAGTTTCTGTCCACATAAAGATTATTTCGTTTACTCTTTACTAGTCATCAGTTCTAGCTTGACTAAAATATGAGCATTTTGGATATTCTCCTTTCTAGCTGCTCAACAGATGAACCTCTTTAAAGTTTCCTGTTTAAGTAAAGATAAAACGACAAAAAAGACAAGGAGCTATGAAGTATGTGAGAAGAAACTTGTTTGAAATTTATAAAAGAATTAAAGGAAAAAAAATGAAGAAGAAATGAGAAAAAAAGATGCAAAGTTGTAAAAATATATATTTATAGACATTCTTGCTTGTCTCAAAATTTTTTATTGTTAGCGAATCGTTAAATTTATGAAAAAAATATTTTTCTAATTCTTCCTTACTTAATTATTTTGAATTAATCCCTAATATCAACTCATCCTGTCGGAACATGAATGCAACAACAGGAAGAACTGATATTATCAAGTCATCCCATAAGTTCTGTCCGAATTTTAACTTTTTGCTAAATTGAACGAAATTTAAAGAGTATTTTATAATGTCTAATGGAGCTGAACATTATTTTTATGTTTAGATGCATTTAAACTGATCAAATTTTATTTCAGAGAACAATAAAATAAAATTTTGTTTGATTAAAACCCTGCTAACATGGAAGTACCCAAGAATCATTTGAGGCACATAATGCGTTATGAGTTCAAGAAAAGAAACTCAGCAGCCGAAGCGGCGAGAAACATTCACTAAGTTTATGGAGAGGAATGTGTAAATGGAAGAACTTGCAGAAGATGGTTTGCAAAATTCAGAGGTGGAAATTTAACCCTTGAAGATGAAAATCGAACCGGACGTCCAGTTGAGTTTGATGAAAAGCTTCTTGAAGCAGCCCTTGAAGAAAATCCTGCTTTATCAGTTGAGGAATTGGCAGTGGTTCTCAGTTCAAACCAAAGAATTCTGCATCGTCATCTTCAACAACTTGGAATAGTTCCTAAACTTGGAAAATGGTTGCCTCATGAATTGTCTGAAAACAACCTCAAATCTCGAGTTGACATCTGCTTTTCTCTCCATTTTCGCCAAATTGTTTCACCTTTTTTTGATACACTTGTGACTGGCGATGAAAAATGGATCTTTTATGGAAATGTTAAGCGTCGTAGATAGTGGCTTGGTAAAGGGGAAGGACATCAGCCACAACCGAGAAGGGAATTTATGGGCAAAAGTTTCTTCTTTCAATCTGGTGGGATTGCTAAGGAATAATTCTTGAATTCTTACCACCTAATGCAACAATTAATGCTCAAATATACTGTCAGCAATTAGAGCGTTTGAATCAAGCTTTGAGGAAAAAAAGACCTGTTCTAGTGAATCGAAAAGACGTGATTTTTCATCGGGACAATGCGCGAACCGACACAGCAAGAATCACGTCACAAAAGATCGAACAACTTGGTTGGGAGAAAATTCCTCATCCACCTTATTCTACCGATCTTGCTCCTTCAGACTACCATTTGTTTTGTAGCTTACAGAATCATTTGGAAGAAACAGCTTCTGTAACACAGGAAGGGGTTAAAACTGACATCTGTGAGTTCTTCGAATCAAAGCCAAAATAATTTTATAGTAATGGAATTAGTAAGCTTGTTAATAGATGAAAGGAAGTCTTAGATAATCAGGGAAAATAGATTATTGATTGAATCTATAATTAAATGTAATATTTGGTCACTTGTTTTCTTTATTCAAAATTCGGGCAGAAATTATGGGATGGCCTGATAGATGCCAACTTGTTGAAGACCAAGTAAAATGCAAATTTCAAACAATTTTCTTCACTATATAAGACGATATTCCTACACAAACTATTTTTGAGATGAAAATGAAAACAACCCCCAAATAAAAGAACAGGAATGAAGGACAGTTAATTAATGAAATAAACATTTATTTAAATCAATATGCAAATTAGTTACAGTGATATTGTCTAGAAGTAGATAATATATAATACAGATATTAAGGTTTAAGCGTGTGCATTAGAACTGTGGCATTTTCTGGAGTAGAGCTGGGGCTTTTTAATCTCAGAATTTGTGGGAGAATTGTGTTCTAAATTTGCATTTAGATTTTCATAATATAAGATTCACATAATTAGCTATTATGTTTCTATAAATCTTCAAATGTTGACTGTATAACTAATTCTATTTTCCCATCTTTACGCTATAATAATTTTATCTTGTAAATTGTCTCCTGTTCTGTCATTCATGAATTATTTGTTTGTACGGAAAATAAGGACCTACGTACATCAATTCGTTTTTAAATTAAGCAGAAGAATTATCGTTGAACTTTTAAAAGGTAAGTGAGTCTGAGATAATGGATGGTGAAGCAAATTTCAGGAGCGATAACAAAAAGGCAAATTTTATTAAGAGTTACAAAAGGTAAAATATTGTGGAGAGCCATGGTCGCCTGCGTCCTGAAGGTTCACAGTGCATAGAAGAGGAATAATTAAAATTGACAAAAATCTGAAATGCCTAATATTTAGCTTGTTATCGATCAAAACTTCGTTTTCTAGTTTTCTAAAATGATAAGAAATAGTGATCGATGACATTACAAAGTAGATTCTCTCATTTTTAACCACTATTCGAAATTTTTCAATGCGCTTTTCATTATACAGGGTGTTTCAAAAAGAATACTCCAAAATCATTACGCCGTTTTTTCAGGTCTATAGCATTGTAGTGGACTGAATCAGTGGTTATTTGATAGAGTACTTATCAAAGTTTGATTAGGTGCAGCTGAATTGTGGGAAGATCAATCAAAATGGCGACTCCTCAGCAGAAGGCATTATGCGTGCTTGAGTTCGCGAAACCAAACGCCATTGTCACGGTGCAGCGTGCTTTCAGAACAGAATTCGGCATTGATCCGCCCCATCGTGAGAGCATTCGACGGTCGGTTAAACAGTTTAAAGAGAGTGGGTGCCTGTGCAAAGACCACGTCTCCTGGAAGACCACGTGTTACAGAGGAGCAAGTGGAGAGGATTCATGATGCATTTGAGAGCAGCCCACGTAAGTCCGTACGTCGAGCAAGTCTTCAGCTTGCCATCCCTCATACCTCTGTCTGGCATGTATTAAAGAGACGATTACACATGAAACCATACAAACTAAGCCTCGTCCAAGCACTTACTAATTATGACAAGGTGATGCGGAGGACATTCTGTGAGTCAATGCTGGAGATGGAGGAAGGTGATGAAACTCTCTTTTCACGTTTAGTTTTTAGTGACGAAGCGAATTTCCATTTGAGAGGCACAGTCAATCGTCACAATGTGTGCATTTGGGGAACAGAGCACCCAAAACTGGCTATTCACTTTACTGCAAGCAGATTCGAATGACTTCATTTTTCAGCAAGATGGAGCACCACCCCATTGGCATCTCGGGGTTAGTACTTATCTGAATGAAAACGTGCCTCAGCAATGGATTGGGAGGAGAAGTGCTAAAGATCTTACTCTCTGTGCTTGGCCTGTCAGATCCCCGGACCTCACTGTGTGTGACTTTTTCTTGTGGGGGTATGTTAAAAACCAAGTTTATGTTCCAGCACTTTCAGCAAGTATCGATGACTTGAAAGATCGAATAACAGCTGTAATCAACATGGTGGACTGTGACATGCTGAGGCGCGTTTGGGAGAAATTCTCATATCGGTTTGATGTTGTCCGCGCTGCCGGTGTTGGCCACATTGAGCACTTATAAAACATGAAATAAAACTTGAATGTATATACAACACATGTGTTCATTCTAGAGGTTTGTAATTTTTTTCGTTTTTGACACATCACGTGATGATTTTGGCGTATTCTTTTTGAAAAACCCTGTATAAGTTAAAAACTCATCCTAAGAACGACTTATAAATGTCCGTACTTGTCGAAAATTTCTGTATAAACAGAATTTTCTGCAAGAACTTTATAAAATAAAGTTCATCTTATACTAAATCCAATTGAATTTCTGCATAGTTATATAGAGTTGACCATGAAAGAAACATTTGACAATTTTCTGTTTGTAATTTTTTATGCTCCGTACCGTCCGGGCGTTGGCGATCATGACTCTACATAATATCCTGTTTTTTGAACCTCCTAATAAATATTTACTTTTTCTATCTGTCTTAAATCCTGTTCTGTAATATTGAGCAAATTAATTATTTTTTTTCACATTTTAACTAATTCAGTATAGTTTTAAGAAATGAAAAGGCTTATTTTGACTTATTACATAATTCTATTTTGTTTCCTGGTTTCATTCAACTAATTTGCATCTACTAATTTGCCATCTAGAAGTTTTATGATCGATTCACCAATTCTTTCAACAAAATGATCAATTGACAGTGTTATAAATAGGACTAAACTTTGCTTACCTATTCAATGATGCGATATTTTCGGTGACATATCACAAACATAATTATGGTCGTCTTTCTTACCTGCCGCCAGAGTTTCTTGGGTAATTAAATATATAAACATCAAAATGAATGAAATATTCGATGTGTTCTTTTAATATCCGCTGCCATGATTTTTACGGGCTTCCATAATTGCTGGTATATACCATAATGCTAAGATTAAGTGAATCGTAACGAACAGACTTTGAGATGTCATATTGCAGATTAATCTGATTGGTTGATTCTTTTCATTTTGGGATTTTTAGATTATTGGGAGAGCGTAAAATGTATCCAAAATTTCCGTTTCTCTTAATAAATATTTACACTATTTACATCGTTCGAACTGTTGTCCTCATCTTTATTGACAGATTAACGACGTTTCGGCCGTTTTACGATCCGACATTCTTCAGGTCATATATGTTGGTATTTCGAAGTGAAACCTTTATTTAGTTCACCGGTGTACATTGTTCTAGTTCTACCAAAGCATTATATTGTTTTACTGTTACTACTGCAGCTGCTATTGAAACACTGTTGTTGTTTGTCTTTCTTTCTTACCATACCGTATTTATTACTATACTAGGGCTACTGAGAAGGTACTCAATATCCTTGTATATGAGTTGATTCTTTCACTTGTTTAACTATCCAGTGTTCTTTGTCCAATTCATTCCACAGAGGTTGATGGCCGCCCTTTTCTCTTCATGCATGATCAGCCATGGCTGATTTACTTATTTCATACCTCACTACGGCTTTTTTAATATTTCTCCAACCTCAGTTAATAGTCCCCATATAGATAATGATAACTCCTAATCCCAAAAATTCAAGCAGAAATTGCATTCTTATAAGATTTTCATGCGTTTTTTTAATCAACATTTATTTCTTTATCATCATAAAATTCGTTCTTCATTACCTCCATCACGGCGGCCATAGAAAACACAATCATCATCATAATCATCATCTACGCCACTGCCACCATCATCATCATTATCATAATCATCATCCTCTACGCCGACGCCGCCACTATCATCATCATCATCCCGTTACGGATAAACAGAAACGTATAAGTCACACACACACAAAATAAATAAATAAATAAATGAAATGTTAACTAGTGGCTTCTCTCCAACCAGCCTCGGCCACGTCACCGTGTCCAGATAAATTAGCACCGTGGGCAAATCTCGTTAAGTACGATAGTTTATCTCGGTTTCTCGCTAAATCACGCGAAATCGCACTGGATGAGCAGCATTTAAGCACCTATGTAAATGACGAAGACATAGCCTGATTGGTTTTTAGCAGTGTTCAAAGGATCCTTTGGAAATGCCGGCTGTATTATAAAAAGTTCATTAGTAAATACCACTCCTTTTCTGCATACCTGAATTAGCGGAAGGAAAATTATTATAATCACTGTTCCTATTTACGATTTATTTCTATATTTTTAGATGTTTTTCTTTCTTTTTTTTTTGCTTTTTTTAGCTTATGCTTTACTCATTCTATCGTTATTTTTCAGATTCGTTTATGATTTGTTATCTTCAAGTGTATGACAATATTTTTCATTGTTTTTCGAAGTGCGGATTTGATCTGCTTACACTTCCATTATTTTGTTGATTTCACTGAAATTTTCTTTCAGAATGCATAGCTGTTAGTAAAAAGAAACAGTCCGACATGCGAATTATGAATTAGCGATAGAGAAATCAAGCAAGTACAAACATTTAACTATCTGGAAATTGTTTAAACAAAGGACGTGCAACACTGAAATTCTAAAGGGGAATTGGGATAAAGAAAATTGCATTCTAAAATCTTAACAAATTATTATGAAACAGAGAAATATCGTTTTACATTATTCGGACTATTGCCCTCATCTTTGTCGCCATATTTATTAAAACGTTTCGGCCGTTGTACGCTCCGGCCTTCTTCAGGTGCTTGGAATGTCGAACGGAATCCTTTATTTCGCTCACTGGGATAGACTGTTCTAGTTCCACGTGTCATATCTAATGGATGTCAGTCGTCAATTATCTCCTGTTAATTCCCCCCCCCTCTTCAAGCTCTCCACCGCATTAAACGGGTATTGACCTTTGGGTACTGTCAATGGATCTAACAAGTACACATCTCACAGTGGATAAAGGCGTTGGTTAGAACCAGTGACAGGACCCAAACTAGAAGGGTCTAACCGAGCGAGCGAAATAAAGGGGTCAGTTCGACATTCCTGAATAAGGCTGGAGCGTATAACGGCCGAAACGTTGGAATAAATATGGCGACAAAGATGAGGACAATAGTCCGAATAATTTAAATTATGTACAAAATACCTCACCACACGAATATAGACACACAGAGAAATATTGCTAGAAACAAAGAAAACGGTAGTGACCTGTTATGCAATATCAGTCCTCTCATAAAGGCAATTAATGCTGGACAATTTCCCCAGAGATGAATAAAAAACCCTGAATCAACACAAATCTGCTTCTACATAAGGATGCTGAGAATACCATGGGTTGAACATGTATGGAATGACCTAGTTATAGAAACGATGAAAACAAAGGAACCTTATAATTAACACCAGGAAGAGACAGTTGAAATTTCTAGGTCACATGATGCGGAGAGAAGGCTTGCAAATTTTGAAATACAGATCGAATGCATGAGAAACAGATTAAAGCCAGCGTGAAACCTACATGGCGAGCTTGAGTTGATGGATGACGGAGGAAAATTTGGGAGAGACTATATAAAGATCAAATTTATTAAGAGCTACAAAGGACAGGGAATTGTGGAGAGGTATTATCGCCTGCCTGCGTTCTGAAGAATATTTTCTTTACTAATTTGAATTTTTTTTTTCTTTAACCCTTCCAGAATTCCTAGACCCTTTTTTTTCCTTAAATTTGTTAAATCTGAAAGTTCACTTAGCTTTGCCGACAATTATCTTTTTTAAAATGTTTTTATAATTGATATTTCCTTTGATTAATACTTCACATCTCACACATTTTTTTTTTTTATTTGTCATTTATTATTTTCAAACGCTTATCTTCGGGAAGACAAAATGTAAAATACAGTTGATTATGACTTTAATATTCCATGTACTGAGATGGTAATGGTTATGGATGACGAAAGACGAGTTCAAATTCGGCCTTATATGCAGCGTCCACTTTTACAAAAATGCCCTTGTCAAAGACATGAAACTTGCTACTTGACCTATAGCTAATTGAGAAGTATATCCGTCAGCTATAGGTTAAATATTAGAGTAGGAGGAAATCATTGAATCCTGATACAAATGCATTATCTTTCCAAAGAATGAATGACTCACTGTCAGTAAATAAAGAATAGAAATAGTGAAAGTCTTGATCGCCTACGTTATGAAGGAACCCGGAATTAAAAAATTATATATATATATATATATATATATATATATATATATATATATATATATATATATATGTATATATATATGTATATATATATATGTATATATATATATATGTATATATATATGTATGTATATATATATATATATATATATATATATATATATATATATATATATATATATATATATGTATATTAGGTTGGTGCAAAAATAATGACGTTTTCTCACATATGTTACTATGTGAGATAACGACATTATTTTTGCACCAACCTAATATATATATATATATATATATATATATATATATATATGAAGAAATATAGACTTAAAGTGTGCTATATTTATGGGATAAAGTGCTTAATATCAGAGATAGAGGCTTGACGATTGCGTCTAGCATGAAACAGACTGTCGCCTCTAAGTGTTGACTTCAATGTTTAATTTTATACTTTCACTTATATATATATATATATATATATATATATATATATATATATATATATATATATATATGTATATATATATTAGGTTGGTGCAAAAATAATGACGTAATAATGTCGTTTTTTGACTTATTTTTAACGTCAAAAAACGACATTATTACGTCATTATTTTTGCACCAACCTAATATATATATATATATATCTATATATATATTGATGTCTTATTCCTTCTCCATCACGTTTTTATTATTTCGTTTGTAGTTGAATATTTTTAACTTGAATGCTTGGGTTCGGTTCGATAAAATGACAATATTAAAATGAAATTTATGCTTAATTTCTCGAATCTTCTTGGAATATATTTGGTCTCTTTCTATTTTTCATATTTCTTTTTCTTCTTTCTTTTTGTTTTACGTCGCATCTTTCAGCCTTTTCTTATTTCACTCTTTTATTTCATTATTACACTTTCACACTCAGTGGTTTTAGCATTTTGCTTGAACTAACTTGCTAATTCAATCTCATACAAATATCAGCAATTACTTCTTTCGGATATCTTTCCTTCATTCTTTCTTTCTTTCTTTCTTAATCGCAAGCTTCTTTCTTTCTTTATATCAGGCTTCTCTCCGTCCTTCTTTGTTTGTTTGTTTCTTTCTTTCTTTCTTTCACCCATACTTCTTTCTTCTTTTTTTTTTATCCTTGTTTTCGTTCTTAATATTATGTGTCCACTTTTCTTTCTTAATCTCGTTCGTCACACTTTCTTTTTCCTTTCTTTCTTAATCCCATTCTTATGTCGGTCTTTCTTTATATTATGCTGCTGTCCATCTTTTTTTGTATTTTTGTTTCTTTCTTTCTTAATTTCATGCTTCCGCCTTTCTTTCTTTCTTTCTTTCTTTCTTTCTTTCTTTCTTTCTTCCCCACGTGCTTCACACATTCTTCTTTCTTTTTCTTTCTTTTTTAATTTTTCTTTCGTTCTTTCTTTTTTTTATCTCATGCTTCCGCCCGTCTTTTGTTCTTTCTTTTTTCTTAATCACTTTTGTCTTCTTCTTTCTTTCTTTCTTTCTTTCTTTCTTTCTTTCTTTCTTTCTTTCTTTCTTTCTTTCTTAAACACATGCTTCTCTCTGTCTTCCTTAAACCCATGCTTCTGTCAGTCCTATTTTTCTTTCTTTCTTTCTTTCTTTCTTAAACACATGCTTCTCTCTGTCTTCCTTAAACCCATGCTTCTGTCAGTCCTATTTTTCTTTCTTTCTTTCTTTCTTTCTTTCTTAAACACATGCTTCTCTCTGTCTTCCTTAAACCCATGCTTCTGTCAGTCCTATTTTTCTTTCTTTCTTTCTTTCTTTCTTTCTTTCTTTCTTTCTTAATCTCAAGCTTCTTACTTTATATATCTTTATATTATGTTTCTGCTCATCTTTCTCTCTTTTTTCCTTTCTTTCTTTTTTCCTTTCTTTCTTTCTTTCTTTCTTTCTTTCTTTCTTTCTTTCTTTCTTTCTTTCTGTTCTCTCAATCCAACATTATTTTCACTTTCGGTGTATTTCTCCCACAGTCTTTGTCCATTTTATTTCCCTTCCCTCCGTTTCTTTTCTCTCCCATTTATTTCTTTTCACCTTTCCTTTCTTCTTCTTGCCTTTACTCATCCTTTACATCCAAATCTTTTTTTTTCTAACTTATCAACACATTATTTTTGTTCTTTTGTTCATCTCGTTTTTCCACTGTGCGAAATAATCAGCAGGTGTGCAAAGAAAAGGGCGCCAATATTTGTGGGCCAGCGCCATTTTATCCACTCATTTTCAACAACACTTTTATGAAGGCCACAGTGTTACCTGCAGCCATACGATTGCAAGGCGCCAACAGTCTCTATTTGACAAAACCTTTTTATCACTCCTTATTTTTTTACCACCTAGAATTTAAATGTTCGGCAAACAATACCCAAAACAAACCCCCAAAATACCTACAATAATAATAGCAGTGCAGACAGTCACAATATCAACTTCGGCAATAAATTAGCGAACAATCAGGGATAATAATAATAACAATAATAATAATAAAAATAAAAATAATAATAATTGAACTTGTAAGTCATGATGAGACAATGATACACTTACTATGAATAATAATAAGAAGGAAAAGGTCAAAAACAAAAGGAAAACGACAATAACTGGAATAGAAAGAAAAAATTGAAAAAAAATACAAGCAGAATGATATATAAATAAAGAACACACTTATTCACTCAATCTCTCACACACACAAACACTCACATACACACACACGCACAAACACACACACACACACTCAACAGGCATATATGTGTTTGGGAGTGAATAAGAGGGAATGAAATAATGCCTTACTGAGTCTGGTATAAGGACAAATATTAGTGTGACGAAAACAAGAGGATTTTTGATTAATCAGTCTTTTGTATGATGCGGGTTAGTTTCAAAATTCATGATTTTCAGCACCATTAAACATATATAATAATAATAATAATAATAATAATAATAATAATAATAATAATATTAATAATAATAATAATAATAATAATAATAATAATAATAATAATAATAAGGCTTAAACACTAATATTCCATGGTCATAATTTATTCCATTGGAATCGTAAATACGATGTATGTGTATATATTCCACTAATATTATCTATCTATCTATCTATCTATCTATCTATCTATCTATCTATATATATATATATATATATATATATATATATATATATATATATATGTATATATATATATATACAAATATATATATATATATATATATATATATATATATATATGCACACACACACATATATATATATATAATATATATATTATATATATATATATATATATATATATATATATATATATATATATATATATATATATATGGGTACGATAAAAATATGCATATACTCACGTATACTTGCACGTACTTGTATTAGGTTGCCTCAAAAATAATATTGTTTTTGACGTATTTTTTAACGTCAAAAACCGATATTATTTTTGCACCAACCTAATAATATATTTCTTTCTGGTGTGATAAACACAGTGCTCAATATTATGTAACAGAGCTATTAAGTATATATTAGTGAATATACATAATATGCAACTTCGATAGCATGACTCTGAGTTTCATGCAGTCTTGCAATCTTAGGTGATAATTATGTTCTGACCGTTATCAGATTCGCGTTCTCGTGTTGATGATTTAAAATTGTGTTATATATATATATATATATATATATATATATATATATATATATATATATATATATATATAAATATATATATATATATATATATATATATATATATATATATATCAAGTCATCCCATAAGTTCTGTCTGAATTTCGAATAAAGAAAACAAGTGACCAAATGTTACATTTAATTACAGATTCAATCAACAATCTATTTTCCCTGATTATCTATTAACAAGCTTACTAATTCCATTACTGTAAAATTCTTTTGGCTTTGATTCGAAGAACTCACAAATGTCAGTTTTAACCTCTTTCTGTGTTACAAAAGCTGTTTCTTCCAAATGATTAGCTACGAAACAAATGGTAGTCTGAAGGAGCAAGATCAGGAGTATAAGGATGGTGAGGAATTTTCTCCCAAAGCAAGTTGTTCGATCTTTTGTGACGTGATTCTTGCTGTGTGGGGTCGCGCATTGTCCTGATGAAACATCACCTTTTTCCGATTCACTAGAGCAGGTATTTTTCCCTAAATCGTGATTCAAACGCTCTAATTGCTGACAGTATATTTGAGCATTAATTGTTGCATTAGGTGGTGAGAATTCAAAGTGGATTATTCCTTGGCGATCCCACCAGATTGAAAGAAGAACCTTTTGCCCATTCCCGGCTGTGGCTGGGGTCCTTCCCCTTTACCAAGCCACTGCCTACAACGCTTAACCTTTCGATAAAAGATCCATTTTTCGTTGCCAGTCTATCCAAAAGAGGTGAAACAAGTTGGCGAGAATGGAGAGAAGAACAGATGTCAACTCGGGATTTGAGGTTGTTTTCAGACAATTCATAAGCCACCCATTTTCCAAGTTTATGAACTTTTCCAAGTTTATGAACTTTTCCAAGTTGTTGAAGATGACGATGAACAGTTGTATGGTTTGAACTGAGAACCACTGCCAATTCCTCAACTGATAAAGCAGGATTTTCTTCAAGGGCTGCTTCAAGAAGATTTTCATCAAACTCAAATGGTTCCGGTTCGATCTTCATCTTCAAGGGTGTAAATCTCCATCTCTGAATTTTGCAAACCATCTTCTGCAAGTTCTTTCATTCACACATTCCTCTCCATAAACGGAATGAATGTTTCTCGCCGCTTCGGCTGCTGAGTTTCCTTTCTTGAACTCATAAAGCATTATGTGCCTCAAATGATTCTTGGGTATTTCGATGTTAGTAGGGTTTTAATCAAACAAAATTTTATTTTATTGTTCTCTGAAATAAAATTTGATCGGTTTAAATGCATCTAAACATAAACATAATGTTAAGCGCCATTAGACATTATAAAATACTCTTTAAATTTCGTTCATTTTCCAAAAAAAAGTTAAAATTCGGACAGAACGTATGAGATGACCTGATATATACATATATATATATATATATATATACATATATACATACATACATACATATATATATATATATATATATATATATATATATATATATAAAAGTATGTATAAGTATCTATCTCTCACTCTTTCTCATTCTCTCTCTGTCTCTCTCTGTCTGTCTGTCTCTCTCTCTCTCTCTCTATATATATATAGGGAGAGAGAGAGAGATATTAATGGATTTTATTTGTGAAGCGACGTTTTTTCGTATTACATTAAACGTTATATTCCGTAAATATTCGTGTTTCAGTAGCCATCTTTGATTTTTAAACAGTGTATATTAAGTTGCCTCTGCCTTTGAGGGTCTTAAAGAAAATCTGTTTTCCAGAACTGTTCGAACCTACACTCTTTTTGGAGAGAGAACAACTAGATAGACCGCAGTGACTTTAGACCGTTCAGTTACGGAAGACTTTAGCATTCAAGCATATACCGAGTGTAACAGCAAAATTAACCTACTAACTTTCTGTCCTGGAGTAACACGCTGCCCCACAATTTTCATATACGATTTTATTTTCATGATTTTTTTTTCATTGCTCTTTGGACTGCCATAACTGAACCTCCTCTCGGAAGCCCCAAATGTTTTATGGATTGAATTGTATCTTTTCTAATTGATCTCTTTAGCTATAAGTTAAAATGATGATCCCTCTTCCTGTTGTGACCTCCTGATCCTGTTTTCCTCTCTACTTTTTCCTCTCTACTTTTTCCTATCTATTTTTTCCTCTCTTTTAAAACTTATTCACCGTTCTCTTCATGGTTCTTAAATGGATTTGAAGACGGAAACCAGAGTATGAATGCTGGTAACATAACTGAAGGCTTGGATGATCTTTTCTTTCTCACCATTGCTCGAACTTGGAAGACATAGTGGGACTGACACAAAACGATTTTAACTTGTTCTCTTTCTAGCTGAATAACTCAAAGGGATTTTTCGGTAATTCTTATGATGAATGGTGACAAAATTCCTGGAAAAAAAGAAACTCAGTTTAGCATTTTTTTTTTTTTTTTGAGATATTAGATATTTTGCGAGATGGACAATTTTGCTGTTGCGCCCGTTAAATATTTTGTAAATGAATAATGATTGAATTCAAATTCCAAGACACAATGATGTCAACCTATTGTACAACGGATTCAAACATCGTGAATAAAAGGTATGAGGAAAAACAATAACCCGAATAGATTAACGTGTTTTGGCACTAATTCTGGAAAGAATTCTCACCAGAACACTTGAAGATTATGAAGGTGTAAACGTATATTTGTGTATGTTTTTGTTTAGATATTCACTCAATATTTTCTTGTATTCCCTTGAGGTTAAACTTAATATACCACTGAAAATAATGAGCGATAATGTCGATTCTGTTTCTTAAAAGATTCTTCGCCTATTGTTTTACCATCTCTATTTTGTCCCAGAGCGCGATTTCTGGAATGGGTTCCATAGTGGCGGAACTACCAGTGTATGTTGGTGCAGCAGAGATTGATCTTACTGTGGGAGGTTCCATCAGGTCGCTTGTTCATGCCCTTTGGGTCTTTCGAGGAAAACAGACATGTTGTTCGTGAAATGACGCTTCCATTCAGTTCTTCGATTCTGGAAACACATTAATCTGAAGAATAATGAATGGTCGATATTTTAAAGAAGAAAGAAAGAGAATATTCATGTTCATATTCAAAAGAGAAAAAAAATAATGAAAATCTTCACAGAGGATCGTAAATCCTGCATTAGAAATTTACATGTTTAATTGCATAAGATTACAAAACAAAAACTTCGCACGCCAATACAAAAGTGGTATTTGCTTTAAGCTACAAAGAAGTAAAATCTAACAGTTACTTTTCAGCTTGTAAATAATAAAAAAATATTTTTTCATATATATCTCAATATATAACAGAGAATCTTATCGAAGGTATTATTCTCAATTATAAATAATTTCCTTTTCTGTTTATCTGTACAGTTAAATTTTACTCAGTTACATATTCACCATTATTTGCAAAGACTTTTGCAGCTTAGATATTTTTTGAGCAAAAATCTACAGGTTTAGATTTGAAAGATTTTTGAAGAACTCTTAAATCTTGTTTTCATTTTTTTGTTTAAATCAAAACATTTGTAACGATCGAAAAATTTAATTGTAGATCGGTGCAAGGACAGGGGAAAATGGCGCGTGAGAGCGAACAGACCAACCGAGATCCAAATTATTTTCTCGTGTTATCCTTGATGTTGCAGTGTTTCCCTCACAAGTGTGACGAAAGAAGATAGCAAGTAAGGCGGATTGAGTGAAAAGCGCCACACTCTTAGAAGGAGTTTCAGAAAATGCATATGCCAAAAATAAATATGATTTCAAAATTTTAAATATTGTAATGGATTACTTGTAATAGCATGCATGAGTCCATGTAAAAATAATTATTGACCGATTTTATCATTGTGATATTTTTGCAATATATAAGATATTAAGAAAATACTAACTAGGGTCTGCAAATTGGAGGAGAGAGTTATCAATGATAATGTTCTGACTTTGATTCCACAGTTATCTCCCTTTACCCCTCTCTCTGGTTTTGTTTTTGTTTCTAATGTACTTTTTATTACGTAAAATCTGAAGAAAAACACATGTGGGAACCACTGTGTTATGATTTACAACAACATTTTCTCCGATCAAACGGACGTTTTACTGCTTTCAGACGTATAAATGTGCATTTACTATTTAACTGTCTTTTAATACCCTGCCAATCCCATCAAACATACGAAACTATTTTTCTTTCATGTAGCCTAGATTTGGGGGACGACGATGGAGATGTATTCGTGTCAATCCTCTGCTTTTGCAGTGAACGTTGTCGAACACAACACACTTTTCATCACCTGTTATGAGGTACTTAAAAATTCGTCGTTACAGCTGGTTCCCAGAAACGGAAATTAATTATGACTCAGTCTGATTTAACCACCCACCATCAAAGAAATCTGTTTCACTCACGGCGAGGTTATATTGAAAAAAAAAAAATTTGAATTACAACAGAAATTTTGCCACGTGACACTAAGATCCCTTTCACTCACAGCGAATAAAGCCACAATCATTTCAATCTTCGAACCGTTAATACCATAAACGCTACAGTGGCAAT
>OZ010576.1:91958395-91988395 GCA_963932145.1 Acanthosepion lycidas | reverse complement strand
TAAAACGATGAGAACTTGCCGCTTAGATTTATAAATTCTAGGTATCATAGAGGAAAGCTTTTCATAACAATTACGATTACATTATTCGGACTATTGTCCTCATTTTTGTTGCCATATTTATCACAAAGTTTCGGCCTATGTACGCTTCGGCCTTCTTCAGGTGGTAGGAATGTCGAACTGAAACCTTTATTTTGCTCGCTAGGGTAGACTATTCTAGTTCCGCATGCCATGTCTAATGGATGTCAGTTATCAGTTATCCCTTGTTAATTCCCCTCTCCAAGTTCTCCACTGCCTTAACCAGATATTGAACTCACAACTCTTTGGGTCCCGTCACTGGATCTAACCAACGCCTTTATCCACTGTGCCATATGTCCTTCGGCCGCTGAGTTTCCTTTCTTGAACACATAAAGCATTATGCGCCTCAAACGATTCTTGGGTACTTCCATGTTAGCAGGGTTTTAATCAAACAAAATTTGATTTTATTGTTTTCTGAAATAAAATTTGATCTATGGACAATAAAGTATAATACATTTGTAAAAAAATCCATATTAAAATCTAAAACGTTTGTATGCATATATATATATATATATATATATATATATATATATATATATATATATATATATATATATATATATATATATATATATATATATCTATATCTTGCAAATTTCCAAAAATTTACCATAACTCATATTAACTTTATTTTGTAGTATTCTTCCCGAATAGTTTCGAATGTTATTTCATTCATGTTCAAGGATAGTTCTGTGTGTGCATCTACATATATCTTTTTTTTTTAATTCTTGCGTTTTCCCGTTGCTGGAATCAATTTCAAATGGATGCTGTAACATTCTAAAGTACCCAGGAAAAATAATAAAAAAAATAAAGTTAACATGTATTACTAATAATACAAAACAACTTATTAGGAAATGTGAAAACAATTGATAGACAGAATTTGTCCATATTATTAAAGAAAACATCTTTGAGTTTGTTCTTGCTGGCGAAGTAAACCTTTTATATATACCGGGTGTAACAGAAAAAAAATTTGCAAATCATGTAACAGCAAAATTGTCCAAATTGTGTGACAAGAAAATTGTTCAATTGCTACATTAAGCTTTTAACCGTTCTATCTTAGAAATGATATATTACTGAAATTCCCCGAAGTTTTTATAGTGATTTTCTAAGCCCGGCTTAGATGTGGCACAAGGCCGAAAGTACGGGGTACTCAGCGAGTATCGAATTCACTACTCAGTCATAATTGATCTAGTAAGACAAGATTTCTAACCATTACACCACGTCGAGGTTCCCCCGAAGTATTTATAACACTATCGGAATCTAATTTAAACAATAAGAATGTATTTAACTCTAAGTTGAAATGATGATCCCTCTTCCTGTTGTGACCCCCTGATCCAATTTTCTTCTCTACTTTTCCCTCTTTTTAAAATTTATTCACCATTCTCTTTATTCACCTTGAATGGACTTTGAAAATGGAAGCGAGATTAGGACTGTTGGTACCATTACTGAGAGCCTGAATGATCTTTTTCGTATCAACATTGGTCAGTTGGGAAAACATAGTGAGGTTGACACAAAATAATTTTCACCTGTTATCTTTCTAGCTGAATAACCCAAAGCGTTTTTCGTTGATTCTTACGACTAATGGTGTCAACATGACTAAACGTCTTATCTGAAAACGTGGAAAAAAGAAACTTTATTAATCTGTTTTTAGACAATTCTGTTGTTACGCCCGGTATATATATATATATATATATATATATATATATATATATATATATATATATATATATATATATATATATATATATATCGAAGTGGCAAATTGTTACTGTCGACGCGTCTCGCCTTCGTTAGATAAGCTTCTTTGAGTCAGAATGAAAGAAATCCCGTGCGTGTGCGTGCACTCGTTCGTTAGCGTGTGTGTATTTGTTTTATTATTATTAGGTTGGTGCAAAAATAATGACGTAATAATGTCGTTTTTTGACGTATTTTTAACGTCAAAAAACGACATTATTACGTCATTATTTTTGCACCAACCTAATAAATCGTTATAATCTTTTTGTTAATCTGGCGTCTTCCAGTCGGAATGACGAAAAGTGTGTGAGATTTTTTTTTGCAATAAAGTCAATCTCTGTTAACTTTAGACAATTTCACCGTTTTCCATTTTGTCTGATTTATCAAACATTTAATCGAAATTTATATCCTCCTAACACACACACACACACACACATATATATATATATATATATATATATATATATATATATATATATATATATATATATATATATATATATTAATTGTGGGAGTTCAATATTATATATTTGCTATTCTGCCACAAATATAAAAAAAAGAAGATTATATTAGAGAAACTGAAAGGGAATTCCGTCTTCGATTCAACAACTATGTAAAAAACTATCAGGGACAATGACAAAAACTTTCTATCGCTGCACACTTCAACCAACCATTTAATAGAATCGATGACATCAGAGGCATGCTTTTAGCGTCTTCATTCAACAGCCGAGAAGAAAGACGCATATCGGAGTTGAAATTTATTTTCAAAATAAATTCACACCTTGAGAGATTAAACAGTAATTTGGGCTTAATTAGAGAGTGGGACTGACAGAAAATGATAGGATAGGATCGGACAAGGAACAAATAGGAAAACGTTTATACGGCTGATATATTCCAGTTTTACTGAAGCTTTATCAGAGATCCATCTTCCTCAACCATGTAGTACATTCCATCTCCCATACTAGTTCACTGCCGTTTTCTTTGTTTCTGAGAACATTTTCTTTACTCTTAATACTTTGCTTATTTTCTGAAAGACACCTTTAGCTACTCTGATGCGTTGGATATTTTTTGTTTCATAATTTCCATCGTTCATTACTAAAATAAGCAGATAATTAAATTTATGTACCTGCTTGCTTTTGAAGTCCCAATTCTGCACCTTCGACGTCACAGAAAGCATTAAGAAGAATTAAATAACACGAGTTGACGGATTACTTTCATTTAATTCTTACGGTTTAAGAAACTTCTGCATGTTATTTAAAACGAAACCTATTTGGGATTATAAGTGTAATGTTTATTTTTTTTTGGGAGGGGTGCGTGTGAAGATTGCATTAACAAGGATTTGGAAGATAATTTTTCCATGTATAAGTCCTGCTTTCTAACCCATACCTGGGGATAGAATAGAGGGATTCATATCTTTTCCGAGGTACCTAAGTAAATATAACGAGCTCGACTGGAATTCGAACTCATCTCTCTGATTTTTCATGCCGAATCACTATGTATTACACCACCCGCAAACCCTTCAAATGATACGAAAGATGAATATTTCCTAGTATGGATAATGAAAAAGGCTGAGTTACACCCATACATTTTGTCCAACTCTAAATTTCAAGGAGCCTACAGAATAAAATATTAACCAGTAAAGCAAATGGCTGAAACGCTCGAAAATTTGTGACTAGAATATCCATGATGAAATGCAGGGGCTGAAATAAATTGATATATATATATATATATAAATGTTAATTAATCTTCTCAGTAATTCAAACAGCATTTAATAGAAACACAATAAGAAGACATCTCTGGGTGCAGCAGAAATTCAGGCATTGTGCGATCTTACGGGCCAGCTTATCCACACGTGTGGCCGGGAGATGTACTCATCATAGCCTGGTTGCCAACCAAAACCAAGAAAGTCAACTCGTTGGTGCAAGTCAAGTTATAGTTGGATGGGGGTAGTAAATAGAGCTTCATACTTTCCTTAAGCGTATTTCTGCGAAAGTGAACAGGCCGAACAATCAGAATTTGAACTCGGTTTATCTATTTTTCTTTTCGATCCGCTATGCACAACCCTATCGGCATACCCAAGTGTGTCTATTAGAATTAGATCTGGCAAAAGAGTACAGTGATCGACTTAGAATCGAAATCGGTTGTATATCAATACTATGTTATTCCCTATTACGCAATAAGACGGCTTGAGAATTATGGCTTTGTTCGAACCACGATTTCAGACATCAGAGAATTATGGCTTTGTTCGAACCACGATTTCTGACTTCAGAGAATTATTGCTTTGTTCGAACCACGATTTCTGACATCAGAGAATTAAGTCTTTGTTCGAACCACGATTTCTGACTTCAGAGAATTATGGCTTTGTTCGAACCACGATTTCTGACATCAGAGAATTATTGCTTTGTTCGAACCACGATTTCTGACATCAGAGAATTATGGCTTTGTTCGAACTACGATTTCTGACATCAGAAAATTATGGCTTTGTTAGAACTACGATTTCTCACATCAGAGCAAATGCGTAACAAACAAGACATTTTTATTTATGTTTTCCGTGTTAATTAATTTGTACTGAGTAGAACTGGTGTAAAAATGCACACCAACACTATAAAAATATTAGCTCGATTCTGCAGACCAAATATAATACAAATAGATAGACCTTCGCTGACCCGACAGTACCTCACCATCAAGACGGGGCTGGGTTTATTTACAGGCGCTTGAGGGGTCCCCAAAAGAGGAAGTAATAAAAGGGCTCGGGCAATTTTTCCAGGGTATGGCCGTTAAACCCTCTTTAATCCTCAACCTTGTGTCACATCCGGTTGCGAAGTGGGTGCCCTGGTAAATGCCTATAATAAAAATCGATGGTCGGTACGCTACCTGAATGTTAGAGTTATAAAGCTGCCTACCATCGGCTCTTCATGAATAATGCACTGTTAAAATGACTTTCTTAATATAACACCTTATATCCAGTTCGTCCTTGCTTTTCAATAGCCTCATTTTCACCTATCTCTCTATTGCCTCTGATCTCTACTTTCCACCCTCTCTGTCAATTGCAATCGCTTTCGCTCTATCTCTTTCTTGCTCTCAGCGGAGAATTATCGGGTGACCACCGCCCTACTGTCGTCCAGGCGTCTTGCCCAATTTTTCTCGCTGCAATCTTTATTGGCGCTGTTTTACCGCCCCTGGCAGTCATCCAGCAACTAGTTGGTCGCCTGGCTGGTGACTGATTAATACCGGCTAATCGCTGGGTTTCCTTAATTCGTCTGGCGTTCATCTGGCTGGAGTTGGGAGATTATCATCTCGCTTATTACGGCTCGCTTGCCTCATCTCCGTAGTGACATTCCCCTGGCCAGCGCTAACTAACCACGCCAACTGTCACTGCCGACTTCGCAACGGTGACTTGACTGATTGTTGATTACTAAAAGTTACGCTAAAACTTTCTTCGAAGACGGGTTTGTTGGGAATTCATTTGGTTTCTGCATATAATTTTATATTTCCTTGGCAGCTTGATGCATACATGCGAAATAGATACATTATTAAAGAGGAAGCTAATATAGTTTGGGTATCACAGATTTTTTTTTTTTATGTACGGTGGAACCTCGGTTCTCGAGGGTCCCACATGTCGAACAAATCGGTTTTCGAACAGAAAATTGAAAATGAAAATGCCTCGGTTATCGAAAAAAAAAATTCGGTTCTCGAACAACATTGCCGAACCGAGTTAACCCGAATGGAATATTTTCTGAGTCGACCGCTGTGTTGTTTATATTCTTGTGTTGTGCCGTGTTTTTTTTTTGTGTGTTTTTTTCCAGTTTTATTGTACTGTGCATATTTTGTCTACATTTATTCCTATTAGAATTCTTTTTTTCCAATTTTAGTGTGCTGTGACTTTTGTTCTCTACTTGATTCTTGATTCTACACTGATTCGGTTTACGAACATTTCGGATTACGAACAGCCTTCAGGAACAAATTAAATTCGTTAATCTAGCTTCCACTGTGCTAGAAGTGCTATACTGTGTTATATATATACATATATATATATATATATATATATATATATATATATATATATATATATATATATATATATATATATTAAACATAATTGATGAATTTTATTTCTAATTCACCATTAGTTCATATTACTCTAAACGTCAGTTTAGTCAATACAGGTTGAGCATATATATCTTTATTAAGTTTATTAAGTGTCTGTGTGTGTGTGCGCGCTAATGTATTGTTTGGGAGGAAGAATAGCGATCGAGTGTAAACGTGTGTGTAAGGCGTTCATCCAAGTATCTTATTTCTTGTTTGCCAAAGAATATATATATATATATATATATATATATATATATATATATATATATATATATATATATATATATATATATATATACAGGAATAAATGAAAGTGTGTGATAGATATATACATATATAGATAGATCGTTTAATATTAGGTTTACGCAAATTTAATATACGTTACAACGTCGGTTCTCGAACGTCTCCCATGTCGAACAAATCGGTTTTCGAACAGAAAATTCGAGATGAAAATGCCTCGGTTATCGAAAAAAAATGTCGGTTCTCGAACAACAATGCCGAACCGGTTTAACCCGAATGGAATAATTTCTGAGTAAACCGCTGTGTTGTATATATTCGTGTGTTGTGCCGTGCTTTTTCCCCCCAATTTTATTGTACTGTGACATTTTTCGCTACATTTATTCCTATTGGAAAAATAGTTTCGGCTTACGCACATTTCAGGTTACGAACGGACTTCAGAAACTAATTAAATTCGTGAACCGATGTTCCACTGTATTTGAATATAGTCGAAATTATGTCTGTATTTAAGATATTAAATAAATACAATTTTCTAAATTGAACATTAAATTTAATAGTGTCTATATGCACCGGTAGTACCAAAGGTCGAGTGCACTCCCTAAACTTGAGTGACACTCAATGTAGAAGATCTACTCTGAAATCCAAATCATGGAAAAGGCAACGAGACTCCCACACTGCGTTTTCCAAGTATGTATTGCAGTTCACAAAAATAAAGTATAGAAATATGTAAAGAGTCAAATCACCTACGTCTTTTTTATCATTTCACCCCAAGAAATGAAGGAATGCCACTCCACCCAAGGTAATTTCAAAAAGCGTGACTATAATCATTTAAGTAGCTATAAGCATGAAAATTACAAACGCCTGTCTACTATCCTGTCTGCATACATATGGAATATTAAACAGGGAAATGGTGACTCCATATTAAAATGGGAAATACTAAAAAAATATCATAAGTATAAAGCAGGGAACAGGTATTGCTTATTATTTATGGAAGAAAAATTAGCAATAGCCACCCTTAATGTACCTAATAATTTATTACATGAAAGATCTGGGATTTTAAATAGGTGTAGGCTTAAGAAATCTTGGTTATTGGAATAGAGGTATCATCAATAAATACTGCTTCATGTCATTTCCTCTTTAGTCAGATTACTCAGTAGAACCGCTTAGGTGAAACCTAGGTAGGTTGTTCCTGGCTCTTTAGGATTTATTCCATATATATATATATATATATATATATATATATATATATATATATATATATATAAGGAAGGGGCGATTTTCTAAACAGTGTCTGCTGCTGCTAATGCAAGGCTCTTCAGTCAGAATCGGGTTCTCCTAGCCACTGACGTCTTTCGTATAGTAAATATGTTAAAATTACCCTTACTCTCTGCTGTGTGACGATAGCTTTGGCGGTAGAATCTCTGACTGATGCAAAAACGGTTGAGTTTCGACCCCGGCTTGAAGCTATCGGACATCTAGACACACTGATGAGCTGTGATACAGCGAAACAGTCTGCCTGCGGATGACTATATATATATGTGTGTGTGTGAATCTGAATGACAATCAGACAGAATAGTGAACTTTAGAAAATTTGTGCATTTTTAACAAATTGTGTTTACAACATAAACGGTAATATTTAATTTGCATGACCTTTTGTGACACATCTTTTGAATATTGTGTGTGCGTTATTTATTTTTAATTAAAATTTAAAATATTGCCACATATACGGCATATAGACGAGTCTAATCTGACTTTTTATGATCAGTTTTTTATTTTCGCAAAAAATAGGGGTTCGCACTATACCAAGGTAATTGCTGAAAATGTTAAAAATCGATGACCGGTTGCACTATACACAGGTCATTTTTTTTCTTGAAGTCTTAAATTTCATGTTAATAATTCAGTCGTCGCACTATGCAAGATGTTGGCTTATACACGACTATATATGGCCAGTAACGTAGGACACCTAGGGGTGGTGTAATGGTTAGCACGTTTGTCTTGCTAGAACAATTAGTTCTGAGTAGTGAGTTCGATCCTCACTGGGTATTCTCCTTCTTTCAACCTTGTGTCACATTGTAGCTACTCTTGGAAAATCTCTATAAGTCAAGCAAAATTTCAGTTGATAATATTTTTTTTTCTTAATTTAATGTGTTTGTATGGAAAAATATGTATTTATGTTATATCTAGTTGGCAGAGAAATGCACGTGTTCACACTAAAAAAAGCATAAAATAAATACAATATTCTTTTCTAAGAATCAATTTCTTTTATAAGTAACCACAAAGTAAGTAAATCAATGAATATTCAAAGGTTTATAAAATTCTATCATTTTAGGCCGACAACGCTAGTTACGATCTTATTTCCCGTAGCTTTCGTAATATCCGTTGCTGTAGGCTGTCATTTCGCATTACGACAAATTAGTCGAGAGCAGCGAAAGAAATCTACGGAATCATCTAAGTAACTCAAAATAATCTGTTTAATTAGGTTTTCTTAAATGGTTACCAAAATATTTAAATACATCATTGATAGAAAGTCTGCGGAATTGTCATCATTATTATTTATAATAATAATAATAATAATAATAATATTAAAAGCATTATTTTCAATTATTAAAGGGAAAACTTAACTAAAGACAGTCTTCCGTTCCTACGATGTGATTTTTATAACGTGATTTTTCGTATAAGTCGGAAAGTACCAGAGCTTTTCCGTGAATAATCACTTACGTCACTCACCTGCATCCTATACGGAACCGTCATTTACGCTGACGTGTAGCCTAACGGTAAGGCACGTCAGCGTAAATGACGGTTCCGTATAGGATGCAGGTTCGAATCCTGTCAAAGAACGAATATTTTCTATGAAAATTTCTCGGACATTCAGGCCGGTAAATGTTATTTAATACTGTTTATTATAAACAGAGCATTTACTTAAATACTTGTATCTATAAAAAAAAAAGAAAAAAAAAAAGAACGTTAAACATAAAAATGTCTTTAATATATATATATATATATATATATATATATACGTATAGTTTAACAAGAACATTTCATTTTTACAGGGAAATTGAATATGTATTTAAAAATTTAAGAGGTGTCTGAATGACTTAATCCAAGCAACTGGCTAATGTTCGTCGGTGTTTCTTCCTTTTCAGAGTGTGTAACAATGTGTAATTTCACTTCCACAGTGATGGCTTTCTGTTTCTTTGAAGGACCGTCATAAGAAGTGGTTCTAGGAATGCTTCTACTCGGTTTTTCGTTCAGTGTTAAAGTTTACAGTGTCGGGATTCGATACAATAGCAAAATATCGTTACGGGGTCGCTCGTAATTTGGCTGTCTAGAATAATCATACAATTTTCATTGAAGGAATAAAATTCAATAGAAAAGACAACGTAGTTTCAACAAATAAACGTTAATTTAATATAACAAGAATACAGGCAGTTGATGACAGATTGGAAAGTAATGTCTTTTTGTTTGAGTCGATAAAGTTCTGAAATAAAATATAAACTGTCTTTGTGTACGTATGTAAGAAACAATAAAATGTTGTAATATGTATGTTTGTATGAAAAAGTCAACACGTGTATGCGTTATTCATAGTAAAGAGGATACAAGTGATAGTTAGAAATTGTTTCTTAATGTTGGCGATGTTGCCTTAGTCTGAAGTTTGACAAAGTTGTCGCTTTTAGCATGAGCTCGTGAAGATCATAAGTGAGAGTTGCGTGGCGTTTGGTGACAGTTGTGTGTATCCTGTTTGGGAACGGATTTCGTATGTTTTTATACACTTTTTCGTAACAAAATAGGCTCCAGAATTAGATTATTTATTTATTCCTAATTGGCCCTAAGAAGTCACGTGTTATGTCTTCTACTACGTCGTACGATATTTGGTCGGTATCTACCTAAAAATAATGATGACTAATACAACAAACATTCTGATTTGTATTCAATGATTTTATTGGTGTGTTTTAAGGTGTAAGTGTTTTCTTGAGTGTGATTGGTTTATAAATACTGTATTTGATATTTTAGGGGACACGACATGGTTATATTACGCTTGGAAGACATAATGGAGAGCGATAAGTTTCCACAAACACAACACAATCGAAACATATCAAATGCACAGCACTCCAGTGTGGCGTATAATCAGGAACTGACCCATACAAGGATAAATGGCTTAAGTCGAGATAAGATTAATAGAGATTGCGTCGTAAACACGAATCGTCGTAGGTCGGAACTGTCGTAACTTGGGGACTTACAGTATTAATAAAATCATTGTATAATTATTAAAATATACCGAATTTTAAATTTATTTTAATTTGATTTAATTGAAAATTGATTTAAATAAAATAAATAATTGAATTATTTAAATAAGGGAAGCACTTCTTCCTTATTATATATCAAATAATGTCTTTCTGATTTTTTATATAAATGTATTTTTTGTCGCTATTTTTCGTAAGACTTCGTTGTCTAAACGTTCCGTTCATGGAATTCTAAGCATCTTTCTGTAGAACAACATTTCTGTTGCCTACTCCGGTTTATCACCTAGTCTTAGTAAATTCGTAGTGAAACAAAACGTGATATGTAAATACTGAATATATGAAAAAAAAAAAAAATAAATAAAATAAATTGTTGAAATTAATTAAAATCTCATTTCTCTAAAGAGTCAGTTAAAGTAAATTAAACCAATGCTTCTGCCACTTAACGTGAATCACATTTAGTCACTCTTATGTAGATTTTGTCTGAAATAAAATTATTTTTCTGACACTCGACGAAATATGTCAAAACAGAAGCTTTCCAAATTATCTGTTATAACAACAATCAACTGTGACAAATTGTTATTATATTTGTATTAATCCCATATATATATATGGTGTGTGTGTATATATATATATATATATATATATATATATATATATATATATATATATATATATATATATATATATATATGGCTGGGGGTGAACCGGATTAAACGTCATATAATAAAAAGTAGCATTGGCAAAGAGAATTTTCACGGATAATAAGCAATTTTCAGTCCACGGTCTTCTCTTAATCCACTTTTTATTACTTATATAATTGTTTATATCGAGTTTTACCATTTATATAACTGTTAATATTGCTGTTATATATTGACTGTCAATAATAATTATTCAAATATTTGTTGAATTCCTCATATATATATATATATATATATATATATATATATATATATATATATATATATATATATATATAGAGAGAGAGAGAGAGAGAGAGAGAGAGAGAAAGATATGTGGGGAAACTGAGTAAACAACGAGTGGTGATTGTTTCATACTTGAAATCTGCGCATGTGGGTTGGATATTAGTTCGGGTATCTCTCTCTTTCTCTCTCTCTCCCTATATATATATATATATATATATATATATATATATATATATATATATATATATATATGTGTGTGTGTGTGTGTGTGTGTAAAGATTTCCAGTTACCTTCCTTTTCTTCTCTTCCATTTCTATGACACTTCACGTCGCGCGTTTATTTATTTCGAAATTTAAAGTGTTCATTAAATTAAAAATAAATATAAATAAAGCGCTGGGAAATCAATTCACTTCACATGTAAAAAGAAAATATTTTTATGATGAACACAACAAATTTTTGTCTTAAAATAAACAAGACACCCAAGATACAAGATACATATATATGTAAGTTATGAAAAACTTGGTAATCCGTATGAGTAATCCCAAGGACGATGAAATCCTGGGAGCTCAATGTAAATCCAGAGCTAATATTTTAAAGAAAAACAAAGCACTTCAAGGTAACATTATAATAAATTATATCATAATTTATTTTTATTATATATATATATATATATATTTATAAATGTAAAAAAGTAGTCCAATGTGGACTTTTTCAAGGCAAAACTAAAATGAATTTATTACACAATGTAACTAATAAACACAAAACAAAATGTCCTTAGCAACTGGAAGAATTTAGAGAACGCTATTTCCATACTGTTAACTGAAAATTACGTCAACTACTGTCATGTGTACACAGTGTAGAGATATTGTTTTTATTGTTATCTTGGTGGATTCAACCATTTTCTTTTGGTTTCTTGATACTGTTGTGTACGTTTGCTTGACCTAATTAGTTACTTTGTTTAATAAATTCATTTCGTTTTTGCCTTGAAAATGTCCACATTGAACGAAACGCGTTGGCTGCCATTACAGTTTTCCTATTGTCTTTTACATTTTTAAATATTGTCTTTTCTACAGGTTAACTCTGAGAAATTGTCATATATATATATATATATATATATATATATATATATATATATATATATAATGTTTGAAATATTTTTTAACGGATTATTTGATGACTAATTAAGTCTTTTCCTCGTTATTTGTTTGTTTATATTGTTCTGTATGCAATAAATTTCGGCGTGTAATATAATAGAACATTAAATGTTAAACAATTTTTTAAAAACTCACTCATTTTCTTTGCTCTTTTTGGTCTCGAGCAACTCCAGCTTGCTAAAAATAATAAAAGATTTAATTATTAATACACGCACAAATGCATACACGCACAACACATTTTTCTTTATCCTTATGAAGAAGCCATTGATGCGAAATGCATTTCAGATATCATTGCCGTAACAGACTTTCAAGAATGTTTCTCCAAATGGCAATAAAGTATTACTCTGTTTAGAAATTTATGCATGGATCTCTCATCATGGAGGTAACTTTTTAATATTTTATATTAAAAATCGTCACTGGAATAATGCCACCCACGTACGGATCGGTATACCGTTTAAAGTAATGCGAAATAACGGCGTCTAAGAAATTGAGTGAAACCTCCTCTCGTGATTTATTTTATTGTATCTTTTTCCTTTTATGTGGGTTTCTTCTTCACCCCTTACCCATCTATATCTAGAGATAGCATACGTTAAGTTAAGCCGTGTCTGTCCCACACCAAGGGAGCTTAAGGATAAAGAATTGAATTGGTACATCTAACTCATTCATGTCTTCTCTCCCTCCTCACTTCCTCACTTCGTTAATTTACATATGCTTAATACGGCCCGTCAAAAATGAGTAAATTTTTTTTTATTTTTCATTTCAATCTTTGGACGTAAAGTCTGATGATCCAGAGCCCTTTAAAATGGATGTGGTGAAATAACTTATTACATGGAATCTTAAAGTGGTCTGTTTTTATTCAAATATATATATATATATATATATATATATATATATATATATATATATATATATATATATATATATGATCTAATAAAAGTATAAAACGGGCGAAGCAAGCGGTTTCGCTCCCGCTCTTCAGGCTTGAAGAGCGGAAGCGAAACCGAGTTGCTTCGCCCATTTTTAATGTGTCTCGTAATATTAAGTTTTATACTTTTATTTCGATCATTAAATTTTGTACCTACAAAAATATCTTTATATATATATATATATATATGTGTGTGTGTGTGTGTGTGTGTGTGTGTGTGAAAATATATAGAAAAAAGGAAAGAACTGGTTAGGTAAATAATCCAAAGTTTTTTAGTGTTTTTGTTATTATTTAAAAAAAAAATAGTGCTCGATACAAAAGTATAGCATAAATATAATTATTTATTTAAAAATATTCCAACACGCTACATAAAAGTCCTCATGTTTCAAAACAAGAGCCGAAAACATCAGTATAATTATTTTAATTAAATTCAATTAAAGTAAGCACTGTTCCATCTTCAAGCGAAATTTTATGGAAATGTGGAAAGTGGATTGTGGGTTTAGAATTATCAAGGAACCTCAAACCCCGACAAGCTCACCCCGGTTTTGGTCGGCGTCCATATAAGCAGAGTCGCAGCGAGTGCAAAGCAGTTCAGTACCAGTTCGAGTTCCAATTGAGAGGTAGTTGAGTGAAGTTCGCAGTTGGAGTTAGATCCGCCTCGCAGAACAGCTGACTGAAAGATATCCACGCAATTCCGAACTCAACTTCTAGCCAAGAACAATTTATTTTTGAAGAACGACTTAGATTCACACCACCAAAACAAGTTTTACGAATATCACCTGAAGATACACCAAGAACCAGTTTCTTAAAGAACAAACAACTTAAGATGTTAAGACTCGCCTAACAAATACAAAGTGTCACGAATCCATATAGCGGATTGGGAAGAAGACGCAGTCCTGTATTCAGCAACCAGATATAAAATATTGTTATCCTTTTTTAACACATTTGAACTTTTCGAGTTGTTATTTTATTTTCTTTTACATATACTTGTGCGGTGTTGCCCTTGATCGAACTCGGCCTGCATTACGGCCCGGCGAATGATTGATTTCGTCTGCCTAAGATCAATTCACAACGTGGGTAGGTTAGACTGGAAATCAAAACAGTTACTTCGGTAACCAGACGTTGGGGGCGAGCTGGGAACGACAAGGCTGGTACCGAATCTAACCAGATTCCCATCCGAATCACCAAAAGGTTAGAACGTCACATTTCGTGCCGCGACCAATACCAAGCCAGTTGGTCGTCACAGGACAGGATAGCACGACGGACACGTCTAGGCAGACGTCACATTTGGCGCAGCGACACCGGGGGGACATCACAAATAGTTTAAATTATTACAATATCATTTATTCTTATACAGTTCACCCTCCAAACAAATTGTTAACACCCCATTTGCAGATGTGCCTCAGTTACACCCAAATGTTGTTACTAATATTGATTTTCGAATGGGCTGACTTTAAAATTAAACTGCTCCAGTTGAACGGCAAAAATTCCCAGTAAGGAAACACCTGGTCGAAGAGAGGTTATACTACTAGTATATGTATATAGTACATTTGGGCAATAAGCATTCTTTCAAACAGGTTTCGTTGAATATCAAAGACAAGGAAAATTTCATTATTTTATTTTTACTTTTTTCTAGTATTCTTAAATTATTTCATTTGATAGAGATAAGGAAGTGTAAAAATTATCTGTTGTGTCTATTGTTTTCAGTTACTTCTTTAGCCATTTTCATAGTGAATTGAGACTAATTTCTTTTTCACGGTTGTCTTTTAAAATATAATTGTGTGACGCATATTGTATAACTTTTATTCCGATTCCTGTGAAAGAAATATATATATATATATATATATATATATATATATATATATATATATATATAGTGTAATTAATTTTATAGCCACAAATATTTAAATAAATGCTCTGTTTATAATAAACAGTATTAACAAAATTTACCGGCCTGAATGTCCGAGACATTTCATAGAAAATATATCGTCCGACAGGAAACGAAGGTGTATCCTACACGGAAACGTCATGTAGTCTGAAATGCTATACAATCTTGCTACAATGGAAGCGTCTGGTTAGCAAGGTTAAATTACTGCGGATTATTATATTATTATAAACAGAGGATTTATTAAACATTTGTTATTATAAAAATAACTTGCAAACAACATATGTATATATATATATATATATATATATATATATATATATATATATATATATATATATATATATATATATATATGAAATAGGCAATGCGTGGACTGTAACGGATATCTGCGCTGAAAAAATAAACGGCGGGATAATTTGAAATTCATGGCCTAGCCATCTTCTAAACCACTTATAGCACTTCTATATATTGTATGATGCCCGACTGATGAAAAACTCTAATCGGTCGGGTTTCAATGCCAGCTTGAATCAATCACATGTTATCAGACTGATGAGCTGTGATATAGCGAAACAATCTGTCAGTGAATACCCCGGTTTGCGATTTTCAAAAAATCAACATAGTTTACAAATTCAAGTGCCCTTTGGGAGATTGTATCTCCAACGAATTAAATAATATTCATGTTGGTCACACCACAAACTCGCTTTCACGACGTTTGACACTACATTTAAATGAAAACTCTAACATTTTTAGGCATTTAAAACAACATGCCTGGACGCATACACAATTCCATAAAATCCTTGTTGAAAATAATTAAACATGAAAACAATAAACAAAAACTAAATTCTAGAAGCTATATACATAAAACAGTTGAAACCTAACCTAAACAAAATCAACTTTGGAATCTCTACAAATATCCTTAAATGTCTATAATTGGTAACATACTTCCCATACTTCATACTTCTCGAATTCACTCTCACGTGATCATGTGTGACGTCATGAACTGTGGTGCGTTTTTCGCTTCCAGCGTCTTATATGCACGTGTTTATCGTTGCTTGAAAATCATCCATGTAAACAGAAACAGACTATCATCAAATACGTGTCCGTGTATTGCTTAATATATTGTACTGTAATTGTCATCTTTGATAATGGCTTATGTAAGCCGAAAGCTTAGATTAGAATAAAAAATATGGATCAATATTGTGATTTTCTTTCTTTGTATGAGGATAATATTATTAGGCTTATCAGGCGTTATGAAAAGAATTTACATAAAATAAATAGACAACAGTTTTCTATATTATTTAATGAAACACACAGACATATATATATATATATATATATATATATATATATATATATATATATATACAAACACACAGATAATGGGTTGTTCGGGTAACGGTTGTGAAAGTAGAAATGGTGAGAAATTCTGGGTGAACGTGTTACACTCATTTGTACATAAATGCTGTGGGTAATGACATGAATCCCTCTCTTCTAGCGGCCGCCCTCACCTAATAGTAGAATAGACTGGACTCTCAAACCTTGAATAGAAAGAAGCCTAAGACAAGGAAAACTCTCAGTTCTATACCAAAGAGAAACAACCGGAAACCACTCCTCTATCATTCAGTTACAGATGATAAAGAAAAGTAATGGACGGCGTTATGAAAAAAAGAAAAAAAGAAAAAAAGATACACCATAATATAATTTATATATCATGAGTTTGGATTAATAATATTATCAAAATTGAAGCAATAAAAAAGAAATGATTGGATTCTTTTTGAGCTCTGTATATCATGAGTATCACGGTTGACATATAATTTCCGTCTCTTATAGCAGTTGTGATATTTATAGAAAAGTGAAACAAATTCAGATCAATACACAGGGAAGAAAATGATTTTTCTTAATAGAGGATCGTGTTATACGTGTAGTAAATGAAATCATTAACCGTTGTTCAAGTTCTGCCTATTGTTCTTTGCGTCCACTTTCGCACTAATCGTATATTGCTTTTATATAAAATAACGTAGAAACAATATATATATATATATAATAAGCAATGCGTCGTATGTAACGGATATCTGCGCTGCAAAAAAGATACGGCGAAACAAGTTGAGATTTATGGCTAACTGCATATACGATGCAGAACTTGATCAAGATATATGACATCAGCGTTGCCCATGATATTATGAGCTCAAATAGAGTCAAATCATTTCTTTTATATTGCTTCAATTTTAATTTTATTATTAACCCAAACTCATGATATTATATTATATTATATTATGTTGTATCTTTTTGGGTGTTGTTATAAATCCGTCCATTAATTTTATTTATCATGCGTGAATGAGACTGTAGTAGTTTCCGGCTGTTTCTCCATCGTTTAGAACAGTGGTAGGCAAACTTTTCAGTGCGAGGGCCACATTCAAAAATTCACAATTTTATTGGCCGCATATTATATTAACCCAAAATTAAAATTTAAAATAGACCAAAGAAACGTCTTTTAAGGAAAAAATGCAATTAATTTTTATTGATTAATATTTAAAAGTACTGTAGAAGATTCACGCGAAACTCATTTATTTGAAAGACAAAGCAACTCAGTTAAAACTATTTTAAAGAAAAAATATTAATAAGTATATTTAAGTTGAAGATTTACATGAAACACATTTGAAAGACAAAATAAACTTGTTTTAAGACAAAAATATTATTATTAAATAATAATTAAGTAGAAAATATTTATTTGAAAAACAAATTAACTCTGGGTAAAGAAATATAAACAATTCTTACAAATATTTTAAAGTAGAAACCTCAAATAAAACATATAAAGTAAATAAATTTAAAGAAAAAATTAAATTAGATTTTAAAGTAGAAACCTCAAATAAAACATATAAAGTAAATAAATTTAAAGAAAAAATTAAATTAGATTTTAAAGTAGAAACATCAAATAAAACATATAAAGTAATTAAATTTAAAGAAAAAATTAAATTAGATTTTAATGTAAGAAACTTCAAATGAAACATATGAAGTAACTAAATTTAAAGAGTAAAATTAAATTAGATTTTAAAGTGAGAAACATCAAATAAAACATATAAAGTAACTAAATTTAAAGAAAAAAATTAAATTAAGTTTTAAAGTAGAAACTTCAAATAAAACACATAAAGTAACTAAATTTAAAGAAAAAATTAAATTAGATTTTAATGTAAGAATCTTCAATTAACACATATAAATTAACTAAATACAATGAAAAAATTGAATTATATTTACAAGTAGAAACTTCAAATAAAACATATAAAGTAACAAAATTTAAAGAAAAAATTAAATTATATTTTAATGTAAGAATCTTCAAATAAAACATATAAAGTAACTAACTACAATTAAAAAATTAACTTAGATTTTAAAGTAGAAACTTCAAATAAAACTTATAAATTTACTAAATTCAAAGGAAAAAATTAAATTAGATTTTAATGTAAGTAAATTCAAATATAATATAAAGTAACTAAATTTAAAGTAAAATATTAAACTAGATTTTAATGTAAGAAACTTCAAATAAAACATATAAAGTAACTAAATTTAAAGAAAATTAAATTAGATTTTAAAGGAGAAACTTCAAATAAAACATATATAGTAGCTAAATTTAAAGAAAAACATTAAATTAGATTTTAAAGTAGAAACTTCAAAAAAAAAACATATGAAGTAACTAATTTTAAAGAAAAATTAAAATAGACTTTAAAGAAGAAACTTCAAATATAATATATAAAGTAAATAAATTTAAAGAAAAAATAAATTAGATTTTAAAGTAGAAATTTCAAATAAAACATATAAGTAACTAAATTTAAAGAAAAATTTAAATTAGATTTTAAAGTAGAAACTTCAAATAAAACTTATAAACTAACTAAATTTAAAGAAAAAATTAAATTAGATTTTAATGTAAGTAAATTCAAATAAAATATAAAATAACTAAATTTAAAGAAAAAAATTAAAGTAGATTTTAATGTTAGAAACTTCAAATAAAATATATAAAGAAACTAAATTTAAAGAAAAATTAAATTAGATTTTAAAGTAGAAACTTCAAATAAAACTTATAAAGTAACTAAATTTAAAGGAAAAATAAATTAGATTTAAATGTAAGAAACTTCAAATAAAACATATAAAGTAAGTAAATTTAAAAAAAAATTAAATTAGATTTTAATATAAGAAACTTCAAATAAAAATATAAAGTAACAAAATATAAAGATTAAAATAAAATTAGATTATAATGTAAGAAACATCAAATAAAACATAAAGTAACAAAATTTAAAGAAAAAATTAAATTAGATTTTAATGTAAGAATCTTCAAATAAAACATATAAAGTAACTAACTACAATGAAAAAATTAATTTACATTTTAAAGTAGAAACTTCCAATAAAACATATAAAGTAACTAAATTTAAAGAAAAAATTAAATTAGATTTTAAAGTTGAAACTTCATATAAAACATATAAAGTAAAAAATTTAAAGAAAAAAATTAAATTAGATTTTAAAGTAGAAACTTCACATGAAACATTTGTTTGAAAACAACGTTATTCTGTTGAAAGAAAAAAATATTGCTCGTTTGAAGTAGTTATTTCACATGAATCAGATTTATTTGAAAAACAAAGTAACTCAGCAACAGAAGGATCTCAATGACGCAATGGGAATAATGTATCCGATACCATTTTGTTAAAATTAGGCGTTGCTTGTAATAATTATTTGGCATTGCTTGGTAACTTTCTGTTTTAAATTTACTAACATTTGGCGGGCTGCATGAATTCTCTTGGCGGGACACATGTTGCCCCCGTGCCGTAGTTTGCCAATCCCTGGTTTACAATGAGCCTTTTCCTTTTGATGAAATATTCAGCATTCATTGACCGAACAACCAGTGGTATTTTCCGATTAAATTTATAAAAAAATTATAAAAAAAAAATTCTCTTGAATTAGTTTTTCAGTAAAATAGATTTCTCAAGTTCAGTGACTGCTAATGCTCTTTCCAGAATTGATGGGTATTTCCCTTTTAATCTTTTATTTTAAGCAGTCGACATCTTGATTACGTCAGTATTATTCTTCGAAGTACATGTACTGTCAGTTGTAGATTTAATATCCTTAACAAAGGCATACATCCGCACGAGTCTAGGGGCTTAATGGATGGGTAGACAGTGATCTCTAACCTTGTATGGCAACTAGTCCAGAACAAACAACTCTGTTGTGATAGCAACAAGAAATCCTTGCACGTCATGACTATTCATATATATATATATATATATATATATATATATATATATATATATATATATATATATATAAAGCGATAGGTGGAAAGTCATTATCATCTACATTCTGAATGGACATGGAATTTTTTAAAATGGCTGACGGGAAATTTTTAGTACCAGAATTGTTCTTATTCTCACAGTGCAAGTGCACGCAAGACATTCCAAAATGGTAACAAGGGTGTTGAAATCAATGATTTCACTGAATCGGCTGGCGAGATATTTCGTTAGATTTTGTTTTCAACTTTTTTCATTATTATTATGTTATTTATTTGTTTGTTTGTTTTTTTTTTAATTTATTATTAAGTTAGATTGGTTGACTCTACAATATATCAGCACTTGCATTATTTCACTTTATATGAGACACCAAGTGAGAATCGAACTCACTACTCGGTACTAATCGTCAATCAGAACATCCTCGTTAAATATTAGTCCACGTAGACGTTTCCGCAGTAAAATGGATCTTCTTTTTGTTTTTCTATGTGGCGTCTCTCTTCAGGACGTTGGCACTCATGGATGTCCGAACATCCTGGCTTGTGAAGCTCTTAGCAAACTGTTAAACAGATTTGGCCTGAATCAACATCATTCCGTCAACAGGCTTTCTTATTCGTCCATGATACCTTTTTGTTCGGGACGTGGACAATCATGGTATTTTACAAATCCCTGTCTTTAGTCGATATGAGCAATGTTTATTCCCTTACCATTCATCTAACTGCCTGTTCTGACATCCATTTACAATACATTTTTTGTAGTTTACACGTTGTTTCCAATATGTCCTGTGAATGGCACATACTTTTAGCCCTTTTTCCTTATTATGTATGTATCAGTACTCTCAACTTTTTCTGATTCTGGTTAAATATCCATTTTGTTCCTATTTTCTTTAAAACTTCCTCCTTGCTCAAACACTACGTCCATATTATTCTTGTATTGCATTAAAAACAGTATTTTTTCCTTTGTTTCCTGTCTGCTTCTTAATCATTTCACCCGCAGCAAATCGATGATGCCACTAAGGTTCAAGGGGCCACTGTGAGTGAAAGAGAATGAAAATACTTTACTGACGAGAAAGGACACTAAAAGAACAATTTTCAGGAATACAGAAGATGCGATTGAGGTTGCATTTACATTTTTGAAGCTCGTAGGCGGCAAGAAAGAAAGTAACCGGAAGAAAATTTTACAACAGAGAAAATAAACTATTAGAATAGAAATTACAGTTATATTTACCTATTTCAACAGCAAAAACATGAAACCTAATTGCTAATCTAGTACTATCTTTAATTGAGGCGGTCGACATACCAAGGAGAGGAACTCATTAGAACAATTACCATGAACATATTCATGGAAATGACAGAGAGAAGCCACGTCACGATAGTGGGGGGTGATTGATATCGAGCTGCCAGGTCAGTACCGATAATTTTGCAGAACCTTCTTTGGAAGCACCAGACCAGATATGGCAGCAATATTGAATTCACGGAACGAATGGTAGATTTATAAATGTGCAAGATGCATTACGGCGGGAAGAATTGCCTGTAACGACACAAACAACCAAATTTCTTAGCAGCAGACCTAGCAATGAATTCAATATAATCATTCAACTTTATTTGAATCGAAAACTTGAGGCAAAGAAGGCGCAATGATTTGCCCTCATGGAAATTAGCATCAGCCATGTTGAGGGAAGCAATTTCGTTTTGGAAGCGTTAGAATTTTCAAGCAACTTCTTGCCTCAGTTAACAACTGATTGAAAATCATTTTCGGGCGCAGTTCTGAGTTTTTGCCTTATCGTATATTTCAGAACGTTTATTTTGACGGGTTTAAATATTTGTGATATCAGCTTAAATACTTATTTGGGAACTGATGAGAGATCGGGATGTGCATTGCTGAAGATGAGAAAAACTGTAGGTCGAAGCACCTATCCCTGGTGGTGGAACCTTATTAATGTGAAATACGCCCTTCGTTACAAGATTATTTTTTTTTATCGAATTGGATGTAATTTTCTCTTGTTTTTATTTCACGTTATTGAAGGAATATCACAGTTTCTATATACAAATGTAAACATTAAGATGTTAGATATATTCTTTATCAATTTCATCTTATATATAAAGTATTTATTTATGTATGTTTGTGTTTGTGCGTGTGTGTGTCCAAGCACCTTCTCAGCTCCCACTGATCCGATTTCAATGATTCATAGCTCATTCAAAGGCCCTAGAAAAGTTAGGTGTAGTGAGCGATTTTTGTTGAGCTCAGATTCAGGGTTGCCAGATAATGAGCGGTTAAAATATATACATTAATATATTATACTCGTTGCTTTCATGTTTCAAGAGGAGTAACTTTTATTTTACTTTTGTATCCAAAATTACAGTGCACGTTTTATTATAAACTAGCTTAAAAGCCGCCCTATAGGGCGTCATTTAAGCTAACGCCTGTGGAGGACTCTTGATTTGGCTATCACCATAATAGCTAGGGAGGAGTAGATGCGATAGGCATAAAAAAATACAAATGAACTCAAAACTGATCACTGCATTTAAGTATTGAATTAATGTTTAAGCTTAACTTTTAAAAGTTTAACGATAATTCTACTTCTGCTTCTTAAAGAAGATTTGATATACGTAGATCCTTATTTTCCGTACAAACAATTGTTTTATTTCCTTGGTGACAGAACAAAGGACAATTTATAAGATAAAATGTATATAGATGTGAAAATTGAAATTAAAATTAGTTATACGTTCCACATTTGAAGAATTAGAGAACATAAGAGCTAATTAGGTAAATCTTAAATTATGGAATCTATATGAATAAATATGAAATTTTAGCGCAATTATCCAACGAATTGTGGGTTAAAAAGCCCAACCTCTAATTTATAGTAATTTATACGCTAAGTATCTGTATTAAATATTATCTACTTCTAGGTGATATAACTCTTCAGTTTTATCTAATTTGCATATTGATTTAAAAAAAAATATTTCATTAATTAACTGTCCTGCATTACTCTTTTTTTTATTCGAGTATTGATTTTCATATCAAAAATAGTTGTTTATGAATATCGTTTTATATAGTGCAGAAAATTGTTTGAAATTTGCATTTTACGTGGCCTTCAACAAGTTGGCATCTATTTGTAAAACTTTCCTTAACTATAACAAACCAATTTATGAATGAAATATTCATTTAAAATTTTTATTTCAAAGATTTCATATAGTAAATATATCTCGAGAGCGAGCGGGTGACGCCTGCTAGTGTTTTATATCTTGGTTGATGTAATCGTTAACTTCAATTTCATTTATCAGACTGGACATTTATCGGTCGGATAATAGCTAAATAAATTTGACAATGGGAATAAGAGTGTGTATGAAGACAGGAAGTAGTATCATTATCACCATCATTATGGTCGGTTGCTATCGTAGGGTTGAGCATCTGAGCAGTTCCCTGTATGTGTATCGGTCGGGCATCAATCTCAGAGAATAATCTTCCAGTTCCCAACGTAATATTTTTAGCCCATTTTTTCTTTGTCTGCCTCGTAGGTTGATTGTTCTCGTTCCGTTGACCAAGTCTCGTGATAACTCATTCTTATTTAGAGCTTAGTTATGGCTCCGTTAATTTACTCCCGTAGATTTAATAAATGCTTTAGTTTGAACTTCCGTGAAGGTTATTCGGATCTTTATGTACTTGTTGAAGACCGGAGAGTACAACGGCCGAAATGTTGTGATAATTTCTTTGGTTTAGGTTTGTCTACCGGCATTTCAACTCCTTATGGTTCATTTGATTTCCTTGCGAGTTTTGGTATTTTTTTTTCTTTTTAATATTAAAATCTATTGCTGGAATTTTTACTATAAAAATGTATGTTTCATAGTGTTTTGACCCCATCTTGGGTTTCAATATTTGCCCATAGCCGGAACCCTAACAGGTGCTACCACCCATATTAGGTTGTAACTGGGAACAACATCAATTAAGTAGTGGTTCAACGCTCCACAAAACCTCCTGATCAATAACCTTACTGCCGAATGTAGTTCATCAGACCCGGAACGATGTTTTGATAGTAACAACGAAGATGACGATAATAGACAACATGTAAATAATCTAAATAATGTAAACTCTTCATCCCATAAATTGAGATAGACATTTTTAGTTACTATTTAATAGTTGTTTTCAATTGAGTTTCATTTTTTTTATAATTATCAACAGTAAAACGGTGAAACCTCGATCGCCCGAATGTTCAATATACAAACATATTAATGTAATTGTTTGTCATAAGATGTAGAATAATTAATAAAACGTGCAAACATTAACAAGATTTATAGATTAACATTTCGTCGTTGAAAATTCTTCTGGGCAAATATTTTTGCAAACGAAGTTCTTGGAAATTGTGCTTTTGATTGAGAGAGAAAATGGAATCGGGCACAAATTCTCGTCAAATTTATTACTGACAGCAATTGATTAAATAAGGCTTTAAATTAACATTTGGATCATCCCATAATAGTGTTTCAAGGCAATTCGGTTGTAAATTATACTATCAATTTTGACATGATAATCACTAATTAAATAGGACGTATATCTAAAATGTGCTTCGCCAACTTTCTCCTCAAACAAACAAGTTGCAAATCTGTGCACTCAGGCTACACAGGCGCGAACAAACTTTAGCTTTCCATAGTTAATTGTTCCCACTCCTTGACGAATCTGAGTCGGTGATCAAAGAGCTATTTACTTGCAAATTGAATTGGTTGGGCGTAAATCTAATTAACGGAGTTGATTCAGGTCATGGCAATCAGAACCAATGACTTCTACTCGGCTAAGCCTGAATAAACGTCTTGCTTTCAACGATAAATTATGCCGTAACAAATGTTGACAGGATTTATATATATTTTTTTAATATTTTTATTAGGCTTAATTTTGTATAGATCAAAATAAAACGGTGAAGATATATTACAAAGAGTATGATGCGCCAAATATTCGAGCGAAAATATTTGAAAATCAGCAATGGAAATGCTTGAATTCAACTTCGAGTTCGACCCCGACCTTGAAAACCGGTGAGAAATATGCAACTATTTTAACTGCAAAACGTTCTTTTTTCTTTTCTAAATTATGTAAAAGTTGACTATTTTTTTCTCTAAGTACCAGATGTACGTTGTTATGTATATCGGCTTGAAATGAAAAATGGGAAGACCCATGTTCGAATTGAAGTCGGGTTCATTAAATTCACTTACGCGCAAATGCCCCTGGGAAAGGTATGAATTAATTTCTCCCCTCAGTTATTGGTTCAATATCAAGACAGACTGGATCCTAAATGTGTATCACGTATTGTACTTTACTGAATGAAAAGATTTAAGAGTAGAGGATCAAATGAATGTGATTTGAAAGAATGAATATTAGAAAGTGAATATCAAGAAAGTGGTTAAGATTGAAATGTTCAGAGACGCATCCACATGACAGTTTTCTTTCACAAGGTACCAGTTCTAAGGAAATAAGCTCTCTGTGTGGAAATTGATTCTTGCAAATCCAATACGGAAGAAATATGCGTGATTCGATTACGTGGACGTAACATGGTGTCATATAGGGAGAAAATGAGTAGCTACCCACACTGAGGTTCCAGCCTTATACTCTGGACTTGCAGTGATTATTGAGTGACTATTAATATTGAGTGAATTATTGAGTGTCGGTGATTTGGGTTTTGATTTAAAATGTGCCGGACGTTAAACCGAGCCGCGCTACTAACAAGGTATTCAATGGAATGGTTAACTGTCTTTGATTGATTTTAATTCTTAGTTCTTGTTAAGTATTTATTTGCGGTTGTAATTAAATAATAATTTAACACTGAAGTCTTCATATTATTAACGGCCACCGTACGTCACATAACATGGCGAGTCCTACCTGGTCAATTAAAAAGAATTTCATAGACCTAACTAAAAGAAAGGACTTGATAATTGCGTAAAGTCTTCTAGAGATGCCATAACTGAAGAGCAGGCCCCCAATGTGATTTTTTCAGATGTCTAAGGCAATGGCTGTCGTGATGAAACTATCATCAAACTTCTGATTCTCTGCATTATGACAGTTAAATCATCATCAGTGGACCTAGACGAGTGAAACCCTTACTGATTGTAGCTCAGGAGGTTTTTATATCTTGGAGTTAAAAATTTTAACGTTATTATTTTAAGTAAAGAAATATTTTTATAATTATATTTTATATTTTGTTTCGAAAAAATGCCAGCGATGATGTATATTAAATTTGTTGGTTGATTGATTCGTTTTCTACGGCTTATCAACCATTTGTAGGTTATTTAATGTTAGAATATATTTTTAGATTGAAAGATTTTTTTTTTTTAGATACACGAGTCTTACTAATTAACCCATAGCTGGAGAAAAGCGATGAATTCATAGTTTTACCAAGGCTATTTGCTCTGCAGGTGAATATAACCAACCCATTAGATTGAATGTTCTAATCGAACTAGTACAAAATACTTGTGTTTCTAGTAACTAAATATTTATGGTTCCCTTCTAGCAGAGCGCTCTGGGTCGATAAACACTTGACGCGCAAGAGTAAATAGCGCAAAACTGGATATAAAGTAGCTTCCGTTGAGACTTGATTGCTAATCTCCCACCTCGAGAGCTCATGTTTCATTGACTTCGACACGATGAATAGGTGATTAAGTGGTACATACACTACAGTATATGTAACATGTTTCACGTTTCTATGCTTCAATGATTACGCAAAAAAAAAAAACATTTAATAAATCATGAAACAAATATCTATCCCAACTGCGAGGAAAACTTGATTTATTCGTGAAAGGTATCAGAAGAATAAGGAGTAATAATAGGAATTGATTCATTAATTAATTTTCTCTTTATGGGTTATCAACCTTGTTTCCAGGTTATTTAAAAACGTGATATATGCTTGTTTTAATTTATAAGATTTTTTTCTTTTTTTTGGTGGGGGAGATAATAATCATTTTACTGATACAAGTCCTTCTAATTTGACCAATAGGTGGAGAGAGAAGAGGAAAATTCGTATCTTTTCCAAGGATATTTGCGAGTAATTATAACGGACCCAAATCGATTTGTAATTCGGCTCACCAGTCTCCTATTCCGAACCGTTATCCATTACACCACCCGCGCATCCAACCATACACCATCTGGTATTCCCAAACGATCACCCGTCTAGGTAATGACCAGGCTTGACGTTGTTTATCTATGTTGTTCGTAAGATAACCGGTGTTTCAACGACAGACACACACACGGACGCACACACACACACACACACATATATATATATATGTGTGTGTGTGTGTGTGTGTGTGTGTGTGTGTGTGTGTGTGTGTGTGTGTGTGTGTGTGTGTGTGTGTGTGAAAATTTCTCCGATTTAACCAGTAGAGAAAACAATATTTATGAATAAAAATGACAATAGGAAAACTATTAATTGCAATTATTAGTTTTCCTTTTTTTTTATTCATATATATATATATATATATATATATATATATATATATATATATATATTATAAATTAACTGATTTAAAATATGGTTTTCGCTACACATTAATAACCATGTTTCAAAAATGGAAGCTAAAAACTTTAAATTATATAATTAAATTAAAAGCATTGAAGATGAAATGGAACTAATGCTTTTAATTTAATTATATAATTAAATTTAAAGTTTTTAGCTTCCATTTTGAAACATGGTTATTACTGTGTAGCTAAAAACATATTTTAAATTAGTTAATTTATAATATTTATGCTCTGTAAATTTACATTGAGCACTGTTTTATAAAAATAAAAATAAGAAAAAAAGATTACCGGATTATATATCTTACTGTTCTTTCTTGTTATTTATATATGCATATATACATAAATACACACACGCACATATATATATATATATATATATATATATATATATATATATAGTGCGATGGAGAAAATTGTCTAAATGACGCAAAAATGAAAATAATACTGACATCTCATTTTAACAGATTTTATACCAAGATTTTACAAAAATATCTTGAAATAGTAAAAAGTTTATTTATTCAATAAAATCGCTACTGGATTCAACCGCGGCCTCCAGACAACTTTGGAATCTCCTGCAACTCTTCTGCACGACATCTCTGTTTAAGTAGGTGAATGCTGCCATAACCCTTGCCTCCAGTTCATCTTTGGTGTTACATGGAGTTTTGTTGGTCTTTCGCTCAACTGCGCCACACTCATAATAATCAAGGGGAGTTGCATTCTTGGGTGTTAGGCGATCAGTTATAAGAGGTGATGTGGTCTCAGAAATTGTGTGACTGCCATGGCTGGGCTCTCCTGCTTGTGTGGCATAGTGCAGGACATAGGGTCTTCCAGCAGGCAAAAATTTGACCCAGAGCATCACTATCACCTCAAGGCACTTAATGTAGGACTCCATGCTAAGACTGAGGAACTGTAGGAAGATTAATCGAGGCATAACCTCACCATCACTTGTGATCACTCCAAACACCATGATTTTGAATGAATATATCGAACTTTTTCTGAATTCTCTGCACTGTTCTCAGAGCGGTACCCAAACATTCTGAAATAATCGTATTAGAATTTCCGTTGCGAATGCCAAGCAGTACAATATATCGCTTCAAAATTTCTGGCGGAATGAATTGCGTCATGGGCCTCTTTTTCTCAGAGACGGCGCCCTACTGAACCTACTATGCTGTGCAGTCGCCAAAATCAAAAACAAACAAATGGAAATACGCACAATTAAAAATATAAAATGACGACGATGTACCCATCATATCTGATATATATATATATATATATATATATATATATATATATAAGATCTAAAATTTTACAAACATTAAACGTTTACTGCTGTTTTTAGCAATCAACCGTTCCTCAAGCAATGAAAAGTGTACATCTTGTCTGTAAAAATAGTTCAGATAAACATGTGTCCGCTAATCGTTCATTTTTGAGTTATTAAGTTTAAAGAAAGTTTATGGTAGATGGCACTGTGTTTACATCTGGACTAGGTTACATTTGTCATTCGTGTATATTTTGGGGCTAGTTTGTCTGCAACGGCTAACGTCTGCAATAGTGAGCTAACTGAGAAAAAATCCGTTTAACAATAGCCGTATATTCATATCGTGATCGGGCAGAAATGATTTTTACATACGGCTACGTTAATGATAATGGACGTGAGTCTGCACGGCTGTATCAATTTGCGTTATCCAAGTATCAGCACAGGTCAAGTGGCCTTAACATGTCTTACACATAATATTACTGCATCGAGGGTACTTCAAAAGCACCTCTTCTATATTTCAACAAGTTTGTTGGTCAAGTCCTGGAGCGCAGTTTACTAACTGCTATGAGGTCAATGTCGTATGCAAAACGTAGGTTACCGTTGGGTCTACCAGCGATAGAGATTCATGGTCTTTCAGGGTTTCTTGCATGTTCTTAGGAATTTAGGGTGTCCTAAAACAGAAAGTATGGCTGTCAGCAAAAAAGAAAATGTCCAAGAA
>OZ010576.1:91910895-91955895 GCA_963932145.1 Acanthosepion lycidas | reverse complement strand
TCGACATAGTTCGTTGCGTTTACTTTCGCACAAATAAGGCAGGAGAAGGATATGAACTGATATCTTCCTCCACTAGCTATGGGTTAAATAGCAGGACAGACTGGACTATTTAGCTTCAGTTGTCAACCAGTTTAAGAGAAGAACAACTCAGAATAGGAACCGATTTTTGCGTGGGAGTGGCAACTCTCCTCCAAAAACAACTGTTGCTACAGAAATTGAATAACAACACCTAGAGTGCTGAGACTCTGGTCCTAAGCTCAACATGGGTGTCTGAGCAAGTTTGATTATTACGAAAATCCGGTTTTCCTTTTTTAAATGAAATTAAACATTTCGATATTAATTCTAAGCTTATAAATATGTGGGGTGAGATATGCAGATGCCACAGTGTTTATAGTAGAAACAGAAAGGAAAGTACAAAAACACCTACAGAAGACAGAATACATGGTTGCCAGCAAAAGAGTGACCCCAACATGCATTTTACGAATTAGAGCTATCAAAATCAAGCAAGCATAATAATATAAATATATCTACGAAATATTTTATCAGAGGAAGAAAAATGCGTTAGAGAAATCCGAATGTGCATTGGGATAACGAATGATGCCTTCCAAGATTGAAGTTTTAAAAGTTAAGTAAAGCGTTTTAATTAACCTCTTATATAATAACAGTACTCTTATACAGATAATTTCATTTCAGTCGATGTAAAGATTTGATGCAATAGAACATAAGATTATACAGATGGATACTAATAATACCATGGACTGAACAACAAGGCAGTTTTAGAGAAAATGGAAAAAAGGGAAAAGTACTTATACTTAACATCAGAAAGAGAGAGCTGAAATTTCTAGGGTGTGTAATGAGGAAAGAGGGCTTGGAAAATGTGACACTCACTTGATACATGGAAGGCAAGAGGAACAAAGCAAAACAGCGTACAACGTACAGAACGAGCTTGTGGAGATAGATGACAGAACATGAATTAGAAGAGATAGAAAAAATACATTTACTAAGACCTACGAAGGGCAGAGAAATTGTGGAGAACAATGATCGCCAGGACATGAAGGGACACAGAAGAAGGAGGAGAAGAAGAAGAGGAATAATAATAATAATAATAATAATAATAATAAGAAGAAGAAGAAGAAGAAGAAGAAGAAGAAGAAGAAGGAGAATTACGTGAAGACTAAATTCTTAACGATTTCTCTATAGCAATGTGATGCTCGTCCTATGCGTATGTATTTATTTCGTTCTTCTTTTTTTAACGTCCACTAATCAGTTATTATTTTTTTCTTTCGATTTATGATTATTTCTATCAAATATCCTTCTTTTGTACTCTTTACTTTCTGTTTCATTCTTCTGTCGATAATTTATGTGCTCCCTCTCTAACAACATCTCGTCATATTTGTTGATCTCCCCTCTCGGAAATATCCGAGCCACACAAGTCTGGATAACGTGAGAATTAAGAACATTCTAATGAAGCAGCTATAATTCCGAAAAACGATCACACAAGTGATAAATGCCAATCAACACAAAGCCGCGAGCGGAGTGGATCATCGAAGTAAGCTACTGGGTGTCAATCCATCTAAGACACATAAACATCACGCAAAAACACCTTATATATATATATATATATATATATATATATATATATATATATATATATATATATATAATTATTTATTTTTAAAAAATTTATAACATAAATATGTTATAAAATCACTACAAAAATAGCCATTTTCTTTCAACACCCTCGGTGTCTTATCAAGTGATGACGTTGAATGTAAAATAAATGGTTTTAAAAGTTTCAAATTAATTAACAATCCTTCACAAGGGGAAAACGTTGTTACAAAGGCTAGATGGACCAATCCATATACAAGTATAGGAAAATTCAAAAAGCTTGACAACGAAGTCATGTTATAATATCTATTCAGATGTTTAAAATATGGGTAGTATTAAAAAAGAATTTATTCCAACCAATAATTACTAAATTATATGATAAAATTTAATATTAAAATTAAAAACTGCTAATTTCAAAATCAAAATTTAATCGCTATTAAGTTTACAACTATAAAATTCCTGAGGAGAAAAGAAGAAATATATATGTTATTCAATTTATTTCTTCATTGAAGTTACTTTAGCTAATTTAATATCCGGTCCTTTGACAATGTATACATTTTAATCCTAAGAGTGTGTGAATGGGGTCCTAAACTCACGCGTAAAACAAACGCAATCAGATTCTAATATATAAGCACCCAGACATATTTATATATATATATACACACACAAAAAGAGACGAGACAGAGAACATCCCAACACACACGTACATACATACACAATTAAAAGTGAATGCACTTTCCATACACAGAGACACCTATAAATACATGCACACACATCCACAGTCATTGAGCCAGACAATCGGATACCACAACCGATAAATATTTAAGACTGAAATTGTCATTACACGAATGCTAACCACCTACTGAAATATAACTTAAGCAAGTAAATATGCAAAAATATACAAAGATAAAAATGATTAAAAATAATATTATTTAATATATTAAAATAGTGTATGTAAATATAAAATCGGACATCAAAGTCAACACCCATAGGTAACTTCGATGTCCACCTCATATACATATATATATATATATATATATATACACACACACACACACACATACACACACATATACATATACATTACATATATATATATATATATATATATATATACACACACATAGATAAATATACATACATACATACACACCGAAATAAATACACATAAATACATAAACATATAAATACGTATATAGAATCCATGAGAATAAGTACACATACACATACATACACATATACACATATATACCCACAAATATGCACACATATATGTGTACACATACTCACATTTAAATACATATATACACACAGCAATGCACAAATATAAACATATATACATACATATACTAACCCATGTGGCCGTAATGACATACCCAAGTGGATTCATGCAATTGCCAAGTGTATTTTCACACAAATGAATATATCGAGCCCGAATGGGATTGAAACGTGATCCTTCGAGTAACAATTTCGAGCCATTATCCGTTACACCACCCGCACATTCAAGAGCCTGTTCACCCATGTAGGTACTGGATGAGGTCAATGTTGCTTAAGTTCGGTGATTGTACGGGAACTGATATTTCAACGAGATGTGGCTGTAAGGCAAATTACATACATGCGTCCGCGTATATAAATACAGACTGAAAGAAAGGACTCTTCAATCTAAAGCCAAGACAAGAGTTTTGTTTTCATTTCCTGATGTGGCCATGGAAATCGAACCTTGTTCATATTCACTCTGTATTTGTGCAGCAAATCATTATTAAAGCGGAATAGCAGACGGCAGGTCTTACATTCATTATGCGGTTCTATGATGTCCTGCCACGTGAAAGAACGAAATATTATCTCTAGAACCAATATGTTTAGATGCAATGTAATATGTTGTGACTAGTTTGGAATATGAGCCGAAATCTTAGTTCAAGGAAGAGCATAATAAAAAAAATATCCAAATGTTGGACAGTTTTTCTCTTTATTTTCTCCTATACGAAGCTTAGAACGGCTCATGATCAAACATAATAGTCATTCGTTGCTTGTTATATTTACCAATATATGTTTGAATATATATATATATATATATATATATATATATATATATATATATATATATATATATATATATACTTATATATATATGCTTACATATATTTATATATATATATATATATATATATATATATATATATATATATATATGCTTATATATATATATATGCGTGTCTGAATGCTCTTCAAGAAGCAAGAGCAAGATCTAAAATGTCAGCCAATCTAACAGTGAGAATAATCACTCTTGCTCTATATGTGCCCTCCTTTGAAAATCACTAATGGCTCTTAAGTGCCACTTAATATTATCGCACAAAATTATCTGAATCAATTCAGCTGTCAGATCCTCATGTAACCGACGGGATAGTCCATTATATATATATATATATATATATATATATATATATATATATATATATATATATATATATAATGGATGTGTGCACGCACTTTTTCTCTACCGTACAGTTCTGTCGGAATGGCGGAGGCTAACACACACACACACACACACACACACACACACACACACACACACACATATATATATATATATATATATATATATATATATATATATATATGTATATATATATATATATGTATGTATGTATGCATGCATGTTTGTGTGTCTATGTGTGTGTGTAACTTCTTTTCAGATAGAATGTATCTGAGGAGGAACAAAATGAATAAAAAGATACTAAAGTAAAAGCTATTGTTAGCCAACGCGTTTCGTCCTTCGTGGGACTTTATCATTGCCTTGATAAAGTCCCACAGAAGACGTAACGTGTCGGCGAAGAATAAATTTTTACTCTTTTTGTTCATATATATATATATATATATATATATATATATATATATATATATATATATATATATATAAAATTAAAAAAAAAACAGATAGGAAACGTATATCAATCTAACATATTTTACTTTTATTAAAGCTTTGTCAGAGAAAACAGAAAACAGAGAAATTTATTTCGTCCACAGAGTAGATTATTCTAGTTCCATATTTCTTCTAATCCCTCGGGAAAGGCCGACGCGTATACAGGCCGAAACGTCGTGAATATGGTAACAAAGATGCGGTCAACAGTCCAAACAATTTTAATTGTGTAAATAATTGCAATAACTCATCTCAAAAATATAGACAGATCCTGAAAAATGCCGGACCGTACAACGGCCGAAACGTCCTGAATATGGCAATAAAGATGAGAACAACAGTCCGAACAATGTAAGCAATTTAAACAAATCCACACACTCACCTCAGAAATATAGACAGATATCCTGAAGAATGCCGGAACGTACAACGTCCAAACCGTCGAGAATATGACAACAGATGAGAGTAACAGCCCGAACAATGTACGTAGTGTAAATAATTGCAATACCTCAACTCAGAAATATAGACAGACTTTGTTTATTAGATAATTTATTTGCCAGAATAATTTTTATATTTACAACATTCGAAAAATGCAAACCAAGTAATACAATTCACTTTCATTTATCCATTTATAAAGCGATAACAAACACGTTAAAGACGATTGACTGATTAGATTGCTTATTTACAAGAATAATGTTATATTTATAATATTGCTACTCTGATCAAAGGAGAAAACAATTCACTATGACATTAATGTCTAGAGAGTGCTTTGATCGCAAGGTCTTATGAAATAATTTTGCGCACTGTCCCTTATAATATTTCACCATTCCTGGTAGATCTTCTAAAATCACAGTGTAGAATACCTATTAATGGTAAGAAAGTCAAAAAGTCCCTAAATGTATTCGGCTAGATAAGAAAATTCTAAAATCCCCAGCACCCCTCGTTCGTGTGCGTGTGTAGTCGTACGAACATCACAAATTTAGTCTGATGAAGTCCTAAGGACGAAATGCGTCACAAATAAACTTTTTATACTTTGTCATACATTTTCCCCAATTTACAATATTCTAAAAATGCAAACCAACTAATACAATTCAATATTTTTCAGTTATTAATTTACAAATGAATAAAAATTGACTCACTCGGTAATTTTTATTACATTAAAAATTCTTTTTATACTTATTTATAAAATGTTAAATAATAAATATTGTATTTTAGATGGTTTACATAATTTTGTAATTTTTTTAAATAAAATAATAAATCTTTATATGAATTAAATAACAAATATTGCATTTTACCCGGTTTATTTTTCTAATCTTGAAAATAAACATTGTCAAGAGAGTGAAGGTAATGCGAAATAATAGCGGTGTCAACGGAAAATCCGTTCCTTTGACACAACATATTTGTTGCTTTTTGGGTTTTTTTGTTTTTTGTTGTTTTTTTTTTCGTGTAGGAAGGTAAAACATTGCCAAAAATCTTTAAAATATGAACAAGGTATGTATTCAGTTAGATCAGAACTGAGAATCGTCTTTCTTCAAAGAATACCAATGGAAGTTTCAGAATGAAATAAATCGACATGATTAATAATTTCGTTGTTTGCTACAGAAAATACTTACAAGGTTAGGACCACACGAATTGAGACAGAGACGAGAGAAAGCGAGAAAGAAATGTGAACGTAAGTCACCTGCTTGGGAACTGAATATATCCGTAACTCTAACGAACAATAGACAAAGGAGAAAATTAGAGGGCGCCTCCTCGAGACCCGAAGCGATACTATCGTGGGATTATGCACCGACTAAGGTCAGTCTGATGTTGTACTGATCTCTGGACCCGTACTGTTGTCCAAGTCACCTGCAAAACTCTGGTCATTTAATTATGATCAATAAAATGCTGGATTAAAAGGGACTTCGAGGATGTGGATTATGAGGAAGTTCAATCGAGTTGGACCACTAAAAGAAATAAACTTTGAACTTTTATTCAATTAGTTTTGTTCGTATAACTATGCCTAGGGGATTCCTGAAAAATAATGTCGCCAGTCGGCCGCTTTTCCATAAAAAATAAACATATAGTTTGAGAGATCAGATATTACGCATATTTAATCAAAACTAGAATTTGACACGTGTTTTTTTTTTTCTGTATTTTGATATCTTTGTAATCATTCGACATAGAAAAATTTAGAGGAATTCGGTTCAGAATATATTTTGTAAGAAGCCTGAATTTGAATAAAATCTTATAGTTTTTTTTTTTATCACTATCTGTCTATATTTCTGAGATGAGGTATTATGTACATTATTTACATTATTTGGAGTATTGTCCTTATCTTTGTCGCTACAGACACATGGCACAGTGGATAAAGGCGTTGATTAGATCCAGTAACAGGACCTAAAGAATGTGAGTTCAATACACGGTGAAGACGGTGGAGAACTTGGAGAGGGGAATTAACAGGAGATAACTGATAACTGACATCCATTAGGCATGGCACGTGGAACTAGAACAGTCTACCCCAGTGCGCGAAATAAACGGTCCAGTTCGACATTCCAACCAAGTTAAGAAGGGCGCAGCGTACAACGAAACGCTGTGATAAATATGGCGACAAAGATGAGGACAATAGTCCGAATAATGTAAATAGTGTAGCTATTTTATCATGTAAGTAATATCTATTTTACGTCGACGTAGGATTTCATCTTTTAGGCTTACTGCCATATCACGTTTTCATACGATCACCGAAGTTAAGCACTGTACTGTATCTAGATGGGCGACTGCTATGGAATATCTGGTGCTGTAGGCTTGGATGTGCGGGTGATGTAATGGATAACGTTTCAAAATTGGAGATCGGGGAGCCGAGTTTCAAATCCAGTCTTGTTTCTTATATTCACTTACGCCAAAATACCTTTGGGAAATGTATGAATCCACCTTTTCTCCGTCCATCTATGGGTTAATTAGTAGGAAATCATTATCGTCCAAAAAGTCTTACAGTCTAAAAAAAAAAAAAAAAAAATCCATGCGTTTGCAGGTTACTTAAATTCGCAAAATATTGATAAGCCGTAAAATACAAATTAATTAATCCAGCATCTTTGATCAGAAAATATTGTATTTATATAAATTAATAGCCCTATATATATTATTTCTACGCAAACTATTATCCTAATCAAATTATCTTAATCTTTATTATTATTATCACAAAGTTTCGGATGTTGTGCCTTCTGGCCTTCATCAGGGGTTTGTCAATCCGGGTAACCTTCAGAGTTTTTCAAACTGAACCCTTTATTTAATCTACGGATATATATATATATATATATATATATATATATATATATATATATATATATATATATATATATATGTGTGCGTGTGTGTGTGTGTGTGAACCGTGTTTCCAGAAAGTATATGGGTAGTAACAGCAAATGTTGTCTGGATTTATTTATTTCCTGTCAGATATAATGCAGAATGGCTGCTCTCTTCTCTACTGAGTATTTCTAATGTGATTTTCAGGTTTGTAACCTTGGAATTGCCTCGTACTTAGAAACCCCTGGTGCACCTCATCCAAAACATATGGTTTACAAATACTGAAGACCAATATCGGAAATGTATGGAAACTGGCTTAGCCAAATGAATATCATTATGAGTATAAAGTTTGATTGGCTATTAAGTGAACAGATCCGATAATTAGATGCAACATTTAACACAATCAATCAAGCAACAATTGTGATTCAATCGCTTACTGCATTGCCTTACAACGTTTATGAAAGATTTAAAATGATTCAAAATCTGCCAACTTAATCATGTGACCTAACTGATAATTGCTAAACGCTTAACAACCAATAAAAATGTCCCGGTGAAAAATGCACAAAAAAAGAAAGAAAAGAAAAAATGTTGCAATACATTTCAGTGGTATGGACTGAATGTTAATTTATTTAGTATAAATCAGTTTTAATAAGTCAAATTTCAATTAACGATTTCGATTAAATCTACAATGAATTTCTTCGTCTGTTTTAAGGTCTCAACTCAAAGCTGTCGGCAAGGATTAGAGATAAGCTTAGTGATAATCGTCAGTGCGCTCAAAGATTTGATTAATAGGTGATTATGATTGCTAACTGATCATTGAATTAATTTGGCTCAGAGAGTTTTGAGGGTGATTAAAATAAACCTAATGCTTACTTTTAAAAAAAATCATATTAATTCTGTATATTATGCTATTTTATTTCGTAGATGTTTAGTCACATAAAATCCACAAAATAATACAACGAAATCAACTTATTAACTATATTTTACTTATAAGCTTCCGTCTATATAATGAATGCGAATGTAACTGTATCACTGTGTCACACTTTTTCAATTAAAGGGAGACTACTCTTTAACTGTCAATCTCTCACGTTACAGAAATTTTGGATTCTCATGTTTTCATTAATGCGATTGTTTTCGCCGATTTTTTAGGAGATTTTTCGCGACAAATTCTTTGTAAGATAAACATTTTTATATTTTGGAAATAAATTTTGGAATAATCGTAATTAATTGCGAAATCCAGCGAAAGTCACTCATTGTTTGTAGGGAAAGTAAGGACCAACGAGAATCAACTGTCTTTAAATTAATTGGCGACAGAAGAATTATCATTAAACTTTCAAAAACATTAAAAATATTAATGCAATACTTCAATGCAGCGATCAATTTTCACTTCTGTAGTTTATTGTTGCCTATCGCATACGGCAGTTGTGTGCATCGGAAGAAGACATCTCCGTCAACAGAGTCAATGCAATAAAAAGAGTCAAGGGTGTAGCGAGGAAAAGAATGTCTCGTGGAAATGAAAACCCAGATCAAACGGCGGCCAGGAGAGTTTCCAATGCTGAGAATATGCAAAAAATTTTGGGACTCTCAAACAATCGAACAAGCCGAAGGCCCAATCAAGAGCCATCCGCAGGAGCTAGCTTAAATGCAGCCCAATAGAAGACTATCCGTTTGCGCATATAAAGATTAGGATTTTCTATCCAGTAAAAGAAAAAATACTTACTAATCCAGCACTGAGGTGATCCTGAATTAACTGGATGTCCTGTCAGGATCTTTAACAATATTAACAACATGATATGCAGATGACATAATGTTGATAGCAGATACAGAGAAGAATTTGCAGAAATTCCGACGGAAGCTAATAAAGAAGAATTAGAAGAAAAGACAAAACGTCAATCGTAAGAAGACAGAATATGTGGTTGGCAGCAAGATAAACAATCCAAAGCGCGAGTTCAGAATTGGAGACACTAAAATTAAGCAATTGCGAAAGATTGAAATATCCGGGAAACAAGAGACTGAATATGGAACAGAAGAAGAAGAAGAAGAAGAAGAAGAAGAAGAAGAAGAAGAAGATATTAATTTAAATAATTTTTTTTTTTATTTCTATCTGTTTTGCATTCTTTCTGGTTTTTAATAACTTGCATTCAACACTAAACGAAACGAAATGATCTCTAAAAAATTAAAAAAATATCCTTATCAGAGGATACGGCACCGAATGACAGTGTCGCGTTGATAGCTACATAGTTTTTGATAACAGTCACAATAAAATTAACAAAATTGTTTAAGTAATATGAACTAACCTTTTTCGGCAACGTTTCTTTTTCACTAAATCACAACATAAAAATAAATCAACGCATTTATTAGATAAGTCTAATATTTTTAATCTACGCATTTTAAAACATCAATGATTTTTTTTCTTTTGTAGACATCGACGAAGCAAGCCTAAGTTTAGCATACGTTTACTTAAGTCAGATTACGAAATAATTTTTCCCTCAAATCATCACAATGTGAAAGACAGCCTGCATATCTTAAAAGTAAGCATTCGAAAGAGTAGTTCTTATATGGAATCAAACTACGACAGTAGGCTTTCTGTTATTTAAAAAAAAAAAAATTACAAAGATCATATGAATACAGTAAACGAACAAACAGTACAACAAAAGTAGGACAATGATGTTGTTCTATCTGTGACGGTGAGAAATGTGCGCCTGTCATAAAACAGATACATAGAAACCAGCTCTAATGTCATGAGCTTGAAGCCACATCGCTATCTTCATTCACTTCCTAGTTCCTCAATTAGAAGGAACTTCCACTCAACTTCTTCCTCAGAACCGCTGAACTGGCGAACGGACTCCAGGGAGGATGCTTCCCCGATCACTACATTATCAGCTTCTTAATGTCTATGATCAACGGCTGTCTTAGATAATAAGCGCCTTGTTCCTTCTACGGTACGCCATTGCAACTAAATACTTTAGTAACCTTGTTTACACTGCGTGGTTCTTGGGCCTTGTCTGAACAATAGTAAAACGAAGAAACTGATTGACGGGAAAATACGCTGCTACTTTAGACACAGACATGCCGGTTCGATTGAATATTTATGTACGCTTCTGTTTGGAATGATCGCTCCTTGTTTACTTTTTCATTTCTGAGATGAATGTCAATATTTCATGTGTTCTTTCGGATTACTGTTTTCATTTATTGATGTTAATATAGACACAATGTTTCGATCAAGTACCTTATGGTCACCAATGAGCACTTGACGATGACCAGAGTGTACTTGGTCAAAACGTTGTGTTTATATTAACATCTATATCAATCAAGATGAGAACAGTATTTCGAAATAAAACATTGATATGTCCTTTGTGTTTGTTATTTTTGTATGTGGGCGTATGTGGCTGAGTGTGTGTGTGAGTACAATTTTTATGTATTATATACATATGTGTGCGTAAGTGTGTAGAAGTGTTTATAAGTCCCTAATTATATATGGATATAAATGCGTCCGCGTATCGATTTCTTCAGTGATCAAATCCACCTGCATTTGCATTGGTATTATATATACTTATCTTGATGTTATTTCTGGGTGAGCAAACAATGGCGCCAATGTTCTTTTGTCTGTCATTGCACTTGCTTCGATCAGCTGCACTCTTCATATTCAGTAGGGCATGACTGAAACGTATTAATCTTGTAATTTAATCCAAAAAAAGAATTATTGGGTTGGTGTATAATTATCAGGCGTTTTTTAAACAATATTTATTATGAAAAAATAACATAACAATTCAAAAATAACATTTCAAAATGATTATTCCGGAGCGCATGATTATCAACACTCATTGTTATAAGTTGAAAATAAAGTAATATTGTTATTAAAAAAAGTAAACAAAACAGCAATTTTTATTACAAATAACTCGTCTACAAAAACGCCTGATAATTATGCACCAACCTGATATGTTTGCAAGCCGAAATATCTTTTCTTTTATGGAACAGCACAAGCCTCTACATTTATGATTATAGATTGTACGTATATAAGTATTACTGAATTTACTACCAATATATTTCCGAAACTATTATTTGTAGTCAAGGTTATAAAGGATAGCAAGAAGAAAGGACTAACTATTAACCTTAATAAGAGAGAATGTCTTGTTGTCTGTAAAAGAGAAAATGCAAGGAAGTCAATCAAGTATTGGTAATTTTAATGATAAAATGAGCTGTTTGTTTACAAAGAAACATTCAGCATTCATCGAACGAGGCGCTAATGCTACATTCCTCTGAAACCTTCTATCAATTATTATTTTTTTTTTTTCAGGAAAATAGGTTTCTCAAGTCTGGTAACTGTTATCGCTCTTTCCAGTATTGATTGGGGGAAGGCTACTTCCTAATCATTTGTTGGAAATAGAGTGGAACGTCAACATTTTGATCAAATCATTATTTTCCCGCCCAATTATCCATGCGCTATCCATTTTAGTCCTTGCCGCTGTTGAAAGTCTTCAAGTGATGTGGTTGTGTTGTAGTTTCTGTTATTTAGTACAGCCCCTTGTTTGAAATTCTGTAGCGCCAGTCGACAAGTCCCGAAGAAGGATGGCCCACAATAAAACCTGCAGGCATCATTCTCCCGGAGCCATTTTTATCCATTGATGCGAGAAATCGATTGTAGACAAATGACAATGCTGATATTTCTGAATTTTTTGACGCCAGGCATGATATCCATTTGAACGTAGCGATCTTATAAAACTATTTTCGAACATGATTCGTGTTTTTAGATTAATTTTTTTGTTTTGTAACAATTTGCGATGATAATCGAAACTGCCTCTAGCATAATACTGTTTATGTTTCATTTCCTTATCTTCAGTACTAAATTTATTAAATCTTATCTAAACATCAACTTATTTTAAGTGTTTAGTACTAACTAATTGAGCAGTATAGTAACTGACAACGAAAGGTTTTACATAAGCATCTAAATGCGCAGAGATATGGCGAATGAACATACAGAAAATAAGCAAAATATTGAAAGACAGAAAAATGCCTTAAGAAACAAAATAAAAGATACCAAACAGCTACGCATTATTTAATCATCAGTGAATGCTGAAAAATCAACTCACAGATGAAGAAGATACGTGAAGCCACAGAGATTTGGTTCTACAGAAGGATGCTGAGATTACCATGGATGATCAGCAAATAAGAGAGATACAATGAGAATAGGAACGATCAGAAAACTAGCAGAGTAAAAAAAAATAATAATTGAACTTTCTGGAAGAAATAACGAAAAAACAGCTCCTGAATGTAATGAAAACAAACAAAGCATGGAAAAATATCGGTTATACTAGTTAAGAAATTGTGGAGGGCCTTAACCAACTTTGTCCTAAAAGAGTAGAGCCCAAGAAGAAAACAAAGATAGACTGATAAAAAAACACAGTAATAGCAAAATCTTCAGAATCGGCACTACCGGAAATATATATATATATATATATATATATATATATATATATATATATATATATATATATATATATATATATATATATATATATATATATATTACTCTCTTTAAACTTGAATCGTCCATGAATCTCTCACGTACATTCAAATCAGCTCATGGCGTATCAAATGTAAACAAATGACGTCACACATTATGAAATGGACAATGTCCGACAATTATTTTAAGGCATTTTCATGTGTATACATTCTTTTTATAGATACAAATACTTAAATAAATGCTCTGTTTTATAATAAACAGTATTAAACAACATTTACCGTCCTGAATGTCAGAAAAGTTTTCATAGAAAATTTTCTTTCTCTGACAGGAATTGAACGAACCTGTATCCTACACGAAACCGTCATATAGACTGACGTGCCTTGAATCCTTTCGGCCACAGAGGAGCATTCGGTTAGCAAGGTCGATTTTACTGTCTTTAAAATTTATTATAAAAGTGCATTTACTAAAAAAAATTGTATCTATAAAAAGAATGTATAAACATAAAAATGTCTTAATATATATATATATATATATATACATATATACATATATATATATATATATATATATATATATATATATATATATATATATATATATACACTACAATATTCAGTTAATTGTCAGTGAAGAAGAGAAGAAAGAAGTGGTTGAGTGAGACTTCGTAAACCAAGGAGTCGCAAAACCATGCATTCCTATCGAGACGATAATTCTCACTGAAGGATTTTGGAGAGACAAACTTTTTCTTTTAACAAGACAGCTTGACTTCTCGCTAAATGTCCATACTTCAAATCAAGGTTGAATGAAATTTGTCTTTATTTATTTTTGTGAGATTTGCGACCGTCAAAGTTTCGCTAAAATTTCCTCATAGCTCACATATTCGGTGCATGAGATTCTCATCATCCTTCTGTAGAACTACATTTATGTTGCCTCATGTCACTTCTGTATTTGTTCGGAGATTTTCTAGCATTTACTGCCATATAGGAGGGGTATGATATTACATAACTGTTCACTATTCTTTTCTTTGTTTCTTTATTTTTAAACAAAATATTCATGTTACTTTGCTTATCTTTTGGAAAGGAATTTTACTTATGTCAATGAATCTTCAGATTTCAGTGGCTCACGTTATGTCTTCTGTTAAAATACTTCCTAGATATGTAATTTTTTTGTAGTTGCTTTATTTTTGTATCTCCAGTTTGTTGGGATCTTCTTTTTGCTGACAATACATTCCTTAGAATATCTTAAATTCAAAATTAATTTTTAATGCATTGATCTGCTTCGTACTTGTGTCGATTGATATCAAAATTAAATTTCATGGTTTCGCTGTTTGAATTTTCTGATGAATCATAATTCTTATGTCAAATAAATTTAATAAGCTCCTCGTGAGGTTCGCAACGATAAAATACCCATGGAAACTCCCATATTTCATCTTTAAATATTTCAGCTTAAACACCATTTCGCAATAGCAATCATAAGTATGAATGAAGGTTATTATTTAAAGAAGTAAGAGGGTACAAATGAAAATATTTGAAACAGAATTTAACAAAATATTGCAATAACAATCATAAGTATGAATGCAGGCAATTTTTTAAAGAAGTAAGAGGGTACAAATGAAAATATTTGAAATAAATTTTAACAATCTATTTCAATAACAATTATAAGTAAATCATTATCTAACTAAAGAGGGCATAAATGAAAAGATTTAAAATTGACCAGTTTTCCATTTCACTGAAGTTGATGTTAAAAACATGAAAGCATAATCGCCGCCTTTTTTTTGGACTAAAACCAAATAGCGTCTCTTGTATGTCTTTTCTGTTTTTCCGCCCGAAAAAAATGCAACAGTTCATTATATTTTAAGCATTGTCAGTGCGTAGATTACGTGCTGACTAACTAACGGACTAGCTAACTACCTAACTCATAAACTAAGGAAAAATCAGAATATGTTTCAAATCCTTGATATAAGGCACGAAGTCGAAATATCATACAACACAACAATAAATTTTGCTACCTCACATGGAAAAAAGACCTTGTACCATATTCAATCTTCGATTTACTTGTACACTAAAATACTAAGTTTGGTAAATAGAAAGAAGAATTAATCTTTAATGTTGCTTATATATTGAAGGTTAATGGTTTTGGGTGTACAGAGCAGAATAATGACAATCACTTTAATCTTGAAGTTAGTGGGTTTGTCCATCAAATAACGCCCTGTTAGATGTCTCATTATGTTTCTCCCTTGCTATCTTACGCGCACTAGTTGACCGATCAAGTTTCATCAGCAGATGTCCAGACAGATATCTTACCATATGCCCCGCTATACACCTTAATAGATATCTCTCTAGTTGCTCCATTAGATTTTCACTAGAGATCCGTCCGATTCCTCGGCAAATATCCAGTTATATACCTCATTAGATGCCCCGTTAGATGCCACATGTGCACTAGCTGTCCCATTAGACTCTCACAGGGTGACCCGCTGGATTTCTCAGGAAATATCTAACTATATACCTCATTAGATACCCCGTTAGATGCCATATGAGCACTAGCTGCTCCATTAGACATTCACTAGACGTCCGCTAGATTTTTCAGGAAATATCCAGCTGTATACCTCATTAGATGTCCCGTTAGATGGCATATGTGCACTAACTGTCCAATTAGACTTTCATTAGATACCATGCTAGATTCCTCAGTAGATGTCCAGCTAGATATTTTACTAGAAACCTTATTCTATGCCTTACTAGATTTTCCCTAGACGTCCGATAGATTCCTCAGCAAATATCCTACTAAACTATCTATAAGTTAGCTCACTAGATACCTCACTAGATACCTCACTAGTTGCCCATTAGATTGTCACTAGATATCCGCTGTATTTTTCAGCAAATATCCAGCTGAATAAATTACAAGATAACCTGCTATGTGCCATACTAGATATCTTTCTAGTAACCTCATTAGATTTTCACTAGATGTTCACTAGATTCTTCAGCAGATATCCAGCTAGATGCATCACCAGATGCCTCGCTAGATTCCTTAATTGATATCTCTCTAGTTACCCAATTATATTTTCGTTAGATGACCCCTATGTCCCCCAGTAGATGTCCGGCTAGATACCTAACTAGATGCCCGCTAGATTCCTTACTAAATGTCTCTCTGGCTGTCCCATTAGATTTTCATTAAATGTCCGCTAGATTCCTCAGTATATGCCCAGCTAGATACCTTAGAAAAGGCTCATTATAACTTACTAGATGTCTGACTTGACGCCTTAGTAGATACCTCACATTTACCTCAGTAGATTACCGGCTATAGATCTCACCAGATACTCCGCTAGATGACTGACTAGATTATCTCTTAGATACGTCACTAGATGCCCAAGAAGATACCTTACTGAAATCCATCACTCGATGTCTCGCTAGATATCTTAAAAGTGCTCAGTACACGAAAGTATATTCCTTTTATGTTTGTACTAGAAATCTAATTTAACTACATGTTAACTAATATCACACAATAATCTGGATAATCTCAAATATGAACACTTTCCAATCGTGATTGTGGATTCTTGTTTTTTTATGAAATCAATATATCGTTATATGTGTATGCTTGTTTGCGTCTGAACATAAAACCTTTTAGTCTTTGTACAAAAATGTATATTATTATTTTATGGCAGATATAAGTATATTGGTATCAATCCAAAAGTGGGTGCGTTTGTTTTCATACCAGTACAGGTGTTCTCAATTTGCTTTCTACATATTTAATTAGCTTAGCTAAGTCTGGTACAAGACTGTCCTGGATCGACTCAAAAGCTGTCTCATGTTAGCAAAGTGCATATCCTAACTATCATACTAGGTGGCCTAGATTTTAGCCTGGCACACGGCCAATTTTAAGAGGAATATATAATACTAAAAGGCGTTTTTAAATATTCGCCTTCATCTCTTCAGAATATAGTCAGCATTACGGCCACATCACGTTGAAACACCGGTTCCCGTACGATCACCGAAGTTAAGCAACGTCGAGTCTGATTAGTACTTAGATGGATAACCGTTCGGGAATTCCAGGTGCTGTAAGCTTGGATGTGCAGCTGGTGTAAGGGATAATGGCTAGGAATTGTTAATCGGAAAGCCAAATTCCAATTCCCGTGGATATTCATTCATGCGCAAATACCCCAGGTCGAAAGGTATAATCTACTTCTTCTCTCCACCCCCAGATATGGATTGATTAGTAAGTTTTGTGTCACTAAACTATTATTGTGTCAAAAAATTCTTACAATCTAAAAAATATTAAATTAAATAACCTGCAAAGGGTTGCTAAGTCATAAAAATGAATCAGTCGACCAATCAAGATATAGTCGTTGACAGAGATCATATCAGTCTGCTACACTTTACCATTTTTGCTCTTCGGAAGATAATAGAGTGCTTTAACTTTGCCTTTTCCACAGTTTAGAATTTAAAGTTGGTTTGGGGAACAGATATGGATTCAAGCTATTCTCAAAGATAAAAAAAAGACCTCATGTGAAACTCATATTTACAATGCATCACTAAAGATGCTAGTAAAACTATCGGTGTCTTGTGCTGCTCCAGAAGGTAACTCGTTCCTATTGCTACTCTCTATCATTACACGAGATATTAGGTTGGTGCAAAAATAATGACGTAATAATGTCGTTTTTTGACGTAAAAACGACATTATTACGTCATTATTTTTGCACCAACCTAATAGACGGAAAATGGAGTATTGCTGCCCTGTCTTCGCCTTCTATCCTCGAACGAGCTTAAAAGGATCTACGCAACACTGTAGGGGATGAATTATTTCCCACTCTTCAACTCCTAATCCCACATACGAAATGTTGCAAGTTTATCGCTATTTCCAGTGCAAATGTGCTGGCGAAAGACTTATGAAAGTTTTTTTTAGTTCATGCCTACATTGCTAAGACCAACCATGTACACTAGGATGAATTATTCGGATTCATTTAATATTCCACTAGTAAGGAAGAATTTCTACTGCTACTTTTGTCGAACAGAATCCCAAGAGGATCGCTACAATTTTAATATTTAAAGTCAGCTGTTATATTTCCTACATATCGTGGTGCAAATACCCTTGGGAAAGGTATGAATTTATTTTCTCCTAGTTGCTATGTGTAAATAATGTGATTGTTAAAATCATTATTATTTCAAAAACATTTTTAATGCAATATCCACTCGCAGAAACAGAATTACTCTTACAATCAAATTTAGCTTTCGGTTTTAATGTTTTGGCTATCAATCACGAGATAACTCGTGGTTGGCGGTTTTTTATTACGCCTTCGATTACGAGTTATCTCTTGCTGGCAACTAGCTATTTCTTGGCATTTTCTGATGAATTTTCTTCTGCAAGCGACAACGAATTTTTTCGCAGTGATAATTTTCATTGTTGGTTTAGTTTGTTTAGTGGCATATCAATATTTCTATAGGTTATTTAATGTCGAAATCTAAATATTTTGAACGCAACTCATGCGTTCAACCACTTAAAATATGTTTTTGGTAATTTTACTATTGTTGATAATTCTATTTGTTGTGGACTTGTTAGGGCCAGAAATAAAGACACGGGAGAGGAATTGAGTTAAAAATATATTAAGAGAAACACTAATACAACCATATACAAATGAGAGTGTTACAGCAAGAATGTTCTTTCCGACTGTCAGAGCTGACTGCTGGAAACTTCCCTGTCTAAAATGCAGTACCTGCTCGTATTTATAGCTGGGGGAGTCTATGCGTGCGTGGGTAAATTGCCATAATACTATTATAAATAGGTCCCGACCATGAATCATGTAATTCGAGTCTTAGGTGCACCACATATACTGCAGCCGTAGCAGAGGTGATGTGTCTTGGGTAACATAGTCTGACGGAGCCCTACCTTCTCCAGGCTTGTTTGAATTCAGAGTTTTACTTCTCCTAGACCGGTTGCCATCCAAATCTATAGAACGTAGTCTGTCCTGCTATTTTCCCATAGTTGGTCGGGAGAAAAGATGTATAAATATGGCGACAAAGATGAGAACAATAGTCCGAGTAATGTAAATAGTTTACATAATACCTCATCTCAGACATATAGACAGATAAATAGACATTATTGGTAATTTTTTATACGAAAATTTATTGCTGGTATTTTTACTATAAAAATGTATTTCTATACTTTCCTAGTGTTCTGTGTGGGTGTTCACCATAGCTTGGGCCCAAACAGGTGCTACCACTCAAGGTCAGGCTAGGGATGGAAACAACAGTGATTCTCATCTAAATCTCCAATCTCCCAATCGGAGGCCTTACTGCCGAATGTAGTTTATCGTCAACTGATTCTTTTAGTGTTAAATCAATGTCAAAATTTCATGAAAAAAAATATTGCCTCAGTTGGGTCGTATAAAGTTGACGTTTGAAAAATTTCGTAATTAACCTTTGGTTGTCAACGTATTAAATAACCAACAAAGGGTTTATAAACCGTAAAAAATCAAATCAATCAATATAAACTTACACAGCTTCATAATCGGCATTTTTTACCTCCTTTTTCTTGAATTGCTCTTGACCCTTGTATTGCATCAACAATGAATAAAATGGCGGGAAGAGTAAAAGGCTCGTTTTGAAATGGAATTCAGTTTACCGATTAATTTCCCACAGCAATAAGAGCTAAGATACACGCCCATCTCATTAAGCTGGAAGCAGGTCATCATCTTTGGGTTGTGCCGCTTCATGACAATGGTTATCATAGCTCTCCACAATTTCCTGTCCTTTGTAGCTCTTAATAAATTTTGACTTATAGTTTTCTCTAAAACATGTTGTCATCCATTTTCTCAAACTCGCAAAGTAGATCATGTGCTGTTCTCTGTCCCTCTTGCCTTCAATATATTCTGGGAGTATCAAATTTTTCAATCCCACTTTTCTCATTACGTGTCTTAGAAGTTTCAACCGACTCTTTCAGTTTTCATCGTTACCCACATGTTCTGTCCATGGTATTCTTAGCATCCTTCTGTAGAACAACATTTCTGCTGCTTCAATCTCTTCTTCATCTGTGAATAGATTCTCCAACATTTATTGTTACATAGGAGGACCGATATTGCATAACTGTACAGTGCTCTATTTGTAATTAAGGAAATTTTTGCGTTTCTTAATACTTTGGTTAGCTATAGGAAGACACCTTTCAATATCGCAATGTGACTTGAAATTTTAATTAATATTGCGATATGGAAAGCAATTTAACGGCTGCCATTGAAATACTTTAAGCTTGATGCAAGCAGACAGGGGAGCGCTCAGTGAGGGGGAAACTCATTACGCAAACGAATTTTACTGGAGAATAAATCACTAAAAAAAAAAAAATTGAAGACGACCTTGTCTTTGCGTATATACATATTCAGAGAGATATATTCAGATGTATGCGTCAAACTTGAGAATTTACGTGTTTATATGCATGTGTCTGCGTATATGTGATACACGTATGTTCTTGCAATGTGCTAGTTCAATCTTCTCTGGGTACACTACTTCAAGTGTCCCGGCAGTGGTTGATTCCGGACAAAACACAACCGAGTGGTATATGTTACTGTGTGCGCCGGCAATAATTACTAAATTAAAAAAGCAACAAATATGAATACACACACACACATACACACACACACATATATATATTAGGTTGGTGCAAAAAAAATGACGTAATAATGTGGTTTTTTGACGTATTTTTAACGTCAAAAAACGACATTATTACGTCATTATTTTTGCACCAACCTAATATATATATATATATATATATATATATATATATACGCTTTCACAGAATGTGTGTGTATGCCTCTCTCTCTCTCCCTCTCTCTCTCTCTCTCTATATATATATATATATATATATATGCAGACAAAAAATCACTTATATACACAACACACAGTATGTGTATACATGCTTATGCGTGGCTGTCTCTGCATATGTTTGTGTGTGTTTGTCTCCACGTGTGTGCCTGCGTATTTATATACGTGTGTCTATCAATCTTTCTCTATGTTCAGTATATATATATATATATATATATATATATATATATATATATATATATATATATATATATGTCTGTGTGTGTGTGTGTGTGTGTGTGTGTGCAGATATGTAGAAAATAGGAAAGAACACGTTAGGTAACTAATCCGGAGTTTTTTTAGTATTTCTGGTTTTATTTTTTAAAAAAATAGGTGCTCCATACTGAAGTAGAGCTTAAATTATATTGAGGTTTTCGGCTGTCTTTTTTGAAACATGAGAACTCTTATGTAGCGAAGGGATCATTTTTAAAAAAAATAATTATTATATATATATATATATATATATATATATATATATATATATATATATATATGGGTACCTCCAAAAATTCGATAAAAATGAACTTAGGATGAGGTTATTATTAAGAAAGAGCAAAGTACTTTTTTATTACTAGAATTATTTTTGCAACATGCTGATGCCTGTTAATATGCTCACATTATTTGGTCTTGTTGAAGATATCACTAACATTTTTTTTCGAGAGTTGCAGACTCTACTCTCCCTACTGTGTTTATATTTACATTACTGCTAGTGTGCATTATATTTTACCAGAATTTAATATTCATAAAACTAAAGAATAGATATGCAAAAACTTTATTGCATGTTTTTAAAATAAATATTTGTTATTTTAATCATCATTTTTTTAAAAATAGTGTGAGTATTTTGTATGTTAAATAATAAAAAAATATTTTTTTCAAAAAAAATTAATGAAACTTTTTGTACTAAGCTACGAATCCTAATAAAAGCAAGTACTTTGCACTACTTTATATGTTTGTACTTCGCCCCACAATTTGGTTTCGATCGGTCAATATATGACTATTATAGAGAGTTTGACGGACAGATGATCGGACAGTCTAAGGAAAGTCACAGAATTTTATATATAGATTTAATTAATTTGTCTTTAATCCTTTCTAGTACATTTGAAATATTGGTTAAAAATCATGTTTTTCTTGTGTAAGCAAGTGGATCTGAGATTAGTATGGGACATTTAGCTTCTTTTTTGCTATAAAATAAACATTGTTCTGGAAATTCTTGTAAAAGTCAAATAATTGTCGGATTTTAATGAAATTTTTAGAACTTATTCACAAAACACGTAAATTATTTTTTATTTGTTTTTTAGAAAATCTTGATAAAAGTAATTTTTTACATCTGTTTATCACACTTATGAAATTTCGAACAATTAAAATTTTACCTTCTTCGTGTTTGTATTAGTTAAAAACAGAACTCCTTGGAGAGATTTAATCGTCAATTTGTTTTTGTAAAACAGAAACACCATTTACCGAAAATCTGCTCTGAATCTTAAAATAAAAAAAAACAATAAAACTATAATAATATTTATTGAGAAAAGCTTTTGTTTTTTGTTTTTTGTTTTTTTTTATAAATAAGATATATTGATGACATTATTGTTTAAAGAAAAATAATTTCGATGAATTTTAAAATTTTAAAAAGAATATTTTATTATTAGGTCGTAATTTGTGGTATTTTTTTTTTTAACATTTTACATTTTTTTTGTAAAATATATTTCTTGCCCAAGGGTTTCTTTCCGATTTATCAGACACGGACGAGCGGAATCGATTAAGGAACAAACACGATAGGCAACAAACAACAATGGTGACAATATATATATATATATATATATATATATATATATATATATATATATATATATATATATATATATATATATATTAGCAGGTAGGGAACGCTTATGAAACAACTATTATTAGCACATTCTCTGATGCGACCTTAAGGGGAGCCAAATGTTCCATAGGGAAACAGAGAAATATATATATATATATATATATATATATATATATATATATATATATATATATATATATATATATATATACATGTATATATGTATATGTATTATGTAATTAGACAAAGGGAAAATATTTAATTGAAATTTGATATTTCTCAATTTCAAATATCGTATTTTAGTCATATATATATGTGTGTGTGTATGCATCTGTGTGTATGCGCGCGTGTGTGTTTGTATTTGTATGCCTGTGTGTGTGTGTGCCTGTGTGTTTGTATATATATATTTCATTTCTCGAATAAAATGATAGGAAAATTGAAATAATAATATATTAATTACGATAATTTAACGCTTTTATGGTGATCAGGCATTTTGTAAATGGGTTAAATATTAAAAAAAAATCATTAACAGTAAGATAAAATAGTTTAAAACCAACCTTATGTGTGTGTGTGTGTGTGTGTGTGTGTGTGTGTGTGTGTGTGTGTGTGTGTGTGTGTGTGTGTGTGTGTGTGTGACACAGTGGTTTCAGTGTCGGCCATGAAATAATGAATCGCTTTGGCGTCAGACTGTCTCGACTACGGATCAAGTCAGTCATTAGTCGCTGCAAAAGCCTACTGCAGTCATGTAAAAGCAGCGCCTGCCACTTCGTTTCCACTGCACACAAGCTAGATTTTTAGATTAACCTTTATCTCGTCTTCATCTATGGCTAATAGCGATGTTGATACGCACACATGTGTTTGCACAAGCCCACACGGTGATTTAAACAATTTTGTATCTTCCACCAAGGTGGGGTGGCTTTAGGTAGGATTTGCAAGACAGGGTGTCTCAGATAATGTGTAATGTATTTTTATTTCTTTTCTTTTTTTAATTATTTTCACTGCGCATGGGTATTCGTTAATGTTTAGGACATATAGAGTATGTAAACACTTCTACACATAAACACACACACACACACAAAACACGCAATATATGTAAACGCATGTGTGTGTGCCTGATGTGTATTTGTCAACGGCGTCTGAGGTCTCTCTTCCATTACGGGTCAATCCAGGATTTTGGAAACTGACATTCAAAACAGTTAAACCATACCTGCTTAGTACGATTACATATCAGAATCTTACTACAAAGTGTATAGAAAACTGCGATATGTTGAATCAGTTTAGTGGTTAATATGGACGTTTCTCTCTGTTGTCAATAGTCAGTTTTCCATACACTTTGTAGTAAGATTCTGATATGTAATCGTACAAAGCAGGTATGGTTTGTATGTATGTGCATACATATATATGTGTGTGTGTGTGTTTGAGAATATATATATATATATATATATATATATATATATATATATATATATATATATATATATATATTCATATTCAAACAGGTTAGGTTATATATTTTAGATATACTATATAAATATATACTACAAATAAACAAAAAAAAAGATCGTGAATTTGAAATAAATATACAAGGATAAAAAAAAATCAGTAAAACAGTAAAATGATTTGAATGTGCAGAAATACGTATACACATACACAGGCAATTTAAGCCCCTCAAGACTGTCTCAGATGAGACTGAAAGTACTTGGGAAAATGAAAATTTTTTGAACGAAAATTTGGGTATATTTCTTATTCAATTTTCTACGTCTTCCAAGAAATTCATTCGTGAACTCGAAAATAAACAGACATAGTATATCTAAATTATTTAACCAAACCGGTTTGAATGTTGACTAATATATATATATATATATATATATATATATATATATATATATATTACTCAAATATTTCTCCTTTTCTGAGATTTAAAATTTCTCAATCAGTTTTATGGCAGTCTCACAATCTTCAGGAAGTATAAAGGCAAGACACTCAATTGTCTTTCTCTCTCTCTGTTTACACACACATATATATATATATGTGTGTGTGTGTGTACTCACAAATAAAAACATTCGTAATAAACGACTAAGTTACTACGATAACTTTCCTTGTTGGCTGCCCTAATACAAAATTACACACACACACATACATATATATATATATATAGAGAGAGAGAGAGAGAGAAAGATATATATATATATATATATATATATATATATATATATATAGAGAGAGAGAGAGAGAGAGAGAGAGAGAGAGAGAGAGAGAGATAGAGAGAGAGAGAGAGAGAGAGAGAGAGAATTATGTGTGTGTGTAGGATGTATAATAGTATCCGAAGTCAATATGATGAGAGAAAGTGTAAAGTTTTTAATCAAATATGCGTTTCACCGGAGAAAATCTTATGTTCTCATTGCCGTCATCATTTCGACTAAAAGAAAAAAGACAATGCTATGCGTTAGGAAAGTGTTTGGTGATATGTTGCTCGTTGTAAATCGCATCCATTGCTGTAGCTTGTCACGTTCTGTCTGGACACTTGAAGAAGTTCTGTAGGTCTCTGTACTTGTTTGTTTTATCTATATCTGTGTCAGAACCTCTGTTTGCTATTGAAGGATTTTCAGACTGATTATTGACGACAAGTTCTTTGAATATACAAGTATACATATATATAGTATTTACATTATGCGGACTATTGTTCTCATCTTTTTCGCCATATTTATCACAACGTTTCAGCCGTTGTACGCCCCGGTCTTCTTCAGGTGGTTGGAATTTCGAACTGAACCCTTTATTTCGATCACTGGGGTAGACTGTTCTATATGGCGACAAAGATGAGGACAATAGTCCGCATAATGTAAATACTGTACATAATACCTCATCACAGAAATATAGACAAAAAAAATACATATATACATATTTAAAAATACTTCTATGACGTGTATATATGTGTATGTGTGTTGTGTGTGCACTGGTATAATCGATGGGCATGTACATGTATACATAAATAAAATACAATTGAGCTCTGATACATATATATATATATATATATATATATATATATATACATGAGAGGATGTATATGTAGGTATACGAATGTAAGAATGTATATATGTATGTATAGCACGTCGGTATGTATCTACTTTTGTGTATGTAGGTATGGTTGTATTTATATATATATATATATATACATATATATATATTAATTATAGGTAAATCAGCATTGACTCTCTCAAAGCAAAACAACATGCGTATTTCAAAGACAGGTAATTCGAATAATTAGCATTTGGTATAATTGTCCTTTCGATTAATTTTCCTTCAAACAATTTACAATTCGAATAAGAATATATTTACAACGTACAGACTGTTGTCCTCATCTCTATTGTCATATTAACGACGTTTCGGCTGTTGTACTCGACGGCCTTCTTCAGGTGATATAAGTTGAATTCCCACCGGAACATTTTATTTAGTCCACGGCGGTAGATTGTTGTATTAACTGAAACTGAGATATAAAGAAAATTCATGGCACATGGAATTAGAACAATATACCCCCGTGAACTAAATAAAGAATTAGAACAATGTACCCCCGTGAACTAAATAAAGAGCCTGGCTCAAAATTTCAACGTATATCATCTGAAGGAGGCTGGAGTGTACAACGGTCGAAATATGGCAATGAATATGAGGGCAACTGGAATAATCTAAAGCGCTTGAACATGAACTGAAATCAAATTAATTTTGGACAGTTTATCCTCAATTTTACGAATGCGTGATTTGTATATCAGTTAGAGTCTCGCAAAGAGCCGAGGTCAAATTGTTGCTGAGTCCTTTACGTCAATTTTCGTACAATTTCTATTTGAATAGATATTAATATTTAACTTTTCTTCTCCCTCAGGTATGAGTTAAACAATACGGCAGGAAAGGTGAATTAAAAATCAAAAGTGTTTGGATGCGTGGTAAGCATTTCCTATCCATAAAATCCCAATTCACTTGTTACTAAATAAGCAACACTAAACTTCGTATTGATGCTATGACCATATAACACATAGAAGAATTTATGAATTCAGACAGAAATACACAATCTTCTTTTGTATCTATAATAATTTATTTGAAAAACACAGAAAAAAATCTTCACCGTATATATATATATATATATATATATATATATATATATATATATATACTGTGAAGGTTTTTTGTGTTTTTCAAATAAATTATTTCAATATTCCCTTAAAGATCTAACGAAACTAATGCTTTTAATTTAATTATATAATTAAATTTAAAGTTTTTAGCTTCCATTTTGGAAACATGGTTATTAATGTGTATCGAAAAAAAACATATTTTCAGTGAGTTAATTTATAATATTTATGCTCTGTAAATTTACATTGAGCACTCTTTTGTAAAAATAAAAAATAAAAAAAATATTAATAAGAACACCGGATTATATATCTTATCGTTCTTTCTCTCTCTCTCTCGCTCTCTCTCTCTCTCTCTCTATATATATATATATATATATATACGGAGAATAAAAATATACACTGAGAATATATATATATATATATGTGTGTGTGTGTGTGTGTGTGTGTGTGTGTGTGTGTGTGTGTGTGTGTGTGTGTGTGTGTGAAAAGTGTGTGTGTATATAAATATAAATAAATATATATATATATATATATGTATAATTATTTATATATTATATGCGCAGTACTTATTAGAAAGCGCTCAATATCAGAGATAGAACTAACATATATGGTTTGATAGATGTGAGCTTGTGACCCTTGGTTTCACGCTTTAGCGATCGTCAGACAAACTCTCTCTATATATATATATATATTCACGCTTTAGCGATCGTCAGACAAACTCTCTCTATATATATATAAAAACCGGTAAGATATATAATCCGGTCTTCTTATTGATATTTTTTATATTATTTATATTTTCAGTGTATATTTATGTTCTCTGTATATATATATATATATATATATATATATATATATATATATGTCAATGTAAATATGTCATTATGTTACGCTTTTTCAATTAAAGGAACTTCGTTTTGGAACCAGATCGGCTCCGGGAGGAAAGTAAAAACATTCCAGGCCAGATCCCGAAGAGCAATCCTGAAATTTGGTATTCCCAAGTTTGCATTAGTACGATTGCTTTCGGCGATTTTTTGCGGCGAAAATTTTGGTACGATAACACTTTTTATATCTTGGGAATAAATTTGGGTATAATCAAAATTAATTGCGACATCCATGGAACGTCATCCATGAAATAAAAAAAAAAGTAAGTGTTTCTATGGAAAATAAGGACCTACGTACATCAAACTGTATTTAAATTAATGACGACAGAAGAATTATCGTTGTACTTTTAAAAGGTAAGCTTAAATATTAATGCAGTAATTAAATACAGGAAACAATTTTGAGTTCTTCTCTACTGTACTGCTACCTATTGCATCTACTGCTCCCTACAATTTAGTGATGAAGGCCCAATCAAGATCGCTCCGCTAAAGCTATCTTAAACGCCGCCCGATAGAGCAGCTTATAGGCTAGGTATTACGATAAACCAATAATATTCTCGATTTTGTCTATAAACACGTGCAACAAAATGAACTGATAAAGCCCCTCAGATGACTAAACGCTTCGTTTAAGAACAGTTTTTTCTCTTGCATCTTCTTATTTATTTTGGTCCTCTATATATACTATCTATCTATCTATCTATCTATCTATCTATCTATCTATCTATCTATCTATCTCTCTCTCTCTCTCTATATATATATATATATATATATATATGTGTGTGTGTGTGTGTGTGAAAAAGCAAGACTTAAATCTCCTCGACTATTTTGTGTGTGGTGTCTTGGAGATAGAGGAGAATAGCTGGCCCTACAACACCAAGAAAACTATCAAGGCAGCCATCAGGCACACCATGGCCATGAAAGTCAGTGGTGACATCGCCAAGGCCAGCTCAAGGTACTGGTCCCGCCTGGAGAAAATGATGGCGGCCGATGGTGGCCAAATCGTGTAATTTTTGTTTATATGTGCGTAAGTGTGTATAAATTTCATAGAAATATATTAATTCGTTATATAAAAAGAGCTGTTTTTATTATCCGTTATTTTTCCGAATTTATCTGCGCAACATTACATGCTACTTAACAAGAAAGTCAGCTAAAGATTCCAACTACAAAATGGAGTTGTCAAAATCAGGTATGTATAAAAATTTAACTATTTCAGAAATTTTATAAAAGGCGACTGGAAATAAGACACAGACACACAAAGAAGCATTGGATTCGTGAAAGAAGCCTCCAGAAAAAAACTAAAGTATTAAGAAACAGGAAAATATCATTATATCGTAATATGTCCTCCTATATGGCGTGAATGTTGGGTATTTTTCTCACAGATGAAGAGGACACATGAGGCAACAGAAATGTGGTCTTACAGAAGGATACTGAGCATGTCAGCAACGAGAGAGTTTTAAGGAAGGTAGAAACTCAAAAGAGCTGATATTTATCATCAGAACGAGAGAGTTGACATTTCTAAGGTATATAAGGAGGAAAGAGGTGGCACCCCGAGCCGGTGTAGTGGTTAGCAAGTTTGTCTCGCTAGAACAATTACGACGGAATAGTGATCTCGATCCTCACTGTGTGCCTCATAGTTTCGACCTTGTGCCACATCTAAGCTACCCCTGTGAAATCACTATAATGGTACGGTGAGCAAGTGGAGCCTCTTGAGCATGTAAGATTTATAAGTTTATTGGCAAATACGCTGGAATGCTCGCCTGCTGCATCCGGAAGCAAGGTCTCCGATCAACAGATTGGAGATTTTCAGGAACGTGGTATTACCTCTTAATTGCTGATGATAGCACCTGTTAGAATCCCATCTATGGACACATAGTGACCCCCCAAACAAAAATCAACAGTATATTTTATTATAATAGAATGACTAACTATGCATTTTTATAGCAAAAGAACAATCAATGCAGCACTAAAAAAGAATGAAAAATACATTTTTATAGTAAAATTACCAACAATATATTTTATGACCTACAATCTATATACCAAAAACATACCGTCCTGACTATCACAATTAACTACATCCGCGTCTTAGGTAAAACGATAAAATACTTCCAACAGCAAGGCCTCTGATGAGGTTTTGAGGAGCGTGAAACCACATCTTAATTGCTGGTGTTCACAGGTTCACCCTGACCCGGGGTGCTAGCACCTGTTAGAGTCCCAGCTATGGGCAAATAGTTAATCCCCTAAGCTGGGGTTAAAACACTATGAAAGTGTAAAAATAGGTTTTAATACAAGCAAAAGATTTTTGGAAAAATATTAAAGCAATGATTTTTTTAAGAAAAAAAAAATGAATACCAACAATGAATTTTTAACGGAAAAAAATATTACCAGCAATACATTTTCGACAAAGAAATATTACCAGCAAAATATCTTTGAAAAAAAAATTACAAGACAAAAGAAAATATTACCAAAAATACATTTCTGGAAAAAAAATATTATTAGCATTAAAAGTTTGTCGGCATTAAATAACCCATTGAGGTTGATATGCCGTAAAACAAACCAAACCAAACCAAACCAAATCAAAAACGTACCTTTACACTGAGAGTATACAATTATGCAAATGATATCAGTAGATGAAACCATAAAATTGCGTAAAAATGTTTTAGATTTCGGAATTAAATAACGTATAGATATATGCCGCCAAACTAATTCAACCAACCACATTTTGATAGCATGTGTAGCTTATTAGAAAGAAATATTTGCTGAGTCATTTATTAGGTTGGTGCAAAAATAATGTCGGTTTTTGACGTAACGTCAAAAACCGACATTATTTTTGACGTAACGTCAAAAACCGACATTATTTTTGCACCAACCTAATACATCACTATTTTCTCTTCCATTACAACAGATTTGATTTGAAGAACGAGAGAAGTGTTAGAAAAATCACTCTAAACCCGTGTTTGACTGAGTAAGGGTAATGTTAATGATAATATTAGCCGTTTCCTTATAAGGCAACATTGGACATTCATTGACCGAAAAACCAGTAGTACGGCCGGTTGAAATTTATAGAATCTTTTGATTAAAACAATTTTTCGGGAAATTCTGTTAATTAAGTTCATTAATTGTCACTTCTTTCACCAGTATTGATGGATGTTTCCTTGCTAGCCTGTTGGTTGAAGAGGTGTGTAATGTCAACGTCTTGATTGTCATTATTTTCTTTTCGAGTTACATGTACTAACAATTTATTTCCTGCTGCAGATGAAAGCCTTTAAACGATCATTTTTTTTTTCATTTGGCTACGTTTTCGTTTGGGATTCTATAGCTCCAGTACAAAGTTCGCTAAAGTATGGTCCTACTTAAGACCTAAAGAATTCATTCGCTAAAAGCTAGTTTTAGCCAATGATAGCAGTTATTGACAGTTGAAATGCAGTCTTTAATTTGTTCAAATTCATTGAACCCTAGTTGTTCCATTTTTTTTTTATTACCAGTTCACAGATTTTCTTTTCAACTTTACTCTTGGCCGGTTACATTTGTTAAACAATTTAGAAGAGGAGACTCAATTTAATTAATTCTTTTTCTTTTTTCCTTCTTCTTAGGACACAAGTTTTCATATTATTTCTTTTCTTTTCTGATAAATATTCTTTTAGAGAAAAATGATTCTCTCGTTTTTGTTTCTTTTTGCAGAACCAACCATTCTCCTTGACATCCATATATTCCACTCTGTACCTCTTTCCTTTCTTTTTTCTTTCTTTCCTTCCTTCTTTCTTTTTTTCTTTTTCAATAACGCTTTCTTTCTCGATAAAGATGTCTTTCTTTCTCAATAATGCTTTATTTCTGAATGAAGCTTTTTCTTTTTTTCCCAATAAATCTTTCTTTCTCAATAATCTTTTTTCTTAATAAAGCTTTCTTTCTCAATAGTCTTTCGTTATTAGTAAAGTTGTTTTCTGTCTTTTTTCTCAATAATAATGTCTTTGTTTCCCAATAAAGCTTTCTTTCTCAATATGGTTTTTCTACCTTCTTCTCAATGAAGCTTTCTTTTGCAATAAAACTTTCTTTCTTTCTCAAGAAAGCTTTCTTTGTTTCTCAATAAAGCTTTCATACTTTCTCGATAAAGCTTTATTTCACAATAAAGGCTTTTTCATTATTTTTCTCAATAAATCTTTCTTTCTTATTTAATAAAGCGATTTTCTTTCTCAATAAACATTTCTTTCTCAATAAATCTTTTTACTTTCTTTTTTCTCAATAAAGCTTTTCTCTTTCTCAATGAAACTTACTTTGCCAATAAAGCTTTGTTTGACAATAAAGCTTTCTTTCTTTCGCAATAAATCTTTCTTTCTTTCTCAATAAAGTATTCTTTCTTTCTCAATAAATACTTTTTCTTTCATTTTTCTCAATAAAGCTCTCTTTCTCAATGAAGCTTTCTGTCTTTTTTCTCAAAAACGCTTTCTTTCTTAATAAAACTTTCTTTTTTCTCAATAAAGCTTTCATTCTCATTAAATATTTCTTTCTTAAATAATCTTTCTTTTCAATAAAGCTTTCTTCCTTTCTCAATAAAGCTTTTTTTTCTGTCTCAATAAACTTTCTTTCTTAATAAATACTTTTTCTTTCTTTTTTCTCAATAAGGCTTTCTTTCTTTTTCTCAATGAAGCTTTCTTTCTCAATTAATATTTATTTCTTAATGAATCTTTCTTTGTTTTTCAATAAAGCTTACTTTCTTTTTTCTCAATAATGCTTTTCTTTTCTTCTCAGTAAAAATGTTGTTTTCGTTTTTCACGATAAAGCTTTCTTTCTCAATAAATATTTATTCTTTCTTTTTTTCTCAATAAAGCTTTCTTTCTCAATAAAACTTGCTTTTATTTTAAAAACGCTTTCTTTTCTTCTCAATAAAGCGTTCTTTCTCAGTAAAGCTTTCTTCTTTCTTTTCTCTCAATAAAGCTTTCTTTATCAATAAAGCTTTCTTTCTTTTTTCTCTGTAAAACTTTCTTCCTTTCTCAATAAATCTTTCTTCTTCCAAATTACAATGTGATATCAATTTACACTATTTCTTTCTTTTCCTATTTTCTTTTTGTCCTCATACTTCTCCCTTTATTTTTGTTTTAGTTTGACGTCATACATCCTTTTTCATTCTTCTTATGAACATTCTACTTGGCATCAGTCTTTCTCTCCCCCTTCCTTCTTCGGATATTTTCCTTTACTTCATTTTTCTTTTTGTTTCATAACTTTTCAGAACGTCTTCTCAACATGATTTTCCTCTCTTTCTTTTATTCTTCTTCTTTACAATCTCTTTTTTTTAATACCATAATTCCTCTTTCTTTCTTTCTTCTTCAGGCACACGTTTTGTTTTATAATTTTCTCTTTCATTTATCCTTCTTCAATGAATGATTCTTATTATGCTTCGTTTAATATTTTTTCTTTCTTTTTTTCTTTTTGTCTGTTCGTCTTTCTTTTTCGTTCATTTTTATGTGTCTTTCTTTCTTTTTGTTTTTTCCGTCTGCCTTTCTTTCTATATTTCTTCCCAACCTTCTTTCCTTCTTTTTTATTCTTTCTTTCTTTCTTTCTTTCTTTCTTTCTTTCTTTCTTTCTTTCTTTCTTTCTTTCTTTCTTTATTTATTTATTTATTTATTTCAGGACATCTTGGTATCATATTTATTCCTCTTTGTCTTTCTTTTGTCTTGACATCGTAAATCTTTTGGACTTATTTTATTTCTTCTTCGGGGGTGGGGTAATCACAATATAAATCTTTCCTCTTTCATTCATCTTCAGGGACTCTTTTTCACATCATTCATCTTTCTTTCTTCTTCGTAATGTGTTCTTGATATCACTATCTGTTTATTATCCCACTTTCTCCTTACTTCCCTATTAAACAATATTTACTCTTCTTCTTTTATCTTCTACAAACCTTGAATTCTCTCTCTCTTTTTTATTCTTTCTTCTTCATCGTTCTCTATTCTTCCTTTTTTCCATTCTTCCTTTCTTTGTTACTATTTTATCCTTGTCTCTCCAGAAAACTTTATATAACTCACTAACGAACCCTTCCATATTTAAACTCCTTTCACGAACGCCAGAGACAATCGCCTTCATTGCGAAACCCCCTCTGCACCGACAATCAGCTACATACTGGACACGTAGACACATGGGCGAACCTGTCCCTTGAAAGACATGAGCAGAAACGAACAAATGGTCCAATGGTCACAGTTAACCGATGATAACATGCGAATAGCTGACAGAGATAATAATATTCTCCGATCAGGCCGTGAATTGAGTAGATATTAAACGGCCAATTGTACAGACTCTCATCATGAACGTATAATTGAAGTAAGCACTTGATCTCGTCACCGATAATTAGAGTTTTCTCTAATTAGTTAACTTGTCTATTGATTTGCATCCCATATCAGTCGGCGTAATGGACATCTATTCAATAACCTCACACTTCATTCTCTGCGGCTTGGTTTGGACGAACAAACTGGGACGATTCAATTAACATTTCATTCGGTAAAAGGCAAAGCGTTGATAAATGTGGCGCGAATACTGTCGTGCATTTTGTTGTGATCGCATCACAAATGAGAGAAGTGCATGAAGAGCAGTTGCACAAGCATGAATGCATTTTAAGGGATGTGACTAATGTATTTAGGCATTAGAGTATAGTTTCATTTTCTTTGTTTATCTTATTTTATTTTTTCCCCCAAAAAAGTAAAATTGTTATACCATTCTGAGAATTGCCTCCAATAATTTAGAAGCGTCCTAAATGTCGCGTTTATTTTAATACATTTACTACTAACTCGTACTTGGCAGTTTTTACTAAGACATCGACTACTCTTTCATACCGACTTCGATTTATCCCATGCCGGCTACGAGTAATCTCATGCCGACAATTGCCAAGCCGAGTTTTGCCAAGCCGACTACGAGTAATCTTACGCTGGCTATTATCTCATACTGACTATAAGTTATCTCATGCCGGCTACAAGTTATGCCATACCGATTACGAGTTATCTCACGCTGGCTACGAGTTATGCCATGCCGACTATGAGTTTTACCATGACGAGTATGAGTTATCTCATGCTGCCTACAAGTTATGCCATACCGACTACGAATTATTTAATACCGACTACAAGTTATCTCATGCCGGCTATGAGTTAAGCCATGACGACTACGAGTTTTGCCATGCCGGCTACAAGTTATCTTATGCCGGCTACGAGTTATGCCATGCCGAATACGAGTTTTGCCATGCCGACTACAAGTTATCTCACGCTGGCTACGAATTATCTCATGCTGACTACCAGTTAACTGATGTTGGCTACGAGTTAGCTTATGTTGCCTACGGGTTATCTCATACCGACTACGAGTTGTCTCATGGTTGGGATTTCCTGATGCATTTTCATATGTGGGCGCTAACACTGAGTTTATTTGCAAAAACAATGTTATGACTTCAGTTGAAGCTATTAGGTTGGTGCAAAAATAATGACGTTTTTTGACGTTAAAAAAATACGTCAAAAAACGTCATTATTTTTGCACCAACCTAATATAAATCAACTCAAAATTGTTTTGTTTTGCTAAAGCCAGCTATTGTAATGTTGGCGTTTAATGTGATATTTCGTAGTTGGCCTCTGACCGTCAACGTGTTAAACACTCCGATGGTACTTGCATTATTTACAATATTCGAACTGTTATCCTCATCTTCATTGCCATATTCACAACGTTTCAGACGTTGTACGACCCGACCTTCTTCATGTGATTGGAATTTCGAACCGAACACTATTTCGTCCACTTGGGTAGATTGTTGCCTCTTCCGGATGCCTCAGTTATTTCCCTTTAACTCAACTGTCTAGCTTTGGTTCACCACTGATGTGGCTTGGTATTGAACTGACAACTCTTCGGGTCTAGTCACTGGATCTAACCAACATCTTACCCAGTGGAAAAAATTAACTTGGATAGTTGAGGTAAAGAGAAAAAACTGAGACATCTGGAAGAGGCATGCCACGTGGAACTAGAACAATCTACCACGGTGGAAGAAATAAAGGGTTCGGTTCGAAATTCCAATCACATGATGGCCAGAGAGTACAAAAGCCGAAACGTTGTGATTATGACAATGAAGATGATAATAGTCCGAATAATGAAAATAATGTAAGTAATCATAATACCTCATCTCAGAGATATAGACAGATACTCTGATAGTACTGTGAGCCATTGTCACGTCATTAAACATCCAATTTAGAATATTTAATGTTCTTCTTAGATATTGTCTTGAGAGCGTTTTTTTTTTAAGGATAAACACTAATGAAAAAGCAACGAACAAACAAAAAGTATAATAGGCTTTATTTTGAAAAATCGATTTGTAGCCGATATTATGAAATAAAATTGTAATATGTTTCAAGAATTAAAATATGCAGACATAAATTTGATTTCATCTTTAACAGACACATAAAACTGTCTGCAATTCAAACAAATTTTATGAATAAAACCAGAAAATCGTTATACTTAATTGACAGGTCTCAAGAAAGCTACTTGGCGTATCCTGAAAATTTGACAAGACACGTGCAATAATTTAAGGATAATTATATTATGGCGTATGTAACAAAATCAGTCAGCTGAGGTCTTGTAAAAATGAAAAAAAAAAAAAAACTGTACCTGTAGCAAGAAAAAGTGGATTCGGAACATTTTTGATGGTTATCTCTAAGTGAAATAAACTTCAAAGCAAAGAGCAAGAGTCTCAGACAGAGAAACAGAATGGAGAATGGTTTGGTTTGGTTTAGGTTTAACGACCCATCAACCATTATTGTCATTTAAGAATCAATTTTTGAAATTTGGGATCACACCTTTTTAAAGTAGTTTATTTGTTTTGAAGTTGGTGCACATGTTAGAATGGTTGTATACATTTTTATTTTAATTAGATTTTGTTGTATAGTCCTATTTTCTTTAAATATACCATTAAATGATCTATCTTGTGTTCAAATAGTTCTTTCATTGTTTTTGTATTGTAGTACTTTTTTCCGTACAGATGAAAAGTCAGCGCAGTCTATCATGAAGTGTCTTACAGTGTATGGGGCATGACAGGCTGTGCAACATGGCGGTTCCTTTTTTCAAGCAGGAATAGATGAGTTATTTTAGTATGTCCAATACTGAGTGGAGAATGGACAGTGAAGTTTGATTGTTTCCTCGCTCCTCACCATTGGCTCATGTCACCTTCTTTTGTTTATAATAGTAGGTTACAACCCAAGAATAAAAGTCTTGTTTACTCCTAGAACTTGTTTCGTTTTTCACTGGTGGGTAACAACTATCTGGCCGATGGGCAATTTTTAAGCAACGTGCGTTTGACTGGAAGAAGTTGCACCTTGTCAACGAACCTGGTGACTGGTCTGTTTTGCAACGCAAAAGATATTCATACATCTACAGTACAAACAGAGGGACAATAAAACTCTCAGTAGGTATTTAACCGGGCGACGTGATGCGGAACAAATGTCGGGTTTAATGTGGGTCACCCGAGCGCGTTCACCCTAGCATGGGCCAAAAATTCCGTAGGGTTAGCGGCATTGATATTAATACCGATACGCCTTTCTAATGCAATGATGGGGATACTGCCGCGGGCAGCTGTTCTCCGGAATTGAGTACATCTCAGTATTTTCCCCAGTTGCGTCAGTGTCTGCGGACAAAGACAAAACGGTCCGAAAAAAGAGACGAAACTGAGAGATATTACATTTCCTGTAACAAATAATGTAATATCATTACATTACATGTAATGTAATGATATTACAATGCATTACAATGATATTAGATTAGTAATGATATTACAGCTGCATGGGTCGGTTTCTGTTCGCACGCCATATTGGATTGTTCTGCATTCGCTCTCTTTGTAGTGTGTTGTGTTTCTGAATATTTATTTCCATTCATTTTGGTTCCAAATCATAGAGTAACCTCTTCTGTTGGTGGTGCCACTAAGAAAAGGAAAGCCATAACCATGCAAGTGAATTTGCAATTACATTCCCTGAATATTCCTATTTAGTTCTCAAGGAACACATTCCCATATTTAAAACAGATTTATTGTGTTTTAATCCCTATCTATAAAAGGTAGGATATGTGTGTGTGTGTGTGTGTGTGTGTGTGTGTGTGTGTGTGTGTGTGTGTGTGTGTAACGAAGGCACGGACGCAATTTTCGACGGATTTAAACCAAAATTTACATGCACGTGCTCCTAGTTAGCGGGAAGGCCAAGACCGACTTGCATTTCCCAACTCCCATCGATAGTGGAAATAATCGAATTTTTCATGCTTCTACGGCAGTTTTCATGTAGTTTGCGGCCATTTTCTACTGACCAGAGTGAGAGCCTATAGCTGGCTGGCACGAATGTTAACTAGCATGCAAAAAGAATCGATAGCTGCATTCGTCACAAGTGGGAAAAATTTAAATCTGCATGGCACTTTACTCCAATTGGCTCATTCGCTTGCTTAAACTCAGCGTTGATTCTGATTCCGCAGAACTGGGTTAAGTGTGAAAAAGTATTTGTTGTTAACATTCTTTTTTCATTCCGTTTTTCCAGTTACGAGTCCTTTTTTAAAGCTGATCGTTTTGTATTCATTTTGTTTAGTTCTTTTTTCGTAACAGATTTAATGTTTAGCTTAGAGCTTAGAAAAAATTCGCAGTGTGAGATAGGCAAGAAGTAAGGCATGTAGCAACATCAGCACGGCAAAAGGGTACCCCTTTAAAGACAAGGAAGGGCAAAAATCAAGCGATAGCGATTGCTGTATGAGTCGTACGATTTTTGAATCAAGCACGGGCAATGCCGGGTCATGCTGCTAGTAATTTATATTTGCAGATATTTCTCCTTTAAATGTTTCGCTTTCGGCATTTTTTCGGAAATACTTAAACTAGCACAAGTTTTCCCCGCTATCAGAAATCGCGTAAACCGAAAAATATACTAAAAATTTACACGGAATACTTTGTGTGTTCCCAGACCAAAATGAGAAATATTATTTTTTCCGTCCGGGAACACGCAGAATAACATATTTCTGTCTGTTTAACTCGATGTTAATGGTCTAGTTTCATCATCTACTATGTCTGTTGCCCAGTGTTTGAAATTCAACAAGTTACCGTCTCACATTTTCCTATGATATAGTTCTTTATAGGTTGTCAACACATCTAGAAATTCTGAAATGCGTTGAGGAGCACATTTAGAATCAAATTCATATTTTTTGCAATTATTGAAGCAAGTGAGCCTTACTGAAATTCTCAAACGAGGTAGATTTTGGGGGTCTGGATTGATTGATTGATTTACGTGTTTTTATTACGGTTTATCAATTATTTCTGGTTTATTTATAGCCAGTAAATAAACTTGTCTTTTAAGAATAATATGTTTTTTTTTAATTTTCTTGAACATATCATTAATTTTTTTAGAATAACAATCACTATGACGGATCCTCTAAATCTTTTAAGGTCACCATATGTACTGCAGCCGTAGTAGAAGTGATTTGTCTTAGGCGAGATAGCTTGATGGAGCCCAACCCTCTTCAGGCTGATTCTTTTTGCACGGGGGATGTTGAGGTTAATCAGCCCCTTCTCTCAAAAGTTAAAGAGACAAGATCTACAATGTAGGAGGTGATTTGAATCCAGGGTTTTACTTCTCCTTAACTGGATGCCGACCAAGACTATAGAATCCAGTTGTCCTACTATTTACCCATAGCTGGGAGGAGAAAAGATGGATTCATACCTTTCCCAACGTATGTGAATGTAATGGACTCGACAAGAATTTGAACTTGATTCCTATTCTTCAGTCCTAGATGGAATCAGACCTTTCCCAAATGTATTTTTCGTAAGTGAATGTAAAGAACCAAACTGCATTTCAAACACGACTTTTTTCGGAGCCGCTATCTATGACACACGCACATTAAATTTTTGGTTTGGATGCGTTCAAAATATTACCATATGACATATAAGTTTGACACCGTGTAAAACGTACTTTTTTTCCGGCATAATCCCTAAAAGATACACCCTGCGTTTTATATTCCAAGATGGACACTCCAGTAATAGTAGTTATTAACCCACTGCTCCACGCAGCAAGATGTGGCACAAGACCGAGTTTTATCGTGGGGTATCCGAGCCCGTGGTCTCGGGTAAAAATTCCCTGTAGACCTTGCAAAAATGGAGTCAGTTTCTCGAGACGAGACTCTGTCCTTCTACATAGCCTCATCTGGGGGGAATACCCGCTGACTCCAGTAATAGTAAGGGTGAAATTAACCGTTTCCAAGAAGAAATATTTCGTCCTTCATTGACTGGAGAATTAGCGTCATTGTCGGTGGAAATTTATAAAACCTTACTCTTAAACAATTTTCCAAGAAAAAACATTTCTCACATTCTTTAACTGTTATTGCTCTTTTTGGTATTGATGGAAGTTTCCTTTCTAGCCATTTGCTTTTGGTGCGTTGGGAAATTAATAGTTTGATTATATCATTATTTTCTTTTGTAGTTACATGTGCTGCTCATTTTTGTTGTTGCTGTTTAGAAATGATCTGTTGTTGCTATAGTTGTTGTTGCTATTTTGTAAAATTCTTTCTTCGTTATTACGTAGCGCCAGCCTCTAGAGTCTAGCGTAGGATCGTCTGCGTAGGCAATTCTACATTGTATTTACTTTTGATTTCTTTTTTAGGTTCTTTGCCGCTGCAGTAGGTGTTTACTGTTTATTTGCACTTCATCACCCACTTGAAATAATGTGTATTATTATTAATATTATTATTATTGTTAACAACAACAAAAGATATTTTTCATCACCTTTGCTTTCTGTAGTACTAGTTGTCCCCAAGTTTTAGCCAGAGATTTCGAGAAACAACATTTTTTTGTACCATAAGATGAAAACATACGAGACGTCATACAGTCGGGGTGACGAGGAAATGCTCAATTGTGGTCACTTCATGTAGAGAAATCTATGCGAGATGTGAGAATTAAATATATATATATATATTTTTTTTTACAATTTTCATATTTTAGGGCTTCCAAGAATTTAATCTACATATTTGTTTGTTTCTTATTATTATTCTTCATCTTTTCCTTATTATTATTATTATTATTATTATATTGTTATTATTATTATTATTATTATTATTGTTAGCGCTTCGTTAAAATGAATAATCATAGCAATGTACGGTTGGTGTTCGTCAGTATGAGCTGGCCCCTCATCTATGTAATAAATGCAAAATGCACACTTTTTCAACTTTACGCCTAGGAGCCTAGAAGCCGTGGCCCAACTTATCACACCATTTTGGATTCAGGTAGACTACGCGAGAAAAAAAAAAAAAAGATATGACCCACAAACCTGAAATTTTGGATTCCCAAGATTTCATTACTGGGATTGTTTCCGGATTCCGACATCTTGGTATCTACTGATAAAAACAATTAAAGGGACAGAACTCTCTAACCTTCAATAGCTCCTGTTCAAATAAAGAAATTACTGTTCTCAAATTATAGTGTTTAAAATAAAATTTCCGTGTTTTCAAATTTCATTACTGCGACTTTTTTCGGCAATTTTTCACGTGATCTTTTTGGGAAAAAAATTTTTTATACAATAACAATTTTTAAAAATTAGAAATTAATTTGTGGATGATTGAAATTAATTGCGAAATCCAGTAAAAGTCACCCATGGAATAAAGATAATTTTTGTACGGAAAATAAGAACCTACGTACATCAAATTGTCTTCAAATTAAGTATGTCAGAAGAATTACCATTGAACTTAAACATTAAAGCAATAATTAAATGCAGCGATCAATTTGATTTCTGTAGTTTATTGTTGCTTATCACACACGGCAGCAGTAAACCTTGACGAAAAAGAAATCTCCGCCAACAGAGAATCATACTGCAGTCAAAAGAGTGTTTTAGGGCTTCTAAGTAATATGTCCGTCATACGAAGCGGCCAAAATAGAATGACTAGTGAGAAGATGGGTGTGTTAACTTTGTGATTTATTGCTTTATGTTCAGTTCTACTAAAAACTTGCCTTTTGTATACAATAAATTTTCGTAATGCACTGCGTATTTCCTTTACATATTAAATGTTAGACAAATTTGTTTTCCGGGATAAGCTCTCCTAAATGACATGCGTCTAATATGGTCTGCGTAGTTCATGCCAAGAAGTACGATAAATTAATAGTAATTACTTTGATTTACGCCATTCCAGCTTAGGAATTGCGTTATCTTCTTATACCATGGGAAAATTCATTATGACTCTGTTAATGGTGAACTGAGCTTTTTCCAGATAAGAAGCATTCTGGATTAATCGACTGAACGATTAGCGTTACCCGTGACTAAAAAAAAAAATATGTTAATGTGCTTTCAAAAACTTAGACTTCAGATATCGACTGTTTTCGCTCTTACTGTGATAGATGGAAGATTCCGTCCAAACATTTTGTTTAAAGTAGGCTGGAAAGCATCTTTTTATATCATTATTTCCTCTTCTAGCAGCATGAACTATGCGATTTTGCTGTTGAAATGTTTAATGGATATGGATTTTGTTATTTAGTAAAGATCTTTATGATTTTCTAGAGATAATCTATTGCACTCGATAGAGGATTGTGTTTACAAGAATTATAATTTGAAGCCATTTCTTATCAATGATCGAAGAAAACGGTTCTTTGTTTGGGATTATATAGCGCCAGTCTATGAGATCGAATGAAGGATAGTCTTTTTTAAGACCTACATTATTTATTCATGTGAAACCGTTTTAATCTTTATCTGAAAATATGATCGTATATAGCTGATAGTTTAGACATTCCTTGGAAACAAGAATTGGCGTCCATATTAGAGTCTAGATCTTACAATGCTATTTAAAAATCTACTGAAAATATCATCCTTTTTAATTTAACAAAGAGCGTATCCTTATTTAATTTTAATTTTAGATACAAATTGCGACTGCAAAATGGTTTATCGATTTTCGTAGAATGACAAATTGTACGTTAAGAAACTGGTCGAAAAGTTGTTTAATTTTAGTTAATTACAACATTTAATATTGTGATTTCAGATCCCTGTCAATGTCATACAATATCATGCAATCCTCATCAAAACACCACAGGTATTTATTACAAAATCAGAAGTATAAACTGAAACATTTAATTTGAATAAATCATCAAAAAAATGGAAGGTTTGCTTATTTCTTTTTAGAGACTCTGTAAATTAAATATACTCAACCCTAAAAGCACATCCTCAACGATACAAGACATATTGTCTTGTATACAAAACTAACTTGATCTCTCTAAAAATAGATATTATTTAATAGATGAACGTATCGTTGTATCATGAATTTTTAAATTAATTATTTTTTATTTGTTTTAAATTTTAATTAGAATAACCTAAATCTTTATCCATCTTTTAAATCTTTTAAATATAATCTTTTATATCTTTAATTTAAAATTTTGCGTTAAGGTGAAGCGGCCAAATGAGATCGCTATTGAATTAAAACTATATTTATTAATCATATATGGAAAAAAACTCACTACATCTCACTGAAACGCAGTATTTTAAAAAGAATTTTGAATTTATGTTCATAAACGTGTCGATTTTCGTCAATATGCACGTATATTCCCAATACCAGTAAAAAGAATGTGTTTTAATGGCTGTAGATCTTTCAGAGAAAGTCGTTTACAATGAATGTTTCTTTACCATTTAATTATACAAATAATTACAGAATATTAACAATGGTTCGAATACTTCATGAAAAATTCCTGAAAACGGAAGTGCTTCGATTTTCAGGTTTTTTCGGATTTCGGAATACAGATTTTTATTTGCATATGACATCTATAAAATAGGGCTGCTTGGGAATAGAACCCAAGCATAAACATGATATATTTTTACATTTCATAACACAGCTTGTTCATATACCCTGAAGGTAGTTTTCTATAAATAGCATATAACCTGAAAGCAGTTTTATTTAAAATTTAATAAATTTTGTGTACATACAAATTCAGGTAATGATGCTAGTCATGTAACGCTCACACGTATTTTTAAGTGGTGAAATTAAGATTTCACGTAAAAATACTTTTCTGTACGTCTAAAAAACAACTACTTACAAAATATATATAAATGCAACGACAAACACTACTTTTACATCAGGTGAGTGAAACTTTAGGAAGAAGGTACATTATTGATGACACAGAGATGGATATGCATTGTAATTGGCCCTGATCTGGCATCTCGTCTGCAGTCGCTCTCTCACAGACGTGTCGTCGCCTCCCTCTGTCTTTTTTTACAAATACTCTCACGGTAACTGCTCCGATGAGCTGCTTTCGCTGGTTCCCAGACTTCATGAATTTAAGCGTTCAACAAGGCTGGCATCTCGCTCTCACCCTTTCACTGTCGAAACTGTTAAATGTAGCCGTCTCTTCTACTACAATAGCTTCATGTCTCGCACCTCTATCCTGTGGAACACCCTCCCCTTTTCCTGTTTCCCTGATAGCTATAATCTCCAACTATTTAAATGTAATGTCAATCGACGTCTCCAGATGCCTTGATCTATCCCCTAACCTTCTCTTCATCCTTTCCTCTATCACTCCTATTTGCTCTCGCTCCAACTCTCTGTAACCCCTTGCGTGCTAGTAGCTTCAAAAAATCACTGTAAGTGTGAGAAGGAAATTTTGGTAAGCTATCAGTCTCTACCAACAATGGCATGTTTTGATTGAAATGTTACAATACATACAGGTATAGTATTTGTATAAAAATAAAACCTAGATTCTGATAACAGTTACATGCAATGAAAACTGAAAAAAAAGTCAGCTTTTTATTTGTCATGGTGCAATGCAATACTCATGCTATGGGTAGCCATGTTGCTTTCTTAAATTTTCCATTTGTAGCAAATCATGGCAGCGCCTGAAAAACTTTCGGATTTGGGAGGTTTTCGGATTTGGGAATTTCGGATAATGGATGCTCAAACTGTATACTATGTAAGAATTCAGAAATATTAATAATAAAGAAGTTTGTAAATTTTTCAGAAGTGTCTTAATATATTAGGTTTGTGCAAAAATAATGACGTAATAATGTCGTTTTTTTACGTTAAAAATACGTCAAAAAACGACATCATTACGTCATTATTTTGCACCAACCTAATAAAATTATTAATAAA
>OZ010576.1:91885895-91905895 GCA_963932145.1 Acanthosepion lycidas | reverse complement strand
TTATTTGTATTTGTGATAGAAATAATCTGTGTATGTATGTTTTATGTGGGTCTAGTAATATTTGGCTAAGTTTTGTACAGTTTGAAAATCATACTGGTTTTTATTGATTGATTCGTGTTCAACCGGTTGCGAGTTATTTAAAACCAGAAAATTGTAGAATATTGTAAATATTCTTTTGAGATAATAATGATTTAGGGATACAAGTCTTGCTAAATAATTGGTAGATGGGGGAGAAGAGTTGGATTCATAATTTTCCCAAGGTTATTTCCGCGTAACTGAACCAAATGGAAACTGGCCTCGGCTCTCCGATTTATAATCTCGAGGCGTCCCCTGATTTAAAAAATATCATTTTAAATCCTAACATTCAGCTACCACATATGAGCAATATGTTCCTTCATATAATATACTTCACCCATATATTTTTTTTTTCGTTAATATAAAGTAACCGACTTAATTGAGTTTCAGTATCGTTCATCTAGTGTCATTTTAAACTGACGCCTTCTTTATTTTCCCATATATTATTTTCATTTTGCATAAAATTCGTACTTTCTAAATTTCAGTGAAAAATTTTGAAGATATTCAAAATATTTCAGCTCAATTTCCACTTCCTAAAATTGTTGTTTATAATAATATTCAAGTTAATTTTTAAAAAAAAGTAAGATATTGGTTTTGGAAAAACAAAGCGCTTCTCAGAGGCTATATAAATCCCCCAAATAGTCAACAAAGACAAAAGTTCATAGCGTTTCAAATAGGTGGCGGTTGAATACAGGATTTTAGCCTACCTTTTCCTTTCCCGTGTCAGACTCGAAAAAGGTGTCTTAATGCTTTCATACATCCGAAATAAAAATGTCCATATTATAATGTCCTATATATATATATATATATATGATACAAATTATTAACCCTTACGCCCCTTTTTTCTTAAATAATTGCTCTAACCGTTACCATAGAAATTTTAATTTTAATAATGAATATGCTTGTAAAACGCATAAATTTCAAGAATTAGTTATTCCCGAAAAAATTTCGCTTGAAGATGGAACAGAGCTTGGTACTTTAATTCAATTTAATTCAAATAATAATATTGAAGTTTTCGGCTCTTGTTTTGAAACATGAGAACTCTTATGCAGCAATGGAATCATATTTTTTCAATAAATAATTATATATATATATATATATATATATATATATATATATATATATATATATATATAAAGAAATAACAGTAAGATATATAATCCGGTGTTCTTATAGATATTTTTATTTTTACAAAATAGTACACAATGTAAATTTACAGAGTATTAATATTATAAATTAACTGATTTAAAATATGTTTTTTTTTGCTACACAGTCCTAAACATGTTTCAAAAATGGGAGCTAAAAGCTTCGAATTTAATTTTGTAATTAAATTAAAGACATTAGTTCCATTTCATCTTCAAGCGAATTTTGGTGTAATTTATTTTTAAATTTACTGGGTTTTAAAGGCACGGTAAAAATCATAATTTATATATATATATATATATATATATATATATATATATATATATATATATATATATATACATATTAAAATAATAAGAAATAAGAGTAAGATTATAATATCCGTTGTTCTTAGCAATTATATATATATATATGTTTATATATATATATATATATATATATATATATATATATATATATATATATATATATATAGGTAAGATGAGAACTAATAGAGTACACATCCACCGTTCGTAACATTTGTTTTAAAATATGGCTTATACATAGCCGGACAATATTATCTATTTCAGGATATTACAAGAAAAACATGTATGAATCGCGACACAGTTGCTGTCGTGTTTCAACGCATAACAATGCGTCTCCTCAGGCGATTGTAAATTATTGGCAAGTGAACGACTATTTTTGTTTCAAAAGCAAAATACATCCTTAACTTTTGGAAAAAAAAATATAAGCCTTGAAGGCTTTACCCTAGTCAACCAATCAACACGACTGAAATTGTGTAGCGATTCTTCCATGTTTTTGTTTTAATATCCTAAAGCAAATTATATATATATATATATATACATATATATATATATATATATATATATATATATATATATATATATATATATATATATATATATATAATAAAAAATAAACGATTAATGTCCACCGTAAAAGTTTTATATATACAAAATGAATGAAATAAAAATACGGTGATAATTATAGGTTTTTAAAACATTCACTATGGCTCATACAAATTGAAATTAAAATGCTATATTAAGTATAGCTTTATAAAAGAAAATCCTTTCTTAATTATAGGTATATAAAATCCCGGTGTTAATTATAGGTTTCTACTAATAACCCATTAATACCCGCCATCCCAAAAATGGAAATTTAGCATCAATACGTAAAGGAGAAATTAAAGTGATAATGCCAGCGTCACGGTTAGGCGAACATCATCATAATGATCGCTTAACCATGATCTTCTGTCTGATTACCATTCAGGACTCATTTTTAAACTGATCCTACGTAATTGAAAGTTTAGATGTAGCATTAATAAACTACGCCAATATCCATTAATATCGCGATACATATACAGAGTGCGATGGGTAATCTTCGTCATCTTATATTTTTATTTTCGAGCATGTCGCTGGTTGGTTTTTGATTTTGCCGCCTGCAAAATATAGTGAGGTCAGTCGGGTACCGTCTGTGAGAAAACGAGTACTATGATGTAATTCATTCCGCCAGAAATTTGGAAACAGCATGACGTACACCTTGGCATTCCCGCTGGAAGCTCCACACGAATATTTCAGAGTGATTGGATGTCAATCTGACCACAGCGCAGAGGATTTGGAAAGAGTTGGATGGTATATCCAGTCAACATCATGGTGTTAGGAGTGATCACTAGTGATAGCCACGTTATGCCACCATTCATCTATCCACAGGGCCTCAGACTCAACACCGATGCCTATATCAAGTATCTTTAGGAGGTAGTGCTACCCTGGGTCGAGCGGGTGGCTGCTGAAAGATCGTATGTCTAGCAACAGGACTTTGCACCATGCCACACAAGAACCCTATCATGGCTGTCAAACAATTTCTACGACCACATTATCCCTTAAAACTGGACACTTAATTCACGAGACTGCAATACCCTTGATTATTACGTGTGGGGCGCAGTTGAGCGAGAGACCAATAAAATTACTTGTAATACCAAAGATACTTTGAAAGTAAGGATTATGGCACATTCAGCAACTTAAACAATGTGGTCGTCCAGAATGATATTCAGAAATCGTCTATAGGCCATGGTTAAAGACAATGGCGATTTTGTTGAATAAACTTACTCTTTAGTATTTCAAGATAATTTGTGTAATTTTGGTAAATATATCTGTTAAAATGAGAATGAAATGTTAATGAATATCAGACACTTAAAATCCCATTGGTAATATTTTTTATTTCATGAGAGCTCGAAAAAAAGCAGTTCTCAATCTTCAAGACCTACAAGAACTTGAAGATTGAGATCGGCTTTTTTCGAGCTCTCATGAAATAAAAATTATTACCAATGGGATTTTAAGTGTTTGATATTCTTTAATATCTATCTATTAATCTATCTATCTATATCTATCTAAACCTATCTATCTATCTATCTATAAGGTTGGTGCAAAATAATGACGTAATAATGTCGTTTTTTGACGTATTTTTTAACGTCAAAAACGACATGATTACGTCATTATTTTTGCACCAACCTATAATCTCTCTCTCTCTCTTTCTATATATATATATATATATATATATATATATATATATATATATATGAGGATGTAATGTTGTTTGTTTTATGCATATAACACACGGATTAAAATATCAGAAGAAGAGATTAAAAATGCAAATGGAGTCTTCAAGAATATTTATTTACAGTAACTTTGCGGATTTCTCGGTTATATAATTTTTCAAAGGTAAAATTTGATGGAGAGATGCGAAGCTATATTGTGATATGTCTCGCATCAAACTGGAGTTCGAGAGTTATATATATATATATATATATATATATATATATATATATATATATATATATATATATATATATATATGCGTGCGTGTGTGTGTGTGTGTGGAGCGCGATCCTAGCTATGGGTTAAATAGTAGGATTTGCATATGAAAAAAAAACATTGTTCTTCTTGGAAAAATTATTAATGTAATATTTACTCGAGAAAAAAATCTTTAATATTCAAAATTTGTTTCATGTTTATATAACCCATAAAGCCTTAAAACACGTCAGTCAGTCAAGTGATATCTGTATGCATATGTGTATTTTTAGGTTTCATGTGTGCGAGTGTGTGTTAGATTTTCATAATGTTAAAAGTGTTTGATAGTCATTAAGAATTAAACTGAATATATTGATAACAAACTCTGATCCCGAATGTGGATGTGTTAGTGGTTTAAAAGATGGCGTCTCAGAATGAGAAATTGGGTAGCTGAGTTCCAATTCCAGTCTGGTTCGTTACATTGACTTACAAGTAAATACCAATGAGATATCTATGAATTCCTCTCTTTTTCCCAACTATTGGTTAAATAGTAAGGACTGTATATGGAAAAAGTCAGTGTTTTTCTCTAAAATTCTTAATGCTATAATGCTCAAAAATAATTTTTTTTACAATCCATAACAGTTTTTTAGCTTAACTAACACAGAAAGGGTTGATAAGCCATAAAAAAGTCAATCAATCAATCTAGATGGGTAATCGTTGCTCTATGAAAAAGTGCCTAACCATCTTTTCAGCTTAGTTTGGTACAAAGCCGCAAGAGGGGGATACTACATGCTGATGATAATCTCTATCTAAAGAATAGTTTAGTGAGATTGGATGATGTTATTTTAACTTCACTTTACTCCTTATTTACATGTTCTGGATTTTTCTTTCTTTTTCTTTCTTTCTTTTTTTTTTCTGTTTGTTTTTTCTCGTCTTCTTTAGTTTCAGCTTTTCCTCTTCTTTTAACAAATCTCTCAGTTTATTTAACTTTGTTTTTTCATTTGAATACCCTCAGAGTTACTTACTCTCTTTCTTACTTCCATTCTTCTTCCTTTCTTCCTTCATTCCGTCCGTAATTCCTTCCTTACTTCTTTCCTTCTTTCCTTCCTTATTTATTTCCTTCCCACGTTCTTTACTTATTCCCTTAGTTCATTATTTTCTTTCTTACTCCCTTTATTTATTACTTCATTCCTTCCTGACTTATTTCCTTACTTTCTTCCGTAATTCCTTCCCTACTTCCTACATTACTTTTTTCCTTCCTTCCTTTCTTCCTTCTTTCTTTTCTTCATTCTTACTTCCTTCCTTACACCCTTTCTTTATTACTTATTTCCTTCCTGACTTATTTCCTTACTTACTTCGTCCGTAATTCCTTCCTTCCTTCCTTCCTTACATCATTCATTCCTTCCTTCCTTCATTCCTTCCTTCATTCATTAATTCTTTCTTTCTTTCTTTCTTTCCTTCCTTCCTTATTCTTTCTTCACTCAATTTTTCCTTCATTTCTTCCTTCCTTACTTATTTATTTACTTCTTTCCTTCCTTCAGTACATCATTCCTTCATTCCTTCCTGCCTGCCTTATTCTTTCTTTTTCTCCATTTTTCTTCATTACTTCCGTCCTTCTTTCCTTCCTGCCTGCTTCCTTCCTTCCTTCCTTCCTTCCTTCCTTCCTTCCTTACTTACTTACTTACTTACTTACTTACTTCTTTCCTTCCTTCAGTACATCATTCCTTCCTTCTTTCCTTCCTTCTTGCCTGCCTGGCTGCCTTATTCTTTCTTTACTCCATTTTCCCTTCATTACTTCCTTCATTCCTTCCTTATTTTTTCTTCTTTCCTTCCTTCTTTACTTCTTTCCTTCCTTCAGTACATCATTCCTTCATTCCTTCCTTCATTCCTTCCTGCCTGCCTTATTCTTTCTTTACTCCATTTTCCCTTCCTTCCTTCCTTCCTTCAGTACATCATTCCTTCCTTCCTTCCTGATTATTTCCGGGTGTAAATTTTCTCCCTATCTCGACGGCTCAAGTAGATTTGCGGTCTAGCTTGTTACTCGACACACTAAGGCCCAGCATGTTGGACTCGCACCTATTCCACCTCTTGTGCCGGTGCCTTTTTCCACCTTTCACTAAGGAACAGTTGAAATTAGAGGAGGAAATGCAAATAGCAGGTTGTTTGTAGCTCTGACCCCGGGCATCCCTCGTCTAACAGCTGAATTTCGCCCAGCAGGACAGATGGGGTTTCAATCAATGCACAACATACATCACTGAACGTACATCTACACCTTTTAAATACAAAGGAAAAAAGAAGGACAAAAAATAAGAAGCAAATTTAGATTGAATCAGCATTAAATACATCACGTCCTTGGTGACAGCATCGAGGTTAGTGTATGGAGAAAGAAGAATCATGTTGTATAGGTCAGTGTCTTTTTACAGGGTAGGTGGGACTCGTTAACGTTAGAGGAACAACAAAAGAAAACATTTGTGTTAACATTACAATCGTAAACTACGTTTAATAAAAACAGAAATAAATTACTCAAAAGATTATATTCATAATGCCGTATGCCTTCCCTTCGTTGGCCATCATGATTCTCCACGAATTTTTTCTATTTATTTTCTGCGAATTGTCATGCATTGTTGGGAGAAAAGATGGAATTGAATTAAGAGATTTCCATCTCTTTTAAGAGTTGTCACCCAAGGCTTGAAAAAACAGTCTCCGTTGCAATTTAACTCGTTGGTTGGTTGGTTGGTTTTTTTTAGGACATAGCTAATGCCGAAATTTTAAAATTTTAAACACAATGTTATGGCCTGTCTATATCTCTGAGATGTGGTATTATGATTACTTACATTATTTACATTATTAGGACTGATATCCCCATCTTCATTGCCATATTCAGAACGTTTCGGCCGTTGTACGCTCCTGTCTTCTTCAAATTTCGAACCGAACACTTTATTTCGTCCATCCAGGTAAATTTACTAGTCCCGAGTGCCACGCTGCTCCACGTGCCATGGATAAAGATACTGGTTAGATCCCGACTAGTCCCAAAGAGTTATCAGTTCAATACCAGGCTACAGCAGCGGCGAACCAAAAACTTGGAGAAATGAGCTAAAGGGAAATAACTGAGACATCCGGAATAGGCGTGGCATGTGGAACTCCTATGTTATACCAGATATTTATGCAAACACGTTAGGTAGATTACTTGCTGTTTTCCTTTGTTCCTCTTGCCTTTAGTATATCCTGTGTTAAGTTTTCTAAACTGTTTTCTTCATTATATGTCCCTAGAAATTCGAACTGCCGATTCCTAATGTTATGTATAAGTGCCCCCACCAAAGGGGTGGGGGCACTTATACATAATAGAAATAAAAATATTAATATCCTGGTTCTACACCAAGCACCTGGTTCATGGCATTCAGGGTTTTTGATCTTAATTATTATTTGAAAGTGTTAATATATATTATTTTTTATCAATTCACTCCAAGCAAGGCGATAATGCTACTAAAACGCAAAGGGGTACTGAGAAGGAAAGAGAATGGAGATTCTTTAGTAGGAATCGAAAATCCAATCCTAAACATGAAACAAGGGATCTCTACTCTTGTTCAAAAAGGCGAAGACGTGTGTGAACCGGACGATAGGCGAACCACATTTATGGATTAAACAGGGTTAATTTGCAATGTAACAACCGCGCTCAGTTTGGATTATAATTTCTAGAATACTTACATTTATGTGTAATTCTACATACTCCATTCGAATCAGGCTTGATAAATTTGATAAAATCTACCGTTTTGAAGTTATCGACAGTGAAATTTTGGATTCATTCGCGTCGCGGGCAGCGATTACTAGCGTTGTTTGCATACATTTACTGCAGAATAGCTATCAGTTTAGGTATCAATGCGCAAACTGAGCGTATCTAAGTAAATAATTCTCCCACACAGTAACTGAGACAAATTTAGACAAGAAAGATTAGTTCCGTGTTTACCTTTCTGCAGCGAATGTATGCAAAGAACGTCAGTAAGGCTGCGACCATCGATGCGAGCGAATGCGAACTTTCACTGTTGATAATTCCAAAATGGTAGATTTTATCAAATTTATCAAGTCAAATTCGAATCGATTATGTACAATTACACATAAATATAAGTATTCTGAAAAATGTTAATGCGAACTGAGCGCGGGTGTTACACTGCAAATAATCTTAAATAGCATGGTAAAGTGGACTCTCTAAATCTGGTAGCAACTAGCCTACGAGACGGAAATTCTGAATTACAAATCGTGAAGAAGGCAACGTGAAACCTCTCCACGATCATACCCAAGAAATCATGACAATTAAAAGATAGTAACGTAAAGAATTCTGTGAAGAGGCATAATGACCTATGTCCTTAAATCACAGAAAATCATAAACTTTCAAGGGAGTTGAGGAAGTTGTCTTCCATATTCATATACCTTACTTTTAATGATGGTCTAAAAGCTTTCTGAGTGTTTTAGCAGTGGCTAGGATCATTTCATTAACTAGACGTCTTTGAAAACCAGTTTGGCAAGACGAGCCGTAGTTATTTTTTTTATAATTTAAGGTAGCATTCTCATACTTGCATATATTCTATTACTAAAAGGTAAGGATTAGCATCGCTCATCTGCGCCTCGCCAGATAACGTTTTATCATCTCTCAGTTGCATCTTTGTCTTCGGGCAGAGCGTAACTGAGTTGCGGCTCTATGGTAGAACCGAGACGCAACAGAGGAAAATCACACTATGAGGTGCCCATCTCTGGGGAACACCTGCCTGAGGCTGTACACTCTCATTACACTAGAGAGAGGGATGGGTGGTCGCACCGAGGCAAGCACAACAGATGGTTGTGTGGGCTCGGGAAATTTTTATCCTTCGCCCTTGTGTCACATCTCGTTACAATGGGGAGATCAGGGTAAATATCTACTAAAAGATTCTTGGTAGTAATATGTATCTACAATAAGCGTCTTGACCAATAAATTACATTCCTTTTTATTTGTTTTCACAGCAACAACTTCGAAAGGAATTAGAGCTTGACTGACTACAATAGGAAATAAATCTTGATTTTACACTTTCCACAACTTGCTGTTTTCAAAATCATGTTCGTTAACAATTTCTATGAAACATTCAACCTTTCTCCCCCAGACGTCAGATGCAACCAATGTAGATCTATATATTAATAGTTAAAATTACTGTTGAAAAATCAGTTATCATTTCTAACAACATACGCGTTTCTGTGGGATAGTTTCTTAAACATGGTAGTTTTATAGATTTCATCACTTTGAAGCTTTCTTAATTATCTAAATCTTCTCACTCACTTTACTTCCGCAAAACACAGAGTTTTTTTCGAATATTTTCAAGCTGATCAATAAAATGTTTTGGCTTGTTACCATTTGTTTTTCTGTTCAAAGATATCAAGTTCATTTTTTCTTTAATTTTGTTTCGAATATTTCACAATGTCCCTATTGTCTAACAATATTTCAGTAAATTTGAACAACCTTCCTTCTATTTTGACATTATATTTTTCTTAAGCCTTGTGGCACTCACTATATCTGAAATTAAATATATATGTATATCAATAACACTGTAAGATATGATATATAAAGGTACACTAAAAGTAGGCACATAATAATATCTAAAAACCGAGTAATGAATACGACTGAAAACAATTAAACAATAATCTATATATGTATATAATACGCCATATATATATATATATATATATATATATATATATATATAAAGAAATATAGTCTTAAGGTGTGCTACATTTATGGAATAAAGTGCTCAATATCAGAGATAGACCGTGTGTAAATATAAAAGTGAACATGACTTCTATGTTCACTTTTATATATGTATATATATGTGTGTGTGTGTATTACTATTGAGGGGCAATGTGTAAAATAATGACGGTGTCGTGCTAACGTGGTCCTGTTGACGCATACTGATACCGCCATCGAAGAGGGTCTGTATATATAATACGCCACATTTGGGCACCTCAAGGAGGTTTGTTAGGAAGCTTGTCTCGCTAGAACAATTACGACTGAGTAGTGAGTTTGATCCTCGCTGGGTTCCTCTAACTTTCGGCTATGCACCACATATAAGCTGCGCTTGGAAAATCGCTATAATACACTACATTTATCTTCATGAACGCTTTGTTTACTTTTAGAAATTTATTTTAAACTTTGTAGATGATAATTAGGAAAAGAATGAGAGGAAAAAAAATAAATTAAGAAAATATGCATCTGATACATTGCTTTTAGTAGGGCGAGAAAAAAGCAAACTCTGAAATTACAGATTGAATGTACGGACTGTCATGGATTACTGAGACTTTCCAAAACTTACACAGAATATTGTGCTTTGGCAGCTTTTTCAGTAAATATAATTTTGTTTGTAAATATCTAACATTTATGAGGATAATATACGGATATCTTTCCGTGAGTATTTTTAAACTGTACATTGTTCAATTATCAACGTTAACACCGAACTATTTTAAATTACAAAATTGTACTTGGATTAAAGGAAAATTACTTATAATACATATTACTTATAATGCATCCCTTCCTGCAGGCAATTTTGACAGCACGGCTACTCTATTTAATATATAATTTGTTAGAACGTTTCTTTAAGCACATTCACCCGAAGAAAGTCCGTGAAGCCACTAAGATACAAGGGGTTATTGAATGGGAAAGAATTAGAAAACAGTAAACATTATGAAGTTGCCGAAACAATAGGAGAGTATTCAGGTTTACGGAAGATAAGAATGACTTTACATTTATATTTTTGAAGATTAAAGTTGGTCGGAAAGTATGGAAGCGGAAGGGAGTTCCACAAGCCGGAAGTGCGAGAGAAATGTAACTATTAGCATAGAACTACTTTAAATAAAATAAGAGATGTTATTACCAAAATGGAATATGAACCTGGTATTAAAAATCAGACTGCAAAATATGTTCAAAGAAATATACATATTAAATCCCATTATTACTTTTGTTTTATCAAGCTTATTTGGGCTATTTAATTTGTAACGAATGACTTGTATTTCCATTTTTTCTTCCCTTTTCCACTATTATACCATAGCTTCCTTGCATATATATATATATATATATATATATATATATATATATATATGTGTGTGTGTGTGTGTGTGTGTGTGTGTTAAAGTTCTCAGAATAAATCTGTAGAGAAGACAACCTGAATAAAATAGTCAACCGGAAAATAGTACTTAGTTCTTGCCGACGTGTTTCATCATTTGACGTTATCAAGGCAAATGATGACAAACAAAAATCGAAAATGTTGTGCAGTTACATGAAATTCAAAAAATTTAAAACGACGCTCCTGTGTAAGCCTGTTTTTTTTTTAGATATTAGTAACTTTTTCGTTTTTTTTTTTTTTTTTGACTAAGTGCGTGTTTTTGTTTTCCCTGTCGACAAAAAAAAAAAAAAAAGTTTCGAAAATCAAAGTTGAGTGTAAAATGAGAAGCCTGAAAAGATTTTTATAACAAGAGAGAAGTACGAGAAAAGAAACTGTTAACATAGAACTTAGTGTTAACATCTAACCATTTTAACTGTAAAAAGATGAAACATAGCTACCATCTAGTACTGGACAAATGTTGGTAACATCGAAACACCAAAGAGAAAATCTCATTATAACATTAACATATTTACAGAAAAGACACTGGTAAGGGATATTACAGCAGTGGGAAAGTGACTGAAGTCAAGATGATAGGCCAGGACCTATAACATTGCGGATTCTTGCTTACATTTTACCAAGAATCTCTAAATACATAGCAGGAGCACCCTTCACTACGACATATATATATTGCGATGGATAAATTGTCGTCTAGTTATTTTCTCATTTTCACGGATATATATATATATATATATATATATATATATATATATATATATATATATATAACGAAATTACACAAAAATATCTTGAAATATTACAGGCAAATTCATTCACTAAATTCTCCATTGGCTTCAACCACAGCTTCGAGACGACATCTTGTTTATCAAGATTTTATCGAATTGTGTCTTTGTGCCATTGGCGTGGGTGAACTTAGAACTCTTCTGTAATTTGGTGGTTCGGCATACGAGATTATTTTTCCTGTATAAAGTCTTCGAGAAATATTCCATTGCTGTTGGAGGAGACATAATATGCAAACTTGTGTATGCCACTGACACCAACCTGAACATACATATCACCATCAATAATCAGGAATTTATGGTTTGGAATTAGTCTAAGAGAAATATGATAGAAATATGTCACCTTTTCTTTGTTGCTAGAATTTGTTATTGAATAGCAGGAGAGTATGGTCGTTATAGGGTGGCCGTTTAAGTTAGCTGTGATGATTCTGGGTTCAATTTTTTAAATGTTCACTAGCACGTTATAGGCCAGTGGATTGAGTAACATGCTCATACCACCAATGGTATTACCAGTGAGATTTTTCCAAGCGGCGCCTGAGATGAATGTACAGAGTTTCTCAACACCGTGATGTCTGGATTTAACATCAGGTTAAAAATAGCGGTGTTCCTGAATACAGGAGACATTGGTATTGAATTTAGTGGCAGAAGAGATGCGTTCGGGCATCTGATTTATGATGTTAAGTATGTGAACGCTGAAGGTGGAAATTAGTGTAGATTTTCTGCATACAAAAGTTTTCTTTCCTGACTCCGTGGCGGATTTTTCGAACACCGTGTCGAGGTCAGGAAGACAGTGGCAGGCGCCCCTTTGTAATCCGCGTGACAGGCGATGCGGAATGTGATTCTGGAATTTATGTTTGTCTCTCAGTGGTTCGCCAATCATATAGAGAGTAGCTGTGTCAGTTTAACTGACCATGTTCACTGACATGCGTAGTGTGCTCTCCAAGTTGGTGTAAAAGTTAAATGCATAGTTTATTATGTAATGCAATCCATACCTCCAGAAATACTGCCAATCAGGAGGTACCATGCCTTGAGAAAATATTGAGTCTCAAACTCAAACCCAACCGCAAGCTATACGATACATCGCTAAAGGTGCGGGAAAAATGGTCGGCTCCCTATACCGCTTCAGTAAGTACCTGACTCCTCATACTTTACAAGTGTCAGATCAGGTTAAAAATGGAGTACTGTTTTTATGCTTTGCAGACAGATACCCAGTCTTAACTTTCCAATTCAAAAGCGTCTCCAGGTTCTTGTGGGTGATGAAATATTTTACACCCTCCAACTTCTCTCTCGCAGGCGGGATGTGGCGAGCCTCTCAATGTCCTCTCGCTACTTCCATAGAAAGTGCTCGAACGACCTATATCTTTAGTTCCGCCAGGTCTAAATTTTACAGCTAGGACTCGTCATACTACATACTTTGTAGCAAACCACCAACATTCCTTCCGTATTCCATCGGTGTGAAGTAAGTTCCATTCTTCCCGCGAGCCACTGCTGCGTGGAACAGTCTACCAAGGGGTCGAGTCTCCGATCACTAAAATCTTAATCTGTTTAAGTTTTCTTTAAGCGTTTCACCCCAAGCAAGGTGGGAAGCCACTAGGACGCATGAGGTTACAGAAGATTTGGGGCAAGATCAGATAGGAGTGATAGAGGAAAGGATTAGGAGAAGGATAGTGGATAGATCAAGGCAACTGGAGATGTCGATTGACATTACATTTTAATAGCTGGAGATTATAGCTCTCAGGGAAACTGGAATAGGGAAGGGAGTTCCACAGGCGAGAAGTGTGAGACATGAAGCTATTGGAGTAGAAGAGACGGCTATATTTAACAGTTTCGACAGTGAAAGGGTGAGAGCGGGATGCCAGCCTCGTAGGGCGAATGAAGCTCCCCGGAGCAATTGCCATGAAAGTATTTGTAAAAAAGACAGAAAGAGGCGACGGCGCGTCTGTGAGAAAGTGACTGTAGACAAGATTCCAGAACAGGGCCAATTATATTGCATATGCGCCTCTGGAACCTATCAAGAACCCCGAGACAAACAGAAGGGGCTCCAGACCATATATGGCAACAATACTCCATACAAGGGCGAATTGTTTACCGTTATCTTCCTTTCCTATGCGTATAAACTACCACTTATCGTAACCCTCTACATTGTGTGGCCCCCGGGTCTTGTACAGACTGAATCTTACTGTAAAAAATGCCTGACAGCTATACTACATTCCAATGGCGGTTGATTTAAACGGTTTAATTCTGGTTTCATTAAAGTTTTCCTTCTCGAAGATGAACTCCCATCACTACGTCTATGGAGTCCCATCAACCACTGACTGTGACAGCTTGTACTAGTCTACAGCTAGTGAAATCTGGGAGTAGTAGTAGCAGTAGTACTAAACTATATTTCAAGTCACATTGCTGCAGGTTCAAGAACTACCTGTGATTTTTTTTTCTTTATTTCTTTCCTATTTTCATTTTTTTATCTTTCAGGTTGGTGGTGGACTTAAACTTCCATTCTCTAAATAATTCGTCAGTCACCAAAAATAACCTTCTTTCTTACGATATGACTAGTTTCTTCTAATAACAAATAGTCATTTTCAAAATTAGTACACCATTGCTGTCAGGAATAAGTTTGAAACCTACAATAATTTTTTAACTTCTCATGAAAAGGCCGCATCAGATGTCATACCTTTAAAACCAAAACAGCAACAACACATTACTTGGGAATTAAATACCATTCAATCAGAAAGGTCTAATATGAAAGAAAAAGCCGTCATAAGAAATTCAAATCCATCCCTTAAATCTATCCAAGACTTCAACGAGGCGATTGCTCAACTCCAGAACACTTATGAAGATCAACAAGCTGAATACATCCAATAAAAAATTGCTCATCAACTCTGATTCTGCCAACAAACAATCTGCTCTAGCTTAGAAAACTGCCAACATGATCGGTAGCAGAAATTTATCAAATAAATCCAAGTTATAGGCCAATAGTCAGGCTAAAAATCTGAATAATTAGCAAGACAATTTAAAAAAAATCTTTTGGGAAATGTACCTGACATTTTAGATACAGAGATCGATTGAATATCTGAAGATCTTCTTTACATTAAACATGAAATCTTTACTGATGCAGAATTTGAAGTGGTGTTAAAAAAAAAACATCAAATATAGGAAAGCACCGGAACTTGATAGCAGAGGTCCTTCAGGTTTACACCCTTGAACCTGTACTTTTTGTTATTAACCTTGACTACATATTGATAACTTCACTCGACAAACATCATCATCAAGGATTTACTTTATTATCAATAATCTCAAGTCAATATCCTGCAAAAAATGTAACCGATATTCACTATGCTGATGACATAGGTATCACTGTAGACAACATTATCAATTCCGCGGTTCTCCTACATCATCTAGAAAATGTTGCTAACGATGCTGGACTCTATTTCAATGCCCATAAAGCTGAATTCAAAAGATTCAGCCTGCAAAACTCAATACAAACTGTTTCAGGAGAATCCATAAGATCTGTCGAATCTTTTACATATCTAGAAAGCGAAATAAATTCTACTGAAAAAGATGTGAATGTTCGCATAGCTAAAGCCTGGACCGCCTTGAATAACATGCATGTAATCTGGAAATCTGATCTACAAGATAAACTCAAACGTATATTCTTTTGCACCACTGTAGAAGCGGTTTTAATGTTTGGTGCCACTGAATGGACATTAACTAAAACCTTAGAGTCTAAAATTTATGGAACATACACTCGGACGCTGAGAGTTATACTTAACATTTCTTGGAGACAACATCCAAGTAAATCACAGCACTAAGGACCAATCCATGTTATTTCAACAATGACCGTATATTGCGGTCTGTGGGACACTACTGGTGAGCAAAACAAGAACTGGTGAGTGATCTATTGCTCTGGACACATAGCTAGGGCGCAAGACGGGTTGGTCACCCAGCAATAACCTACATTGGCCAACAATGTTAAGACACAGAATGGCACCTTATGACGCCCCGACTTTGATGCAGGACCTTGATGGTTAGCGTGATAGACTCATGAACGTCCGAGCAGGCTTCATTAAATAGTAAAAAATATATTTGTTGCGTTGAAATGGAGATGTTTAACAGTCGTACAATTTGTTTACTTTTTACTTCGTCTCCTTTATAGTTTGGCGAACTGGTAGCAAAATCATAGATTTAGCGTATTTTTTATTTTGCTGAGAAATATGTTTCATTGTTTGCCAACGATGCAGTTAAGAAAACCTTTGTCTTCAATGGTATTACATTCTTTGTAGTATAGTGTACGACAAGTGGAAATAATATTGGATACTTGATGATGTATTAATATCGGCTATTTCATACTGCTGCAAACATTCGCTATTTTCATTAAGGGGACAAGTTTACAGGTTTATATAAGAGGAGTTTGTAATGGTTTAGCTATTGGACTCAAGACATTTCGCTCACAAAACGATTCTATGTTCGGCATTGCGTTAGAAGACGAAATTAAAGACTGAATTGTTTTCGATGGCGGATTTTTTTTTTCTTCCAAGGTTATTAGCACGAATAAAAACATCATTATCAAGTTATTTGAATTCCATATTTTCGAGATGAAACATATATTAGTCGGTGAATAGGGACACCAAAGCGAACACCATTGAACTTATGTCCACATCACGTTGAAACACAGAAGTTACGCAACGTCGATTCTATCCAGTACCAAGATGGGTAACCACTTGGGAATAACAGGTTCTGTGTGTTTGGAGGTGATGGTAGTGTAATGATGAAGGCTCGGAAATGTGAATCAGAGAGCCGAGTTCGAATTCCACTTAGATACGTTATATTCACTTAGGTGCAAATACTCTTGGAGAAAGGTGTGAATTCACTTCTTCTCCTCCCAGTTATGGGTTAATTAGTAAGATTTGTATCAGTAAATAACTATTATATATAAAAAAAGAATTTTGACATTCAAAAAATCTTTTCTGGCTTTAAATAACCTGCAATGGGTTGATAACCTGTAATAAATATATAAATCAGCAACACCAATGAGATGCAGTCTGGTGTGGGGGGAATTACTTTAGTAGTTATAGAAAGGGACGGTAGTTGAAGCTGAAATAAGTAACTAAGCAAGGTTCCAAGACTGGAAAATGCATTAGAAACAATGAAAAACAACAAGATTTGTATTGCTAGGAATTTTATTTGTTTTAAATAATGTGTTGGTGTCATTTTTTTTTTAAATGTGTTGCTGGTAATATATATATATATATATATATATATATATATATATATATATATATATATATACACACACACACACATATATATATATATATATACACACACACACACACACACACACACACACATATATATATATATATATATATATATATATATATATATTCCAAAATGGTTAGCTAGTAATATTTTTTTTTCAAGAATGTATTGCTGGTAATAATATTAAAACCTATTTTTACACATTCATAATGATTTGATCCCAGTTTGAGGGTTAACTATTAGACTATAGCTGGAACCCTAACAGGAGCTACCACCTCGGCTCAATTAAGAGGTCGTTCCACACTCCTTAACACCTCCTGACCTTGCTGCCGAATGAACTTTATCGTCATACCCAGGACTCGAACGTAGTATATCGTCATACGCACGAGGCCTGAGCAACGAGGAAGTTTTAAAGAAAATAGAAACTGCAAGGAAACGCCTACATACAATCAGAATGTGGAAGTTGAAATCTCTATTCCGCATAATGAGGAAAAAGAGCTTGGTGAATCTAATATGCATGGGACATATTGAAGGCTGATATGCGAGAAATCTATTTACGAGCTTCAAAAAATAGGGTGGGAGAAAAAAAATAACGGGACGGTAAAGCGTGAACAGCTGTAATGAAAAAAACAAGAACTGCCTGCGTCCTGAGAGAAACGACACATTACAAGAATCACATTATCCCTAGGAAAACCAGTACCCACAAAGCATCTGGGGATCGTTTTGAGGGGACACTTGATTGCTTACGTCCTGAGAGAAAAGACACATAATAAAAAGAACCTTATCTCTAAGAAGATCATTTCCCATACAGCACCTGGAAATGGTTTTGGCAGGAACTCAATATTGATAACGTCCTGAGAGAAAAGACATTATAAAAAACACCTTATCTCTAAGTAGATCATTTCCCATACAACATCTGGAAATAGTTTTGGTAGGAACTCAATATTGATAACGTCCAGAGAGAAACGCACATAATATAAAGAACCTTATCTCTAAGAAGATCATTTCCCATTAAGCATCTGGAAATAGTTTTGTTACGAACTCAATATTGATAACGTCCAGAGAGAAACGCACATAATATAAAGCACCTTATCTCTAAGAAGATCATTTCCCATTAAGCATCTGGAAATTGTTTTCGTAGGAACTCAATATTGATAAGGTCCTGAGAGAAACGCACATAATAAAAAACACCTTATCTCTAAGAAGATCATTTCCCATAAAGCATCTGGAAATGATTTTGGTAGGAACTCAATATTGATAAGGTCCTGAGAGAAACACACATAATAAAAAGCACCTCATCTGTACGAAGACCAGTTTTCACAAAACGTCAGGACATCGTTTGTGAAGGGCGCATATGAAAAAAATCACCTTATAAGACCAGTTCTCACAAAGCGTCTGGACATGTTACTGGGTGTGAGGGCACATGATTAGCTACGTTCTTAGAGAAACAACACATACTACAAAGGGATCTTATTTCTAAGACAAATTCTCACAATGCAACTTGGTCATGATTTGTGGGGAACAAACGATTGCTTACGTCTTGAGAGACACGACACTTGAAAAGCCAATTATCCCTACGAGAAAATACTAGTTCTAAAAAAGCAGTTGGACAGGAATATCTATGCTCAATGGTCGTAAAGACACCGTCGATTTTGTGTAAAGAAATAATGTTTGCCTTTGTTTAATGAACCATGCATGAACACGTACATACATATTTATATGCATACATACATATATACACACATATACATGAGATGAAAAATACTTACACAAACGCAGATTTATTAAATAAGGAACAGGTATGACTAAGTGAAATTCCTAAAGTGTTTTTTTTTACTTGTTCCTTATTAAAATATTTATAAGATTCCATGTATGTATATATTACATAAAACCAAAATTATATACCATTTCAAATGTCTCTTTGGAGAATGTATCTCAGACAAAAAAAAAACAGAATTATATGTTGAGTTTACGAAAAATATACTTACAAGAAGGCTTACACTACACATGTCTGACAATTTGTCCATTGCGAGGTATCTACAACAACATTCCTGTCCATATTCACAATATTAAATTTACTATTCGATAACACAATTATCCTAAACCATGAAAAAACAAATTCAGATTACAGATAATAGAAGTAATTTATATTAAAAAAAAAAAATAAAGCCGGCACTGAACAGACTCAACGATGAATACTGTAGTAATGTTCTGAAATGCCTGAAAAGGAACAGTTCTTTCGCCCTTTAATGCGCACATGACTATGACATTATAACATGTAAAACATTTCATGCTGGATGATTTTTCACGTTCTAATGAACGGTCAGCACATTATCAAGCGTTTTGCATTTAAAATCATAAGGAAAAGAATAACGGTAATGGATAATAACGCACAACTTTACATAAATATTGTATTAATGAACAACATATAGTTTTGTACTACTTGCAGCACTGAAAAAGATCGAACATACTTGGGAAACGAAAATAAAAGAAATGTAAACAGCTATAGCACATCTCTGTCCTCTTTTAACATCAATACACTGAAAGTTATTCGTAGTGTATGAACCAATTTTGTTAAAAATTAGCAGATATAATGTCTGTAATTTAATTAATCAGGCATGCCTAAAAGAGAATTTGCTGCCTAAATACACATAATTTATATATATATATATATATATATATATGTGTGTGTGTGTGTGTGTAAATTTAAAACAGTATTATTAGTCGACGCGTTTCGCCCAATGTTGATATTTTCAAAGCAAAAACGAAATGAATTTATTGAAAACAAAGGAACTATTAACAACAAACAAAATGTCTTTAGCAAC
>OZ010576.1:91828395-91880895 GCA_963932145.1 Acanthosepion lycidas | reverse complement strand
TATATATTACAGAAAAAGAAAAAAAAATTACATCAACATATAGATAGCCCATGTTGAGAATTTTTTTTTTTTTTTTTTTTGCCTTTTTGTGTAAAAAATACATATGCTCTATTGAAATAAAAACATCGAGCTCTCTGTGGATCAATTTTAATAATTAATATTACTAGTATCCACCCGGATTACATACCAACGGATCGATCACCTGTACTATATCTATATATATATATATATATATATATATATATATATATATATATATTGATGCGTGTATGTGTATATATACATTGTGTTCATGCACAAACATGCATATAGAGAGAGAGACAGAGAAGAACAGACGGTTAAATATATATATATATATATATATATATATATATATATATATATATATATATATAGAGAGAGAGAGAGAGAGAGAGAGAGAGAGAGAGAGAGAGATAGATAGATAGATAGAGAGTCGGACATGAACAGGTGGAGAGCATTCGAAAGAATGCAAGAGTAACTGTGATATAAGAGAATTCAAATTTATTCACTGCATAATTATTCTGTCATTGTACCTGTTAACGATGAGATTTGATTATTTTACTCTCACTCTACATATGTTCGTTCTTTTCTCTATAGATGCGACTGTGTGTATAAAAATGTTTGAGAGAGAAAAGTATTGTTATGTGACGTATTCCGCTAAGATATTTGGTAATTAGGTTTCATTACAGCCTCCTACAGTTTATATTATTTTAATTATTTCACAATGAAATGCAAATGAGGATGAAAAGATAAATTGTAAAACAGAAATTCTTTATATAAGAGAAGCACATTTATTTAAAATTAAAAAAACATAAATACAAAACATCAATTTTGTATATTACGATAGTGAAATTTACCTGTAAAATTATGCCAAAATGTTACTTTTAATAATAATTAAAAATATTAGAATATATTTTCCAACATAATTTATAATTTTCTTCTAACATGAAAACAGTCCTAGTTGCTGTATGTATGTATATATATATATATATATATATATATATATATATATATATATATATATATATATATATATAGTTGATATTCTGTTGTGGATAGGATCTAGTGTAGCTTCTATATTCGGACCCCCACTACGATTACGAAAGTCAACGGGATGATGATGATGATGGCGATATATATATATATATATATATATATATATATATATATATATATATAACCACGCGTATATTTCTCAACGCGTAAAGATAAGCTGTAAGTATAGTACTAAATTGCTTCGAAAATATCTATGAAAAACTGTCCATTAATACATATTATATTATATTATATATATATATATATATATACATATATATGTATATACATTCATATATATATATATATATATATAAATACATATATACATATATATATACGTATATGTATATATACATATACACATATATATTTACATATATATATATAGATAGATAGATAGATAGATAGAGAGATAGATAGATAGATAGATAGATAGATAGATAGATAGATAGATAGATAGATAGATAGATAGAGTGGTGGATAAATCAAAAAAACTAGATATTAGCAACTGTATATGCTCGAGCTAGCTTGCATACACAGGTAAGCAAATAAATATTGCTTTAATTTCAGGAGAAAATAATAACGAGAATTGTCCACCATTTGCCCCAATACACTATATATATATATATATATATATATATATATATATATATATATATATATATATATATATATATATATATATATAAAAATGCAGAATGCTTAATAAGAACAAAGTTGTATTGTTCAAATCATTATGCCCTTATTAAGTGGAATGCCGAATTACTTTTTGATTATTAAATATTAGATTTTTCGAACCTCCAAAGGTTTCGTTAAAATCCTGTTTATATCGTGTGAACGGATGACTATAAATTAGTATATGAAATATAAGCGTCTTTTTTTGCTGAAAAAACATTGATTTGAAAATTCTTACAAAAATCTGATAATTGTCAAACGAATGGAATTATTTTGAATATCTCTCTTTTGTATTTTTCTTTTTCCATGTCATCCCACACATATTTAATTTTTTGAAATTTCCAAGAAGTCCTCGTAGACCTTAATTTTTTATTTGAGAATTTATATCATCAAATGTATTTATGAAACAGGACCCCCGTTGCAGAAAATCAGCTCTAAATTGTAAAATAAATAACACTGTAAATCTAAGATATTATTTCAATAGAAAAGCTTTTAATTGCTTTGATAAACACGATATATTATAGGCACTAAGAATAGAAATTCAGTGTATAAAGAAATTTTTCTAAGAACTTTTTTCATTTTTTAAATTTGTAATTATAATAATTTTTAAAGTTTTAAATTTTATAAAATTGTGTATTATTTTGTAGCGGTTAGCTAATTTTGTTATTAATTCAAAATTATTTTTAGTACTAATTAATGAAACAGCTTTCTACAAATCAGCTACATAGAGTATTTTAAACAATTCTTAATTTTTTCTGTGCCTATTTTTGTAAATAGGGATATCAATTTTTTTTATTTTTTATAAATACGAACTTTAACGGTTTTATTAAAAATAATAGAGGTAAATAGTAAATTTAAAATTTATTTTTTATTTTCTAATATATCCTGAACAAGAGCAGGTAAGACTATATAGTAGCTAAAATTCAATAATATTATTAGATTACAGAGGATATTCTCGTAAATATTAAAAATTACTAGGTAATTAAAAAATTATATAAAAAGGCATTCACATTGTATTAACTAATTATTACAGTTAAATACCGTTTACTTAAAAATGTCAAATGGCAGGTTATCAATAAATGTGTTAACACCACATAAAAATATCTAACCCCGGGTTAAAAATGTTTTTTCTGTGACATTTTAAACTGAAATTAAGTAATGTTTCTTTAATTCAGATTAATTACATTTAGTCACTCAATCGTTCTCAAATAATATTTCAGAAAACTATATTTTATTTTTGAAAGAGTTTAAAAAAAAGAATTACTTTGGGTTAATATAGTTGACTATCTGACCAACTTTAGACATTTTTACCGATTTTTAAGAAAGGTAAATCCAGTCAATTTAAATTCATTTTGAAATCCAACAAAGTATCTTGCTTACTGGATATATTAGAAATAATCTAGTAGCCTGAAATTAAAACTGAAATAAAAGCTTCTAGAAAGACTTTTCATTTATAAAATGCATGTTAATCATTAGGTATCGCTTTTTCTGGGTTGAGGGTCAAGCAGATCGATTCCTAGGTTCCCGACAGCAACACATGAGATTTGATTATAGAGGTGAAGGTTTCGTGCAGGACCATCCACACTTTTTGAAGGGCCGAATACACAGACCTGGTGCACTACGTGTCACAGGGTCCCAAACGACCCTCTGCAAGTTTTGAATTGCTATCCTGCTATCTGCTGTCCTGCTATTTACCTATTTACTGCTGGAAGGAGAAAAAGAGGATTCACACCTTTCACAAGGGTATCGTAAGAGAATGTAATCGATTCGACTGGAATACGAACAGAACACAGCTCTCCGATTCCACAATCCAAGCCGCTATCCATTACCATGTTGCCTTATACATACACACACACACACACATATATATATATACATATATATATATATATATATATATATATATATATATATATATATATATATATCAACAAACGCTTTCTAGTACCTGTTGTCAGATCTGATAAGGTAATTTAATTTATTGCCCTGTTATTCACAAAAATCGAAACGACTTTTCCTTATTGTCTTCTCTTTCATTATGACCTGAAAGAGGCGAACATAAGGCCCCATTATCTCCATTTTTGTTTGGATACTAAGTTTATACATCCTACAAATATGCGTAATCAGTTTTAAGTTAATAATAGTAATATCTGAACGCGACAAATTAATACAAAATCTTAAAAGTTTTAAAACATTATAAATTATACTAATTATTTTTTAAGATTAAAAAAATACCTGTAAAATTCATTATTAACAGAAAAATATTTTAAGAAAATACATTTCATAATTTATTTTTGATTTTTTTGATAAAAAAATTAAAAGTTTTATCATTTTTCTTGTACTTAAAAGATTTTAAATCTAGGAAAATGACAAGAGATCATAATTTTTAAGTACTCAGTAATCTTAAAAAATTAGGAAAATATTCTACGTAAACTACTGAATTTTAGAAATATTGACGTTAAATTTCCTATTGTTATCGCTCTTACTGATAACGTCGTTTACTTACCAAAATCGGCACGTTTATATACAAAAATATATTCAAACTTCTTTTAAAAATATTTTTGTTTGATGCTTTGTATTAAGCTTTTCAATTTATGCTTAGTAAATAAAGTTTTCACTTAATAATAATATCATCCAAAAGGCTGAAATTAATATAGAATTGTAAAAACATTGAATAATTGAATAAATAGAAAATGGCTGAAATTTTAATTTCTCAAAATTTCATAAACTTATGTGGGGTTAAAAGATGAAAAAACATTAACAAAGGATTTTGTAAAATATAAAACACTTCCAAAATGATTTTATTCATTACTGAATTAATCCTGAGTGATTCTTTAAAATTCGATAATTATTTGATTTTTGCTAGAATTTCTAAAACAATGTATTTAAAACCCCCAAAATACGCTGAAAATCCCTATACTAACCCACTGACGCAAGAAAAATAAGATTTTTAACCAAAATTTAGAAGGTGCTTGAAGGGAATTTAAAATTTAATACAATAGTTAAAACAATACTTTAGTCGCTCATCTTAATAATAACATAAATATTTTCAGGATTGACCTTCGTTTTTGTCAGGTTTGGGGCTTTTTCCATCATGCTATGATCTTTTTTAGAAATTAAATTTATTTACATAATACACACACACACACACACACATATATATATATATATATATGAAGAAAATATACGGGAAAAAACAAACAAAAATCCTTACAAGCAATAATGCTGTTTTAATGTTAATATGTCGACGTCGGACGTTTCGGTCAATAAACCATCTTCAGGACATATTCAATATAAAATATAAAATATAAATAACATTATCAAACTTAACATGACAAAAACGATGGACACAAGAACAAGACAAATCCAAACAGATAACTAAAAGTTTATGCGATCAGCGTTTAGTTTTAAACATGGTCACGTTGTCACGTTGTGAAAACGTATTCCTAAATTTGAATATTATGAAAGAAAAATGAAAGAAATTCTATTTGATCTAAAATTTATATGTACGCTTGTCGAGCCCACATATTTTAAGTCACAGTTTGTGTATGAGATTTGGTAGATGCAAGCATCGGATTGCTTACATATATATATATATATATATATTAGGTTGGTGCAAAAATAATGACGTAATAATGTCGTTTTTTGACGTTAAAAATACGTCAAAAAACGACATTATTACGTCATTATTTTTGCACAAACCTAATATATATATATATATATATATGTGTGTGTGTGTGTGTGCGTGAATATGCAAATTCTCTACAATATCAATTATCTGAAAAATGCTTATTTCAAGGTCCCATGAAAATGTATTTTTATGATTTCTCTCGAGTACAATTTATCGGTTTATTGTTGTTGCCATGTCTCTTAACAGAGAAAATCGGCTTCTTTAAACAATGTTGAAATATTTGTAATAAATAAATAAAACAACACTAAAAAAAAAAAAAAAGAAAGAAAAGAAAGAAGGATTTAAATGGATCTGAAAATTTGTGCGGGGCGGTTTCCAAGCATGCTTTATCTCAGGAAAATGATCGATCATCACCTCAATGAACTTTATTTATATGAACTCAGTGTACTTCCTGTGCAAGCACATAAAGTTTTTTTTTCTTCTTTCCTTATTTCTTTTCGTGATGATTCTTTCGGTAAGTTAACCAACTCATAACGTGTGTTTATTCGTAAAATATAACGATTTTTAAAGCAATATCCTGTGCTTTATTCTGTCAAACATTTTAAACAAGATTTTTATATGTTCAGTAAGGATTCCTTTTTATAGATAGTATCAATTATCCGAACAATAAATTATACAAGTAAAATGCTACCCACATACCTTTTTAATCAACGTTATACATATATTACATACACACACACATTTTTTTTTAAAATCAGCCATTCTTTTTTATTACTAAAGACTTTATATTTAGTGACCGCATTTGTTTGAGTGCACGTCTCTGTTTCCTTAAACAGTTAATTTAATATCTACCGCTCATGTAATCGAAAGTCTTATTACAGAAAATATGTCTCCTGATAGGAATCAAACCTCCTATCCTAGGCCTGAGAGATATTATCTCACATTTAAAGGCAATTCCCAGTAGGTTTCTGCATGGAAGCATATTCACTTTAACAATTATTTTGCATTTTTCAAGACGTGGGTGTTTACTCTTCCATGTGTAAATATATTGTTGATCTAAATAAGAAATATATATGGTAATTGTATCAAAGAGTTTAGAAAACGAACTCATATGTATTACAAGATCAAAATGTTGGTAGAATATAGACTATATTATGGTAAAATAAAATGGATTATTCTGAGAGCGCTGGGACATCAGCTATATATATATATATATATATATATATATGTGTGTGTGTGTGTGTGTGTGTGTGTGTGTGTGTGTGACTGTGTCTGTCTGTTTTGAACAATAAGAGATATCAAAAAATTTAAATCTTCAGACACACTGGGTTGTATATTAATATTCTTTCGTTTCTATTATGCCAGTTAGATTCCTCGACTAGTTTCGGCCAGAATTGCCAAAATCAGGAGAAAAAAATTCTGATTGTTAGTAGCAGTGAACTACAGAAATGAACGACTTGATGGAGAATATGACCTTTTGTCTGTAGTTTTCATTTGTTTTTTTTTAATTATTTTTGTTTTTATCGAGAATTTTGGTCAGAACTTATGTTGGTCAAATAATCTGTTTTAAGTTGTTATTTAAGATAAGAGCTGGATGGATTCCTGCTGCTCTGAATCCCTTGGTCATTTTGACAGTTTTATTGGTTTCTGGAAAGGGGATATGTCTCTGTTAAGTGTGTGTGTCATTTGGTTCTTAGGGAGTGAGTGAGTATGATGTGTGTGAGCGTGTATATGGGTGTGCGTTATCATTTAATTCATTAGGTAGTCCGTTATATATATATATATATATATATATATATATATATATATATATATATATACATACACACACATATATATATGTACAGACATGTTCATATATAAATATATATATATATATATATATATATATATATATAATTACATGTTCAAATATATATATATATATATATATATATATATATAGATAGATAGATAGATAGATAGATAGATAGATAGATAGATAGATTTTTTTAACTCACAGGGTATGTAGTTTGTCGGGTATCTTGTTAAATTATCTTTCATCTTTCCTCGGAAATGACATCGCCTAGTGTATAACATTGTAGCCAAATTACATCCGAATCGTATTTGATGTCTCAATGCTGTCTACGATTCTAAAACTGCAGCTCATGACCTTTTATGCATGATTTCGTTTTTCCCTTATTTTGAACTTAGCGTAGGCCATTCCGATTGGTTGATCTGAATAAACAGACCTTCCAATAATCCCCTCTTTTTTTCTTTTTTACTCTTTTAACTTTTTCTTTCTTTTCTCGTGAAAAGAGGGTGAACATTGTGTCTTCCTTTCTTACTCTTTTTCTTTACTTCTTCCTTTCTTACTCCTTTTCTTTACTATATATATATATATATATATATATATATATATATATATATATATATATATATATATATATATATATATGTATATAAGAAAGAAAGAAAGAACAGTAAGATATATAATTCGGTGTTCTTATTGATATTTTTTTTTTTTTTATTTTTGCAAAAGAGTGCTCAAAGTAAATTTACAGAGCATACATTTTATAAATTAACTGATTTAAAATATGGTTTCTTCGCTACACAGTAATAACCATGTTTCAATAACTGAAGCTAAAAACTTCAAATTTAATTAGATAATTAAATTAAAAGCATTAGTTCTGTTTCATCTTCAAGGGAATTTTGGAATAACTTATTTTTTCCAAGTTATTCCAAACTATATATATACACGCGAATATATCTATTTTTAAATATTATATATATAACACAGCCGGCTCGTCTCGATCTGGGTTCTTTCTTACACTGGTCAGTACTGGCGCCGATCAAACGATGGTTATCTATTGCCCCCTTCGTTTCTTCATCCGCACTGTTCCACGTTGTGACTGATTGATCACAGAGCAGTGAAGATCGAATTTTTGTCCGCATTTTAAGCGCTGATTCGAGTTGATGGAACTGTCTTATGAAAAAGGACAACGATGCTTCTACAAATCATAATAAATAACGAAGAAGGCCGCTGCGTTAATTTTCAGTGGTTCCATATGTGCTGATACACAAAAGTAACCCTTTCCGTAGAATCTAGAGTCAATGAAACTTCTGCGTCTAAACTTAGAGCGGGCTAGCCATTACTGCGAGGAATTATGTCGGTCGGAATTTCCAGTCATAAATTCTCTTGTTTGAATTTCTCTTGTCTGCAATTCTCTCCAGCGATAATTCTCTTGTCTGCAATTCTCTCCGACAGCAATTCTCTCCGGCAGCAGTTCTCTTGTATGCAAATCCATTGTCTGCTATTCTCTCTAGTAGCGATTCAGTTGCCTGCCATTTTATCCAGCAGCAATTCTCTTGTCTGAAAATCTCTCCAGCAGTAACACACTTGTCTGCAATTCTCTTGTCTGCCATTCTCTCCAGAAGCAATACGTTTGTCTGCAATTCTCTTGTCTGCCATTCTCTCTAGAAGCAATACGTTTGTCTGCAATTCTCTTGTCTGCCATTCTCCCTAGAAGCAATACGTTTGTCTGCAATTCTCTTGTCTGCCATTCTCTCTAGAAGCAATACGTTTGTCTGCAATTCTCTTGTCTGCCATTCTCCCTAGAAGCAATACGTTTGTCTGCAATTCTCTTGTCTGCCATTCTCTCTAGAAGCAATACGTTTGTCTGCAATTCTCTTGTCTGCCATTCTCTCCAGCAGCAATTCTTTTGTTTGCCATTCTCGACATCATCAGTTCTTTTGTATGCAATTCACTTCAGTGGCAATTCTCTTGTCTGCAATTCTCTTCAGCATCATTTTTTTTGTCTGTAATACTCTTGTCTGTAAATCCGTTGTCTGCAGTTCTCTCCAGCAGCAATTCACTTGTCTACAATCCTCTTGTTTGCAATTCTGCAGCAGCAATAATCTTCGCTAGTACCACTTCATCAATTCTCTTCTCTGCTCGACGTCAGCAACACTCTTCGCCAGCAGGTCACGTGGCTTCATCCGGCGTCTCCCAGCCCATCGACTGGCTCGGTCGCCCTCTGATCACTTTCCGCTCAACTGCGACTGCTCCAACTCACTGCTTGAAGTATCGTAACTTTTATATGTATTTAACTCCATTCTGATCACGCCTCCAGACTCATTACTATTCATCAATTAATTATTCATTCTCTGCAAAACTTGGAATGACGATAACTGACCCTAACACGCTGCCGCCCCAAAACAATAAACTTTGTTTTTACATTCCTCTTACTTAACAATTATAGTTTACGTTATAAATGTTGCACAGAGAAATTTATTCCACATGAGCAAAGTATCCACTCTGCTTTTAGATATCCTTTCTTTCTCTAAACAATAATTTTTTGTCAATAAAATTTATTTGAAATCAGCTATTTTCTGGTTGTCCTCGTACCAAGTCCTGACCGCGAGAATTATTTTGTTTCATTTCCAAAACACATCTAGGTTATTTACGTTATATCTTTCTGTTTACATTTCGATTGCGGCCAAAATATTGCCTGCTACAACCGGCCGTTTTTATCAAAGCAAAATTATTTCAAATCGGCAAAAGGACTTTTTCCACTATTTCACATTTTAATTCGGTTATAACAACATTCACCGTTTTACAATTATATTGTTACATAGATAATATAAGTATATACATATACAATATACCTATATAATATACGTATACAGATATATAATATAGCTATATATATATATATATATATATATATATATATATATATATATATATATATGTATGTATATATATATATATATATATATATATATATATATATATATATATAGAGAGAGAGAGAGAGAGAGAGAGAGAGAGAATAAAGGTATTAAATCCGTTAGTATAGTTTATAGTATCCAAGTGGATAGTTTTTCGACGGATTTCTTTGTATCTTTCACAGTTAAATTACTAACTGCGACAGGAAATCAGTTTATACCGGGGTTGAATAAGACTGACGAATTTTGTTTTTTCCTCGGTTGAAATAAGCTTATTCCCCATATGAGGTGATTTTGGATGTTATTGTGCACACACACACACAAACACATATACACACGCATATATATATATATATATATATATATATATGTATATATATATATATCTATATATATATATATATACACACACACACATATATACCAATAAAAAGAATGTTAGTTGCACATCTATATTTTGAAATTCATAGAAAAATGAAAGGAGAACACTTCGAAATTCAAAAGGTGTCGTAAATGAACCCATTAATTCCTACAGTCCCTCTGTGGGACAGTGTATTTTAAGAGATTATTCTGTAGAAACTTGTAATTAAACCGGATTATTTTTAAAACCCTTTAAATAGCACTGGATATTGTATTTTAAAATGTATACATAATCCTGGGTATTTCGTTTTCGCATATCATGTAATTAATACTGTATTTATAGTTTAATTATTATTATTAATATCAAATGATACAGTGAACAATTTGTTGGTGAAGAAATATTTAATATAAATTTAATTGATGACATTTAATTTTGAAATTAATTTTACAAAGAAAATCTACGCCATCTGTAGATGTATTTTTCCCAAACCAGAAGAAATGTATATACATAACTACATATGTTTATTTAGGCTGCATATCTTCATTAATGAATGTGTTTTTGAATTATATGAACATATTCTATGTATTTATTTTCATTTAAATCCATTTCAAATTCACGGATCAATTTCTTAATGTCGTTATTAAACAAATTAAGGAAGAATTCGTAGTTATTTTCATTACTTTTATTTTCACAGGTACTTTCAGTCTCATCCAAGATCATTTTCACGGGCGAATTGATTTTTGTAAATGCGCATGAAAACGGCTGTTATAATTATGAACACGTAAGAACGCGTTCCGTCTTAGTCAATAATAAATTAACAGTTAAGAATAATATGCACGGAAGGGAGGTAACTTAATAAATAACTAAAAAAATTGATCTGTGAATATGAGAACATTAAAAAAATAAACAGACATAATATGTCCACATTATTCAACTTAACACACACACAGATATATATATATATATATATATATATATATATATATATATATATATATATATATATATATATATATACACACACACAAGTATATGTTTGGTGTATACGGAATAAATTCCAATAACCAACAATTACTATTCTGAAAAGAGTGCTCAATACAGAGTAGAGCGAATATAATTATTTATTTAAATATTATAACATAAATATGTATATATAAAATCACTACAAAAATAGCCACTTTGTTTCAACATCAGATGATGTTGAATGCAAACTGTAGAATCTGCAATCTACATTCAACATCATCACTTGATAAGACACCAAAGGTGTTGAAACAAAATGCCTATTTTTTTAGTGATTTTATGTTATAATTTTAAATAAATAATTATATATATATATATATATATATATATATATATATATATATATATATATATATATATATATGTATGTATATGTGTGTGTGTGTTATGAGAGTGGCGACACGTCTTAAAGCTTGCGTTTAAGCATGTGAGAAACTTCTGCCATGTTGTGTTGTTGACACACATATATATATATATATGTATGTGTTTGTGTGTGTTTGAGAGAGAGAGAGAGAGAGAGAGATATGGCGTCATATCCTAAAGATTGCTTTTAAGCATGAAACATACTGTTGCCACATGAATTTGACCTCGGTGTCTAGTCTTATATGCGTACATGCATACATTACATTGCGAATTATTAATAAAAGTGTTATTTACATTTGTTTTTAATTTCAGAGGTGTCAAATTTGCCGAATGCTACATCCTTCCAAAAGCAATAAAAAGATATTATAAATTTTTTGATTGGCGAAAAATATGGTTGAAAAAGGAGGACAATGAATAGAGATCACAAAACATACAAGAAATTGAAAGCATGTCAAGAAAACGAAAAGGACGAATCTGACTTTAAGAATGTCACAATATGAGATTTGAGAAAATTAAAAAAAAAAACAAACTATTAAGCAATAAGAATTGAATATCCAATTAGAAAATATCTGAAATTATTTTTTTTTAAAATAAGCAGAGAGTACGTGCAGTATGGGGAACGTATAACGTCTTGAAACGGTTGCGTTACATTCACTCATGCGCAAAAGCTGTTGGGTAATTTTGAGTCCGTCTCTCCTTCCTCCCAGATATGGGATGAAGAGAACGACATTCTGGTTACCAATTCCTCTACCGCAAAAAGAAACAGCAACATTTTACGGGAAATCTTCTAGCTAGAGAGTCTTCTTCATCGCCATCTAGATGTTGTGTCAATTCAAGACGTTGACAATCATGACTCTCCATAATTTCTTGCCCTTTTTAGCTTTTATAAACTTTTGTCTTTTTTTGCCATATCTCTCAAACCCTCTTCCGTCATGCAATCACTCAATCTCTCTAGTTGTGTGTTTCTTTCGTCTGTCTCTGTTAACTTCAATGTATGAGTATCAAATTCTCCAAGCTCTGTTTCCTCATTATATGCCCCAGAAATATAAACTGTCTCTTACTGATTTTAAGTGTAAGTAACCTTTCTGTTATCATTCTCTCTAGAAATGGTCGATATATTGTTTTAACACAGTGTTCTTCTATATAACACCGATTCTGTTGCTTCAAATCTCTTTAAATATCCAGCATTCATTACCATATAGGAGGAGTGGTATTACATAATATTTCAGTACTCATATATTTGTTTCTAATTATATTTTTTTTTGTTTCTTAATACCTAGAAATTTCAATTGTCTCTTCCTGATGTTCAGTGTAAGTTTCCTTCTTGTTTTTATTGTCCCTAGAACTACGTCGTTGCTTATATAATCCATCTTGATATTCTCCGCATCATTGTGTAGAACTGTATTTCTTTTGTTTCAAATCTTTTACTTCATCTGCGGCGAGATCGTCCAACATTAATTGTCATATGAGAGGAAACAATATTACATAACAGTTCAATACTCATATCTTTGTTTCTAACGATATTTTGTGTTTCTTAATACTTTGCTCAGCTATTGAAAGGCATATTTCGCTATCCCAAAACACCTTCGGATTTCCGTGTCACACTTCCCATCCTCCGTTAATACATTTCCAAGACATCTAAATTTTTGCACTTATTTGATTTCGATAACTTAAGTCAGTAATTTGCATTCTGTGCTGTTTCTTTCGCTGACAACCATGTGTTCAGTCTTCTTGCAATTGAGGTTTAGGCCTAAACAGTACTGAATTGAAAGAGACATGATCGCCAAAGCGTGTATCACGTATGGCACATATCAAGCAAAATACCACATTTAACTAAACATCTCAAAAATCAAAATGTTAGATGGCCGTATAAATACATGAAAACCGATTTCCCAGAACTAATTTTAGTGACGAATGTATAGGATTGACGTTAGGTCCTTGATAGAAATAGTCAAACGAAAGAATTTAGACGGCTACAGTGAAAACGCTGACTAATGATTTGTATTAGTATTTCAAGCAGAAATATCATAGTCGTCGATGATGGCAAAATATATACAGAGCCTTTTTTTGTAAGTTCTTGAAGGGGACTCTATTAAATTGAGACAGATTCCCAAAAAGATTCACTTGAGATTATTCTCCTTCAAATTCTAAACAAAACTAATTTATTTGTCTTAAAAAATTGCAAGAATTTAATTGGACAGACATCCAACTCTTCCAGATATTTATCCAGCCTGAACACAGAGATTTAATAAAATAAAGCAGGGTTTTAAAAAAATTGCTACAAAAAGTATTACAGTCGAAACAGTGGTTGAGAAAATCAATTGAATTTTATTTTTATGAATGATATAGTAACGTGAGATTTTTTAAATCATTTATTCAGGTATATAACGTACATGTTTATTTGTCCTATATATTTAGGATTTATATATATATATATATATATATATATATATATATATATATATATATAGTTATATGAAAAACTAGATAATCCGTATGGGTAGGCCCAAGGAGGATGAAATCCTGAGAGCTCAATGTAAATCCAGAGCTAATATTTTAAAGAAAAACAGACCACTTTACGGTTCCATTATCATAATAAATTATTATAATGGACCCTTAAAGTGTTTTGTTTTTCTTTAATATATATATATATATATATATATATATATATATATATATATATATATATATATATATACATACTGCGTGCCAAATTATTTTTTTTAATATTTCAAAAACCGTATAATCAATTCACACAAACTTTTCACACAATGTTGGCAACACTGACCTGCGCAAGCACTGAAATTTTCTTACTGATCTGCGCAATGTAAACAAACTAACGCCATATTTGTTATCAGCACAGTGATTTGAGCGTGCCAAATTATTTAAAAAGTGTAAGAATTTAGTGAAAAGATGGGCCGTAAAAGCAGTTTAAGTGATGCTGAAAAGAAAACTATCACTTCAGAACTCTCAAAAGGTAAATATACCCTAGAAATTTCTAAAATGATAGGGAGGTGTCATCAAACAGTGAAAAAGTTCACCGCCGACCCTACACAAGTACGCAAAAGAGCAGATAAAGGCAAGCCGAAGGTTATTTTACGTCGTCTCATGTCACGACTTAAACTAACGGCCACGAAGAACCTTGGACTTACCGGTAAGAGCTTTTCAGTCGCATTGGGGATCCTACTGTGTCTAAAAGTACTCGGTGTCTGTATCTGAGGGAAATAGCAACAGCAGCCAAACCTGTATCGAGCCTCCGTTGACTAGGAATCACATTCAAAATCGATTGAAATGGGCCGAGGACAATATGAAGATTGACTTCACTAAAGTTTTGTTCCCAGACGAAACTCGAGCAACATTGAAGGGCCAGATAGGTGGTGCAAAGGCTGAGTATTGAACGGACAGAATCGCCATCAGCGTTTGAGACGCCAACAAGGCGGTGGAGGCATATTCATCTGGGGTGCTATTATTAGAAAAACATTTGTGGTCCCATGGAGAGTACCAGATGGCATCAAAATGACTGATGATGCATACATAGCTTTTATGAAGGAGCATCTTGAATCGTGGATGAAAAGGCAAAGAGTTGGCTTCAGAAGGGCCATTGTTTTTATGCAAGATAATGCTGCCTCACATGCTTCTCACAAGATTACTGAATATTTGAAAAAGTTAGGCTTCGATGTACCTCGAAATATGAAGTGGCCAGCAAATTCTCCGGATTTGGACCAAATCGAAAACCTTTGGAGAATCATGAAGCGAAGACTGTACGCCAACGGACGACAATTCAGGAGCGACGCTGAGTTGTGGGAAGCAATTCTTGACATATCTCGCGGTATTAGAGCAGATGACATCCTACAATTAACAAATTCTATGGATCGTCGACTTCGTCAAGTAATTTCAAAACAGGGAAAGCACATTCCCTATTAATTTGTTTAAAACTGTGCCTTTGTTTGTATCTGTTATTATTTGTTTGATTATCTTATTTATTAGCTTCTTTTGATCATAAACATTCACGGGCAACATTAATAAACGTTTTGTTTGCTCAATTCTCGGAATTTTACTAAACCTTTCTAATAATTTGGCACGCTCAAATCATCGTGCTGATAACAAATATGGCGGCAGTTGTTTACATTGCGCCAATCAGTACGAAAATTTCAATGATTGTGCAGGTCAGTGTTGCCAATATTGTGTGAAAATTTTGTGTGGATTGATTGGACGGTTTTTGAAATATTACAAAAAAGTTATCTTATTAATAATTTGACACGCAGTGTATAAATATATATATATATATATATATATATATATATATATATATATATATATATATATATATATTGATTGATTGATTGAGTGAGTGAGTGAGCGATTATTGTTGTAGCGCTTATGAATATTTTGCTGATTATTTAAAGCCAGAAAATATGTTTGCATTTTAAGAATTTTAGGAAATAATAATGATTTACTGGTTTTGCTAATTAGCCGATAGCTGTGGGAGGAGGTTTGATATATATCTTTACGAACAGAAGTCAAGTTTTAACTCTTTTTTATATAATAAATTAATTTCAACTTAACACAAGCTAGTATCAGTTTGAATTGAAACTAGATTAAAAATTTAAACCGAATCAATCCAGTATATTGCTCCTCTAATTGTAAGTATATTCTGAACATTTAAAAAAAAACAAAAAAAAACAAAAAACAACTTTTAGTTAATATTAGAGTGGCGAAAAAAAAAACGATTTTTAACCATTAACATTAAGAACATATCAGTTAGAATAGCATTGATTAATATGAACGAGAACAAAGAATCTGCACATTTTCGCCAAGATGCCAATAATTCTAGAATCGGTTATTTCTTCAAAGATCCCCTTTGGGTGGAAAAGTACCACATATCTGAAATAATGGCGTGCAATTGGAGAGAAAGCAGGTGAGTAAGCTGGATTTGTTTGGACTTTCGTAACCCACTTAGTTCAATATTTGCAAATTCATTTACAAGAAATACATTTTGGGCGTTGAATTACTTTTTTTCAGTTGACCAATGTTTGGCGCTAACTTTACCATTCTTTGAGTATTTTATCAATTTCCCAGCAATACCTTTCTACTGTGATGGTTTCGCTAGAATGCAAGAATTTGTAATGAATGGTTCTAAACACTGATCTCCAAAAGTGACTAAAGGCTTCTTTAAATGCAGTTTTCGCTTATGGCTATTTGTAATGATTCAACTCGATCTAGCGGTTGTCAGGAATGTTGTCGGCTCCCGTAGAAAATACTTTTTCCGTCATATGTTTCTATGTGGTCAAGAAACATTTCATTTTTTAATGAAAAAAAAAAAACAAGCACAAAACGACCTTCATGGCGTGCGCTATCAATTCATCAAGTACTTTCTTTTAATTTAAAATTGTGGTAAAAATTTAATTTATCAATGTCGAACAGAGGTAGAACATTTAAAGCGTATATCTTCTGCTATGTCCCTTTTTTTTTCATTTTTTTTTTGAGTCCGCTTCAATAAAGTTTCTAAACAGATTGACAGCAATTGCAAAAGGAGGGTAAAAAGCTGTCCTCTCCGTTATGAAATTTTTAACGTCAATATTGAGCCGTGCGTCTATGACAACTCCAACCGTGACAAAATGCTTGGTTGATATTATGAGCACATTTTCTTGCTTTAGGTCCCATTTTGTACTCATACAATAGAATCGCTCGAATTTATTTCCTCTTTTCTTTGACAGCCTAAACTAACAATAAACAGTGAATAACAAAGCCATTAGCATAAATCAATAGAGAGAAATTCGCGCTTAAAATGCGATATTACATGACCATAGGTAAGTGAGTTTATTACACGATAAGCATTAAATTTTAAAAGAACAAAAGTACGCAATTATATTTGCTGCAATATAACACCAAATTTGTTGTGAGAAAAATTACTTGCATAATGAAGTAAGGTCAATACTTTTTCAGGTTTATCGGAAATTCATGTTCATAAATTATTAATAAAAAATCAAGATTTGAACAAGATACGAAATGGAAGATAAAAAACAGAAAAATAAATTAAAAAAAAATATGCTTATTTTTGTTGGGTGGTCTAGATTTCCGTCCATAATTGTACAAAAATTGCCGGTACAATACAGTTAAGAGCTAATATGTCTATGGCTGACTTTCCCCTCTGTTTGTTTGCACCCTGACCAAATAAAAGAAGCAATAACATCGGGAAGAAATTACTAAAATAGTGATGGGAAATAATAATAATAATAATAATAATAATAATAATAATAATAATAATAATAATAATAATTAGAAGAAAAATAAGAACAATACCAACAAAAACAATGGAACATTCACCTCATGAAACAATGTTAAATCTGGTCAGCTAGATATCTGCTGAATACCAACTGTGATACTTTAATTTTCTTTCTACCGTTATTTAGCAAACAGACCTAAATTATGTAATTTAATAAAAGATTTTTTTCGATTTAAATTGTGCGCACGCCAAACATAATTCAATAAACCACTGACAATAGTTACGTGTTGCAGAGCGCATATTTATGAATGTTTTGTTCATTGGGCGAGCAAATCTGCCACTTTTCTACTGTCATTACCAAAGGGAATGGCCAACTTAGAAACATATTCTGCATAATTATATAATGTGTTGGCTACAGCCGGTAAGAATCTGGCCGTCACCTTTAAATAATTCTGGCACAGAATAGGATATTGTTTTTAAAAAATAAGCATTCCATAGATAATATGAATTTGTTCTAAATTGTTGTAGAAATAATCGGGAAAATATCACTATGTAGTAAATTGAATAGCCACAATGGTGTGAATCAATTCAAATTACTGAGGAAATGTTGCAGTATGTGAATAATTCAGTGCTGTAAGCCAGTGGTTCCCAAACTTTTTTAGATCATGGCCCGCTTTGAACCCAGAATTTTTCTATGGCCCATACAATTATTATAGTGTAAAAAATTACTTCCATTTTACATAGAATATATTCAATAAATATACAATTATATCTGTTTATTGGAAACACAATTTCACAAGCATCTAAAATATTTCGCATCTCCGATGAAACGACCGATTGTTATCAATATACATTTTTACAATTTTTTCCTATATATGACACAGGCGTAACCCAGGAAAGATTACTGAATCAAATAATCACGTGAAGGTCCGTAATGAATGATAATACTAAGGACAAGAACATCACATATAAGATTCGCCAGTGGCGCGTAGTTGTAGTAGTCAACTTCTAGAAGTGAGTCAAATGAATTCCACAAAGAATCTCCAACTGCATGATATCTACCAACTGCCTCAGGCGGTTAGACGTGGCAAAAGGCTGGATTTAATGTGGGGTATCCGAGGCCGTAGGATCGGCCAAAAGTTTCCCTTAGACCACGTATAAAACCGGGTCGGGTAGTCGTTTCCCGAGACGAGACTCTGACTTTCGACATAGCCTCGTCTGGGGATCCTCTCTGACCGAAGGCAGAGTATTTGACCAGCACAGCTGGAGACGAATCTCCGACTGCAGTATATCTACCAACTGCCCCACGCGGTCAAATGTGGCACAAGGCTGAATTTAATGTGGGGTATCCGAACCCGTAGGCACGGCCAAAATTTCCGCGTAGACCTGGTATAAAACGGAGTCGGGTAGCTGTTTCCCGAGACAAGACATTGCTCTTCGATATATCCTTGTTTGAAGATCCTCTCTGCTACGCTGGAGACGAATCTCCAACTGCAGGCCAACATAGAGTGTTTATTACTGTATTTATGTGAATGGGGGCATACTCATTATCGTCTGTAGGTAAGCTACAACAGACACAAAAAAGGTATTTTCAATGCCTTACTAATTAAACGTTATTCAAACATTAAATAAATAGCATTTTTTTATAATTTAAATGTATTAAACATGTTTATGCACATTTAATTTCGTTAGTTTAAGGACTCGTAGTCAATGAAAGACCTATGAACTATTCAATAACCTGTGGCCCATACATTAACCTGATGGGCCCGTAAAGATTTCTGTGGCCCACATATTAACCTGATGGGCCCGTAAAGATTTCTGTGGCCCACACATTAACCTGATGGGCCCGTAAAGATTTCTGCGGCCAACACATTAACCTGATGGGCCCGTAAAGATTTCTGTGGCCCACACATTAACCTGATGGGCCCGTAAAGATTTCTGTGGCCCACACATTAACCTGATGGGCCCGTAAAGATTTCTGTGGCCCATACATTAACCTGATGGGCCCGTAAAAATTTCTGTGGCCCACCTGAAATTTGCCATTGATGTTTTTGGCCTTGTGACTACAGGTTGGGAACCACTGCTCTAATAAAACAAAAATGAAATTAATAAGATAGAAAAAAGGCTAGATAATAGTAGCCATCTTCGAAACGCTGTAATATTCACTTAGTTTTTATCAGCGTAATTTTCAAAAAGACAAAATATTATAAGAGAAAAATTACATAACTGGTCTACTATTAATGATCTATATCTCGAGATTATCGACAAAATCCAAAGTGGCTGCAAAGTTATCGGCGCTGACCTTCATTGACAAAACAGCGTCTCGTATGCACGAGTTTGATGTGGTTTGGAAATCTTCCATGTAAACGAAATCTGCGGAACTGATCAATATCATTATTGTTTTCTCCGTGTATTGTTTAATATATTGTAATTTAATTGTCATCTTTGATAATGGCTTATGTAAGCCGAAATCTTAGATACGATTAAAAAATATGGATCAATATTGTGATTTTCTTTCTTCTATTAATGTTATTAAGCTTATCAGACGATATGTAAAGAATTTACATAAAATAAATAGACAAAATTTGTCTATATTATTTAATGAAACATGCATCAATATATATATATATATATATATATATATATATATATATATATATATATATATAGCATATTTCGTGAAATATACCGCTCAGCTGTTCTGGGACACAATATATATATATATATATATATATATATATATATATATATATATATATATATATATATATATATATATATATATATATATGTGTGTGTGTGTGTGTGTGTGTGAAAATAAAAAGAAAGATCAGTAAGATATATAATCCGGTGTTCTTAATTTAATTACAAAATTAAATTCTGAACTTTCATCTTCCATTTTTGAAACGTGGTTAGAATTGTGTAGCGAAAAAACATATTTTAGATCAATTAATTTATAATATATATATATATATATATATATATATATATAAACTTATAATTAATACAGAATATTTGTAAACCTGTAATTAGTATCGGAATATTTAGAAAACTGTTATTTATACCTCACATGATTTTTAGAAATCTATAATAATGGATTTTATTTTATTTTTTAATAGATTAAAAACCGCACTTCGCTGACTAAATTACAAAGCGTTGTCTCAAGTCTCTACTCTGTACAGCATTGTTTTTAGTGCTTATTAATATTTCCTCGTTCAGTGTTTCACATAAACAGTAATGGGTTCATTAATTAATTGATTAAATGTCACCAAATCTCCTCAATAATCCTTAGTCTTTTGGTTGCTTCCAGTAACATTTTTATTAGCATGGTCTCAATTATTCCTCTACTTAATATTGCCTCCGGACATTTTATCGAGTCTTCTAAATCGTAGCCAAGGCTTCGATAATGAAAGTTCCCCATGCTTTAATTCCTTACGCTACATGACTCAAACATGTTCTGAAATCACCTCGTCAGTTCTAAACTATCATATGTCATGCATAGCATCCACCTTGTTCAGAAATGTATAAACTATAATCTGTATGCCAACTGCTTTCTCAGATCAAATAATTAAGAATGACTTCACGCGAATGAATCCTATGGAATATGATAATAACTGCGTTTAATATTATTATTATAATAATAAAAGACATGAACAAAACAAGTTCAGTTGACCATTGATGACAATTCCAGAACAACGTAACAATAAACAATTTTTTCTATCCTCTGCCAGCCGCAATGATGGAGAAAGCATTACCTCGAACCATCGCCAGTGAGACACGCTGCAAGAGCCACTCCGTTTCGCGAGGCTCGTCTCTTAATCGAGACGCAATCTCGCCAATCCTCCTCCATCGAACGAGGGCCAATAACACCTGAAGTCTCCACTGCTACAGGAGTAAAAAAAAAAGGTATCAGCAAGAGAAGAATATTTAACTATTTTTTTCATCTCTGCCATCGCCAGCGACGGATCCCGGCTCAACCGCGGAACTGATCAAATTACCTCCAATCACCAAACAATGAACTTGAACAAATAACAGAAACCATGTCACTTAAAGGCTACAAACAGCAGCAAGAATTAAAATGGGTAGCACATATAAGTAAAAGTGAAAATAATTATATAATCAACATGTTAACCTTACACATTAACTTAATAAAAGATTAGGACGGAAACTCCCATCAATACTAGAAAATCGTTAAGAGTTACCGGCCTTGAGATATTTATTTTCCTGTAAAACAGGAAAATAAATAAATATCTGAACGATTTTATAAAACTAAGACGATATTAACGTTAAAATTTCGGTCAATGAATACCGAATGTCTTCTTTTAAGGAAGCGGTTAATCTCACTATTACCATTATCATTGGTTAAAACATATCTAATTACCAGACATTTGTGAGTTCAATCCCAGGGTGTAGTAATACTGAAAAATGACAGTTCAGTGAAGGACACCAACAAGTGAGACAAAGACTAATGAAACTAGTGAACATTAACTGATATGAAATATCCTCGAAGTATGGAGTGCAAAATGACCGTAATCATGACTAATGGAGTGAATAAAGGTTTTTCCTTTAAAATGTGACAAAAATCTTCACTGTATAGGAATACAGACACATGATGCAGACATGAGCCTACAACAGTTGAAACGTTGAGAGTATAAAACCGAAAATGAGCCTGTTGTCCCGAATAGGCAAGTCTGTGACAATGATAAGTCCTCATCTTAAAAAAAATCCGACAAAAATGTCTTTGTGGCTCATCATCTTCCTTAGCTTCCTGACAAGTTCGAGATAATTATGTTTTTTTTTTTGTTTGTTCGTTGTTTTTTTTTCGTTTTTTTTTTTAATTTATTTATTTCCGGTATAACCACTGATCTGGATGAGCAGCGACTTTCAACATTAGATACTGTTTTTTCTTTTTTAACGCTACAAGATTTGGCCGACTTATTTGGGATTAGCTAATCCCTGTTATCATTATTACTTTTATATGTCATGCGTTTGAATTTTACCACTATTTATGTGGTGATTACTTTTGTAGAAGGAAGGGAAAGTGAGTCTCTTTGAATCTCCAGCACCTGTCTCAGTAGCCGCACATACACCAGTACTACCATGATTTAGACACAGCCAATTTTTTCTATCAACACCCCGCCACAAGAAAGGTGAAAATGCCAGGAAGACCTAAAAGTCTACTGGGGGTAAAAGAGAATGAAAAGGCCCGGAAACAGAACCAACAAGAAACAATGGATAAACCTCTACGCCTGTCCAAAAGACCAGTGAGGTGTGTGAACCGGACGATAGGCCAACCTCTCTACTTCTATTGTAGATAAAGTTTAATAAGGAAATTACAGAGTTTAGGCGGAGACGTTAAAAGTATTGAGATAAAGTAGCCTTTAGAAGGAAGCAGAAACTCGATCCTAAACAGGAAACATGAGATAAACCTTAAATCCTGTTCAAAAGACCGGCTAGGAGTTTGAACTGGACAGTAGGTGAACCTATCTATTACTATTAATAACATCTTGAATTCCAGTTTATTCAAGCTGTAATTTTAACACGTTTCAAAATTCGTCAATTATTATGCTATCAGCTATAAATTTCTTTTGTCTAGAGTTTCATCGGTTTAATGTCTTTATTCATTTACTACTATAGCATTTTAGTTCATTCTCTTGGACAAGGTTCGCCGGTCCTTATTTAAAAATAATAAATGATATTAGGCTTGTCCGTAGAAAGAGCTTGTTGCTTGCATTCGTACTTTGAATGGTCGAATCAAATTCAATTTCACAATTCCCACGTGAAGCACTGTTCCCATTCGGGCGTGCCTGTTATATGTTTTGCGGGGTTTATTTTGCGGAAAATAACTTTCAGTTTTATGTAAACATTTTATGCTTACAAAGTCGATTTTTAATCATTTACCTTTATTATTCATATTATCTTTAGTAATGTCACGTTTTTTTTGTGTTTTTATTTCACTAAGATTATAATTTCTATTCACACGATACCAGATTACATATTCTAGAGTTTACTCAGTTTAATTTTTCAAGTTTTTGTATTTGCTGTTAAATATTTGTGATAATTCGCTTGTAGTAAATTCATTATTCTTTACATAAGAAATCATAAAATATATTACATTCTTGTTCGGAGAAGGAGCTTCAGAATTGCATTCATATTTTGCATAGTCAGATCAAATTCATGTACATAATTCCCATCGAAACATTTTTCCCACCCAGGCGTAATGTTATATAAATAAATGTGTTGGTTTGCATTATTCATTTGATGTTTAGTAGAGTCTTTTTTTCAGACGACATTTTATCCACTGTCCTTTTTTTTTATTATTATTAGTATTATTATTTTCATTATTATTATTTGTGGTATTATCTTGCCAGAAAGTAATTCTATGTACCTAATTATCAAGTGCCCTTCGGGATTTATGAGTAAAAATTGGCACTGTAGGTGAGTTATCCCTGGACATTTGGGACGTTTCTTTTAGGTGGAAAGATCCTTTTTTTTACTTTTTTTTTTTTTTTTTTTTTTTGCAAAAGTAAACATTTCTAGCTCTGAAATGCTGATGCTTCCAGGGATTTTACTCTAGTGACTTTTGGGACCCTTCCTTATCATACACAATGCCCTTTTCCCAACAGAGATAATCGTAGTTTTAAGCTTCCGCATTGTTACTTCAATTTGCAGGTTCTTATACTTTGACAGCTTTTGAAATTCTGTTTTAGAATCACTGAACTCCTGTGGATAAGTCATATCGATTATTTGACAGGCTTCTATTTTGAAATAATTTATGATTATTTCTATTTGCATCAATTTACCTGCCCGTAAGGACTGGGATATTCAACAATATAGTCACGCCACCGTCTGTGATATCATTCAAGTACTGTTAGTATTATGTATCAGGGACTTCAGTACCATAGTTCAGATAGGTGTGCCAATGAATATACTTTCTTAGATTGTCATGCCTAATAATCTATTCCTTCTCATTATTATTATTATTATTATTGTTTTTATTTCCTTTGATTTCTAGCGTTTACACATTTCTTTTCGGTTCCCGCCCAGAGACCTAAGGTTAGAAATGGCATCATGACACTTTCCACTGAAAAAATAAAAAAAACATATTTTACATAGATAAAGCCTTTCGTAAAATGTGTGCTGTACTTGTGAGAACAATTTTTGTATTTCTTTGAGGCATGGGCTTCCAGGAATCCCTTGAATTAGTCTACTGGAATCTTTTCCAATCAAACCTATGGTTCCAACTACAACAGGGATTGTTGATGTTCCCATGTGCCACATTTTTGAGATTTCGATTTCAATCTGCCATGCCGTGTTTTATATTAACTGGGTGCCAATGCCGGGCAACCTGATACAAGATGATCAATTGCTTCTTGATATTTATCACAGAATCTGCATTTTGGGCTAACACGGTATTTTAGTATATGTCCTTGATAATTTCTAGTTAACAAGTATTGGTCCTGTGTAGCAAGGATAAAACCTTCAGTTTCTGCTTTCAACCCTGCACTACGCTGCCAATGATGAGTACGGGTTTTGTCTACATCAGCTTGTTTGGTACGGGCAGAGTATTAGCCATGAAGTGGTTTATCTTGCCATCGTTTCTGTATCTGGTCGGTTGCATTTGCTTTTGCTTTCTTTTTTTAAGTATTAGGTTGGTGCAAAAATAATGACGTAATAATATCGTTTTTTGACGTATTTTTAACGTCAAAAAACGACATAATTACGTCATTATTTTTGTACCAACCTAATATTTTGCAGCTTCAGTCGGTGTATTGTGCTTTACTTGTATTTCTGCGCCCATTTGAAACTCCATTTTGAACTTGTTGGCTTTCTTTATTATGGAGTAAGGACTCTGACTACTTTCATGTTATTTGACAAATACCATTATTATTATTATTATTATCATTTTTATTTTCTTTGCTTTCTGGCGTTTACACATTACTTTCCGGGTCCCACCCAGGGACCTAAGGTTAGAAATGGCATCATGACACTTTTCACTGACAAAAAAAAAAAAAAATTACATAGATAGAGCCCTTCGTAAAGTGTGGGTTGTACTTGTCAGAACAATTTTTTGTATCTCCTTGAGGCATGGGCTTCCAGGAATCCCTGCAATTAGTCTACTGCAATCTTTTCCAACCAGTCCTAGGGCTCCAACTACAACAGGGATTGTTGATGTTCCCATATGCCACATTTTCGAGACCTCTATTTCAAGGTCCTTGTATTTTGACAGCTTTTTGAATATCTTCAAAGATACATTGCAGTCAGCAGGGACTGCCATATCAATAAGGAGGCACCGTTTTTGTTTGTGGTCTTTAATAACAATATCTGGGCGGTTGGCCTTGATTGTTCTGTCAGTGTGAATTGTGTAGTCCCATAGAATTGTAACAGGTCCTATCTCCGTAACCGGGTCTGGGTGGTGTTGGTACCAGTTTCTTTCAGTTTCCTTCCCGTAGAAGTTGCAGATTTTCCAGTGCAGATATTGGCCCACTCTATCATGTCGGGTTTTATATTCAGTGGGTGCCAACATCGTGCAACCTGATACAAGATGATCAATCGTTTCTGGATATTTATCACAGAATCTGCATTTTGGGCTGACACAATATTTTAGTATATGTGCTTGATAATTCCTAGTTAGCAAGCATTGGTCCTGCGCAGCAAGGATAAAACCTTCAGTTTCCGCTTTCAACCCTGCACTGCGTAGCCACTGATGGGTACGGGTTTTGTCTACATCAGCTTGTTTGATACGGGCACAGTATTGGCCATGAAGCGGTTTATCTTGCCATCGCTTCTGTATCTGGTCGGTTGCATTCGTCTTTGCTGTCTTTTTCAAGTATTTTGCAGTTTCAGCCGGTGTATTGTGCTGTAGTTGCATCTCTACGCCCATTTGAAGCTCCAGTTTGAATTTGTTGGCTTCTTTCATTACGGAGTAAAGACGCTTACTACTTTCATGTTCCTTGACGCATACCATCATCCAGTCTTCTGTAGTTTCCAAGTATTTTTGGAGGCCAATTGTTGTAGTTTTGTAGGACATTTCTAGTTGAACTAATCCTCTGCCTCCTTCGGATCTGGGCACATACAGACGATCAACATCAGCTTTGGGATGATGCATGCGATAGCAAGTGAGAACCTTTCTCGTTTTGGCGTCCATTCGCTTAATTTCAGCTATGGTCCAGTTAAGGACATTAAAGCTGTAATGCACCACTGGGACAGCCAATGTGTTTATAGCTGATATTCTATTTTTTGAGTTTAGTTCAGTATTTAGTATCAGACGTACACGCATGTAGTACTCTTTTCTTATTTTTTCTTTCATTTGGGGGTGTTGTATGCCACCTCCTTCGCTAATTCCTAGGTACTTATAAGCTTCTTCATGCTCCAATTCCCTAATCTTTGTGACAAAATCTAAATCTATTGAGGGTGTTTCTGTAAGTCTACCTTTCTTGAATGTTACTTTTGCACATTTATCTAATCCGAAGTCCATACCTATGTCGTCACTAAAGTATTTTACAATATTGAGGAGGCCTTTCAACTCATTGTCGTCTTTGGCAAAGAGTTTGAGATCATCCATGTATAGTAGGTGATTGAAAATTTTCTTATTTATTTTGTAACCATAGCTACTGTTGTTCAGTTCATGTGTAAGAGGGGTTAAGGATAAACAAAACAGAAGGGGTGACAGAGAGTCTCCTTGAAAAATTCCACGTCGGATATTCAGACGGTTGGATATGGCAGTACCCCCCGTGTGCCTAAGGTATAGTTTTGTGTTCCACATCCCCATGCTGTGCTTAAGAAAGTTTAATACCACAGGGGAGACTTTGTACATTTCCAAAGTCTTAAGGATCCAAGAATGTGGAACACTATCAAAGGCTTTACGATAATCAATCCACGCTGCACTGAGATTTCTGCGTCGTCTCCTGCAATTTTCCAGGATCATTTTATTTATCAGAAGTTGATCTTTGCAGCCATATGAACCTCTATTGCATCCCTTCTGTTCCAGCAGGAGAATGCTGTTTGTTTCGAAGAAGGAGTAAGTACGGTTCGTCAGTACAGACGTGATCAACTTATACGTTGTGGAGAGACATGTTATCGGTCTATAATTTTTCGGGTCGTCTGTTTCAGTTGTTTTTGGTATGAGGTATGTAATACCTTCAGTAACCCATTCCGGGATTTTATTGGGATTATTTACAAGCGTTGATAATGTTTTTGCAAGTATGCCATGGGTAGATGAGAGATGATACAGCCAGAAATTGGGCAACTAGTCATTTCCTGGGGATTTCCATTTTTGGGATTTCGTTAGTGCTTGCCTAACATCATCTGTGGATATATTTACCCATTCTTGCAGAGGTGTATCCAGCAGTCGTTCTTCTTCACGCCGTATCCATTCTGCATTTGGGTTACATTCCTTTGGGTTGCTCCAAATATTTTCTCAAAATTATTATTATTATTATTATTATTATTATTATAATTATTATTATTATTATTATTATTATTATTATTATAATTATTATTATTATTATTATTATTATTAACTTTTCTTCTTCAGCGCGGTTTCAACCGGAGACCTTGCATTATGGCTGTTTTCCATCAAGCCGTACAACCTCAATCAGATATCACCTTCCGCAGAATATTTGCAGCGACAAGCAACACAGACTTTGAAGCGATGGGAAGCGATTTTCTTAATGTAGGTCTTTATGTTCAGTGGTCCATAGCCTTAACATGTGAGCAAGGACGATATTTCAGGGAAAATGAAAACAAAAAGGCCCATATTTAGAATCAGAGAAAGACAATTGGATTTTCTAAGATACATAATGCGGAAAGTGGGTCTATACAATTTGACACTCACAAGGGCGTAATGAATGCGAGAGGTACAGAGGACAGCAGTGCTTAACCTAACTAACGATCTTGTGTAAATGGTTTGCAGAACAAGTATTAGAGATAGCAAAAAAGGGACAAGAACAAGAACTTCTAGAGAACCGTGATCGCTAAAGTTCTGAAGCAACACGTCACAAAAAAGAAGGTATAGACCCCCAACGCCCCAGTGATGACTGGGGCAATAGTGGCTTGAATGTTCCACATTCCAGCCACATCAATGCGAGGTCATTTTTTTTTCAATTTCCTCTTCTTCTTCTTCTTCTTCTTCTTCTTCTTCTTCTTCTTCTTCTTCTTCTTCTTATTATTATTATTATTATTATTATTATTATTATTATTTCCTTGGGTTTCTGTTATATACAAAATGCCTTCCGGCTCTCAAACAGAGACCTAAGGTCAGAAATGGCTTCATGACATTTTTCATTGATCACTTTTTTGTAAAAAAAAACAAAACAAAACAAAAACTAATTAGAAACACACAATTTATATAGATAAAGCTCTTCGTAATGTGTAAACTCTACTTATGAATACAATGTTCTATTTTTCTTTAAGTCATGTGCTACCAAGAATCCCTTCAGTGAGTCAGAACTTTTTTTCTAATTAGTCTGAGTGCTCCAGCCACAACTAGAACTATTGATGCACTCATGTGCCACTTTTTTTTTTTAGATTTACTCTTCAAGTTCCTTGTATTTTGATAGTTTTTCGAAGATATTCTGCGGGCGGAGACTGACATCTCAATAAGAATGGACATTCTGTTTTTGTGGTCTTTTATCACGATGTCTGGGCGATTAACTTTGATTGTTCTGTATATGTGTATTGAAAAGTCCTACAAAATTGTTACAGGTTCTATCCCTGTAACCAGAGCCGGGTGATATTCCTATCAGTTTCTTGCTGTTTCCTTGCCGTAAGAGTTGCATATTTTCCAAATAGTGGCTCATGCTATCATGCCGAGTGTTATATTCAGTGGATATTAACACTGTGCAACCTGATACAAAACGATCACTTGTTTTTGGATATTTATTACTTATTTCTATTATTATTATCTTATCTATATGTATTATTATTATTATTATTATTATTATTATTATTATTATTATTATTATTATTATTATTATTATTTATCTCAAACGATTACAATTTCGACTAAACCAGAATCGGCACATTCTTTAAAAATATCCAGAATCTCCCGATAATTCATCTCTTAAAACGCATGAAAATAATTAGATATACAAATTATTATACCCAGTGGGAAGGAACCAAATGAAAGGAGAGTTAATTCAGATTTATATTAAACTGTTTGATTAATTGCTTTTACTAACTAATCAAAGAGCGGACAATTTCAAAATAAATATTCTTATAATGTTACTCACGTTTACGTTGCCTTTCTTTCACTGCGTTTCATTTGCTTTATCACATTGATTACCACTACAAACGTTTTTTTTTTTCTCAAGAAAAGCGATGTTTGTAGAAAGACATGTACTTTTTTAAAAATATTGTTATACTTGTATACATTTTTAAACATAATCTGAAGAAGAAAGGCATACAGTGGAAAAATTGTTAAACATTGTTAAACACTGTTCAACACCGTTTCTTTTTTTCTTTTCTTAAATCGCGGTCTTATTTTATTATTATTATTATTATTCCTTTGATTTCTAGTCTCTATTCATTTCTTTCTGGGTGCCAACCAGAGACCTAAGGTCAGAAATGACTTCATTACATTTTCCACTAAGTATTTTAAAAAAATACCGAGATCAGACATATTTTTACATCGATAAAACCCTCCGTAAGGTGTGAGCTCTACTTATATATCATTATTATTATTATTATTATTATTATTATTATTATTATTATTATTATTATTACATTTCGATTTTTGCTATGGTCACACTATCTACCCTGTCTGCAGGAAAAAAAAAACTAAGGCAGGTACTGCTGTGTTGTTATGACTACATTTCTTGATTTATTTTTCCAACTTCCAACTTCCAACAACTAGCGTTACATTTTTTTCTTCTTTGTGTGGGGGCTGTAATTTTCAAGACAATTTTTTGTATTTCTCTTAAGCAAGGATTTCCAGGGATTTTTCAATATGTTGTTGGGTTCCTTTTTTATCATTCCAATTGTACCTACTATGACTGGAACTATTCTTGTATTCAATTTCCACATTTCTTCTTCTTCTTCTTCTTCTTCTTCTTCTTCTTCTTCTTCTTATTATTATTATTATTATTATTATTATTATTATTATTATCAACATCATCATTTTTTCTTCAGTCTTTTTTCTCTAATAAGTCTGTTCCTGAATACCTACGTAGCTACACAATATAACAACTTACGTTATTACCTATGAACTTGTTAAAGGTTCTACTGAAACTAATATACCCTTTCTATATCTTTCTATGATTTTTTCAAATGATATATTATCATTATTATACACGGATTTCCATCTGCTAATAACCAGTATCGTCACACCTATTCGGCCGTTGTACACTTCAGCCTTCTTCAAGTGTTTTTTGTATCTGGAAACTTTCCTGGATTTTCGAATTGAATCCATTTTTCAATCCTCGGTAGTTGTCTCATTCAGCGATCCACTTCTAAGCCAGCGGGTATTAATAAGTTATAGGTAGAAACTTATAATGAATACCAGAGATTTATGAAACTATAATTAAGTGAAAACCTTAATTAACGCATTTTTTTGTTATTTTTAGAAATCTATAATTAACACTTTTTATTTAACATAGATTTTACGACGGGCATTAATTGTTCAAGTCTATTACATCTATCATTAGTTTATGGTGTAAATAAACAGTAGATTAAATCGGATAATGACCATGACCAAATTTATGTGACATCTCCTGTGACGATTTATCGGCTTAATCTGTAAGATATTGTGTTGCTCAGATAGGCTTCAAAGAATAGGAAATAAGACTTCAAATCTCATCGTTTTTTGTTTTTTTTTGTTTTTTTTTTAAATTATTTTTGATCAATGCTACTTATTTAATGATCAGAAAATATAAAGCAACCTTTTAACCCTTACGGATTTTATAAGAATGTTGTAATGGGCTAAATTAATCGCTGCAATAAGAGACAACACAAAAGAAATGAAAGCCACGTGTAAAGAAAAATAACTTTCTATGAAATTGCGTAGGTAAGAAATGCAAAACGTTTGGTGTCCTTGGTAAGACGATAAAGTAGATTCAACAGCAAGGTAAGGAGGATTTGAGGAGCGAGGAACCACCTCTTAATTGCTGGTGTTCCCAGGTCAAACCTAACCCGGAGTGGTAACACCTGTTAGGGTCCCATCTATTGACAAATAGTTAATCCCCACACTCAGGTCAAAACACTATCAAAGTGTAAAAATAGTTTTTAATATCAGAATACGCTTTTGTAAAAAAAAAAAATTACAAACTTATGAAGAAATAATTATTACCAGCAATACATTTTGTTTGTAAAAAAAGTATTACCAGCAATGCATTTTGGAACAAAATATTACCAACAATACAATTTGAAAGAAAAAATATTACCAGCAATACATTTTTTTTGAAAAAAAAGTATTACCAGCAATGCATTTTGGAACAAAATATTACCAACTGTACAATTTGAAAGAAAAAATATTACCAGCAATACATTTTTTTTGAAAAAAAAAGTATTACCAGCAATGCATTTTGGAAGAAAATATTACCAACTATACAATCTGAAAGAAAAAATATTACCAGCAATACATTTTTTGAAAAAATTATTATTAGCAATAAAAATGTTGTCGGCAGTAAATAACCTGCAGAGGTTGATATGCCGTAAAACAAAATACACCAAAATACAATCAAAACACTGGCCGGGATTTAAACATATTTGTTGCGAAAGCTATGCACCTTTTTGAAAACAAATGTCATACAAAAATTTGAGATTAATTTTTTCGGAAAATTTCGCCAATCATGAATTGCGATAAAAGAATTGAGATGAAAGAATACTTTCACTCAAAGCGACTATAAATTCATACATAGAAAAATACACTTAAATATGTAAAGCGTTTTAAATTTACTGGGTTAATAATTTACAGGGTGTTTCAAAAAGAATACGCCAAAATCATCACGTGATGTGTCAAAAACGAAAAAAATTACAAACCTCTAGCATGAACACCTGTGTTGTATATACATTCAAGTTTCATTTCATGTTTTATAAGTGCTCAATGTTGCCACCGCCGGCAGCGTGGACAACATCAAGCCGATATGAGAATTCTTCCCAAACGCGCCTCAGCATGCCACAGTCCACCGTGTTGATTGCAGCTGTTAGTCGATCTTTCAAGTCATCAATACTTGCTGGAAGTGCTGGAACATAAACTTGCTCTTTAACATAACCCCACAAGAAAAAGTCACACACAGTGAGGTCCGGGGATCTGACAGGCCAAGCACAGAGAGCAAGGTCTTTAGCACCTCTCCTCCCAATCCATCGCTGAGGGATGTTTTCATTCAGATAAGCTCTAACCCCGACATGCCAATGGGGTGGTGCTCCATCTTGCTGAAAAGTGAAGTCATTCAAATCTGCTTGCAGTAAAGTGAATAGCCAGTTTTGGAGCATTTTGAGATAGGTTTGTCCTGTAACGGTGTTTCCTTCAAAGAAAAAGGGACCATAGACCTTGTCTTGAGACACAGCAAAGAAGAAGTTCACTTTAGGGGAATCTCTTTCATGCTCAACAGTTTCATGTGGGTGCTCTGTTCCCCAAATGCGCACATTGTTACGATTGACTGCCTCTCAAATGGAAATTCGCTTCGTCACCAAAAACTAAACGTGAAAAGAGAGTTTCATCACCTTCCCCCATATCCAGCGTTGACTCACAGAATGTCCTCCGCATCACCTTGTCATCATTAGTAAGAGCTTGGACGAGGCTTAGTTTGTATCGTTTCATGTGTAATCGTCTCTTTAAAACACGTCAGACAGTGGTATGAGGGATGGCAAGCTGAAGACTTGCTCGTGGTACGGACTTACGTGAGCTGCTCTCAAATGCATCATGAATCCTCTCCACTTGCTCCTCTGTAACACGTGGTCTTCCAGGACTCTTTCCTTTGGACAGGCACCCACTCTCTTTAAACAGTCTAACCCACCGTCGAATGCTCTCACGATGAGGCGGATCAATGCCGAATTTTGTTCTGAAAGCACGCTGCACCGTGTCAATGGCGTTTGTTTTCGCGAACTCAAGCAAGCAAAACGCCTTCTGCTGAGGAGTCGCCATTTTGATTGATATTCCTACAATTCAGCTGTACCGGAAGTTATACTAACGACAGCGGTGAAACTGACAACCAATCAAACTTTGACAACTACTCTATCAAATAACCACTGATTGAGTCCACTACAATGCTACAGACCTGAAAAAACAGCGTAATGATTTTGGCGTATTCTTTTTGAAACACCCTGTATAATGATTATTAATATTATTTTATTAATATCTTTTCCCTGTCGTTTTTTTTTCTTATATTATCACAACACTCTGCGCAAATATCTGATTCAACCAAAAAGTAAACAAAATAAAATTAAAAATAGGTTTCAATGAGACAAGTACTTGGTTCACACATTGCAGAATCATTTCTTCAAGACATATCCTTTAAATGTGTTTGTTTTGTTGGAACACGTTTTTTATATTGCTGATTTTGTATTACTTCATATAGCGATGGAGGAATTTATCGCGTCGGAAGGTTTTGAGAAAAATCCTTAAGATAAATTTGTAAAAAAAAAAAAAAAAAAATATGTGTCCGTACCGTAATGGAAACAGTCGTTAGTGTGTGATATTCGCTTTCGCTTTCTTGCCGTTGGGAAAGGCACGAATCCATTCAATCTTACTAAACCACGTCATGCCTAGAGTAATGGTAGGTATGTATGGGTGCTCCAGCCTTGGGTGAAAGCCAGACAAAGAAAAGGACTATGAATGCAACAGCTCTAGAAATTCAACGGGAGTTCATTCTACTTTCTTTCACCCAAAATTACGGCAATGCCCAGATATTATATATATATATATTAGTGAATCTATGGTCACCTCATTCATGGAAATGGTATTAAAATATATGAATAATAATTTTATTAATTACTCCGCATTTTACTCGTAACTAGCTTGAAAGCCGCACTCCGTGAGAAATTTTAAGCTAGTTAGTTAAGCTGCGGAGGATTCAAAACTAAAGGAACCTCCGGTCTAGCTTAGAAAAGAGCAATGATAATGTTGAAGAAATAACTTTGTACTCCTCGGGAATTTCAAAACCTCACTTTATCTATGATTGGCGCTATAAAACCAACGCCTACCAAAGATTGATTTGGGCCGAAAGTCCGATTTGGACCGAAAGTCCGATTTGGACCGAAAGTCCGATTTGGACCGAAATTACATTTCAGGTCGAAGAGTTCTTCAAATCACAATCTCTGCGGAACTTTAAAACCTCCCATCAAGACACCTCTCTTTAACTCAGTAGCTTTTTTAAGAAATAAAATTTATTTCATCAATTCAAAAAGTTTTGGAGATATATTAAAATGAATTTAAAACGAAAGTTTTTAAATTCATAAGTCTGCGTTACTTTAAATTCATTATAATTTAAAAACGCTTAAAATCACTAATTTATGTTAAAATTTGCATTTTTAACTGTTTCTTCTTCATCCTGACACAAATTCTAATGCCGGATGTTCAAGCCCCAGATTAAGGAAAGATTATCAATCCCGGGATAATCCTAATTCAAAGAAGGTATAAGTCTATGTATAATAAGTATGGCTAGAGTTAGAGGGGTTTCAAACACGCGGATGGACAGACAAAATTTACCGTTTATTTATAGAGATTATGAGATTTATTTTACTAGTTTGTCGTTATTTAAAGAAGTCGAAGTTGTGTAGTGTCGAAAACAAAGACGAAATACTGCGTTCATGGAGATTATTCAAAAATTCTCATTTCAAATGTAATACGAAACAATTTTCTTGGGTGAATTATTGTCATTATTATTAATGTTTTCCTTAGCGTTTCTTTCATTTTATTTTTCTCCCTGTTTATGACATCTGCAAGGATGTAAGCGGAGTTGTCATGGTATGACAAGCTCTGAAGTATAGGGCGTACGATTTCAACACTCGCCCCAAGCATGTTCTCTGTTTCCGACTGAAATATATATATATATATATATATATATATATATATATATATATATATATATATATATATATATATATATATATATGTATATATATATATATATATATATATATATATAAGCATTATTTCTTTTTACTATATAACCGTTATTATTATTATTATTATTATTATTATTATTATTATTAGTCTAGTTTCAATATTATCTTAATTATTGTTATTATATTTTTATACTATTATCAATTTTATTTCTATTATCATTTTATCACTACAAATTGTATCCCTATTTTTAAGCAAAAAATGAGTTAGCTCCCTTTTCCTTAAACGTATTTTTATAACAGCGTCCATATTTAACAAAAATTGGAAAATTAATTCTAGATAATTAGAACTAAAATTTTTCATTTCTTATTCTTATTTTCAATCTTAAATGTAAGTTTAGCCTAAATCCAAATTCAAGTTTAGATTATAGCGCAATTAATTATTTAATAACAACAATAATTCACCCAAACAACAATATATCTTGCGAGACCCCAAAATATTAAGCAAATGGTGCAAACTCAAATTAGTACCGGAGGATTGCATAGAGTATGAAACTATGAGTTGTTCTGTCGGCGTTGAGTATTATTAATATACAATTAATAGCACTGTTATTTAGCATTGAGCTCTGATTTTTACACCACACGATATGCATATATATGTAATTGTATTTCAGGACTTACACACACACACACACACACACACACACACACACACACACACACACACACACATATATATATATATATATATATATATATATATATATTTCCTTATAATTCTTTCTTTCGACGAATAACAATCTGAGGGTTTTAATAGAAAGCAGCATGATAAAATATAGACTGGTAATAAATGCTACTTTAATTATATCAAAATTAAAAACAAAATACCAAATAGGATGATTCAAACAATTTTCCTTTCTGACAACCACTTTTAATATTTAATATATCTTCTTAACTGTTGTAACTTAGAAAAGGTTACTGAATGAGGGATAGCCAAAACAGAGGCTGGGAATGGAAATGGTAATCTTTATAATATCAGCAAAATACAATACTCGCCAGCGGCGTGCTGTAGGTAATCCACTGCTAGTGGTGGACTACTTAGACAGCATATTGCAATATTTACCTGTCTCCTCACGAGATAGGATGCGGCACAAGGCCAAATTTAATGTGGACTCTGCCCTTCAGCGTAGCCTCGTCTGTGTTCCTCTGCCCGTAGGCAGAGAATTCGACACGGCAAGAGCTTCCCACGCTGAGAGATCACGTTGCCAGCGTAGGCAGCGTATTACTCAGAAATAGTGCCCTACGTATTTATGAGGATTGCGACATACCCATTAGTGTTCATAGGTAATGTATATAATATGAACTATTAATGATACGTAACAGTTAAGAATAATTTGGAAGCAAACTAACATAATGGTGATATTCAATTTAAAACGCAATGGACTGACAAGGATAAATGCACACAGTCGATTTAAAAAAAAAACATGATTTTTCATAGAATAAAATAATGCTATACAAGTGGCGTAAGCGTTGAAATATTATCTATTCATAGCTCTTAAAACTCGATGAAGCATATGCACAACGCTGACATGAAGTGAAACGATTATCCTGAATCCATTACAAGGTGTGCTGCCAGGAAGATTGGTTCATTATGACGTGCAAGACCATTTTTCTCTCCGGTGTCTCTCTTGGATATCCATAAGTCTACCATTCATCCATGCTTAGAATATTGCTGCCACATAAGGTCCGCTGCTCCTGCTATTTATCTAGAGGTCGAACAAAGAACCAGCAATATTATTGTCCTTCAGTTTCTTTCCCTCCGATGTAAGTTTGTCTGCATATGCATTTTCTATAAATACTTTCATGGTAATTGTTCGGATGAGCTCTTCGCAAGGAATATTGTGGTATGTTTGGCTCTGTGTTTTGTGGCTAGTGAAGTTCAAATTTAAGACAGAAGTTCATCCTTTTCCCTATTCACCATTTCTGGCATTGTGCCTTTTTAACGTGGGCATTCCGAGCCCGTGGACTCGGCCAAAAAATAGCCCATTGAACCCGCATAAACGGGTTCAGGGCCGGTCTACCTCCCCGAAGGAGACTCCGCCCTTCGGCGTAGCCTCCTTCGGGTTCCTCCCGTCCGTAGGATGAGAGTATAACCGAACAGTCGCTCAGAAAGTACTGGGTCGACTGACTCAAGTTGAGCGACTGACGATATTCAGTCACCCCCCCCCCCGCCCACGAGGGTGTCATGTGGCACAAGGCCTTTTTAACGTGGGCATTCCGAGCCCGTGGTCTCGGCCAAAAATATGCCCATTGTACCCGCATAAACGGGTTCAGGGCCGGTCTACCTCCCCGAAGGAGACTCCGCCCTTCGGCGTAGCCTCCTTCGGGTTCCTCCCGTCCGTAGGAAGAGAGTACAACCGTGCAGTCGTTCAAAAGTTGAGCGACTGACGATATTCAGTCACCCCCCCACGAGGGTGTCATGTGGCACAAGGCCTTTTTAACGTGGGTATTCCGAGCCCGTAGGCTCGGCCAAAAAATAGCCCATTGAACCCGCATAAACGGGTTCAGGGCCGGTCTACCTCCCCGAAGGAGACTCCGCCCTTCGGCGTAGCCTCCTTCGGGTTCCTCCCGTCCGTAGGAAGAGAGTACAACCGTGCAGTCGTTCAAAAGTTGAGCGACTGACTCTTTGCTTACTCCTGAGGCGCAGTATTTATTAAGTATGGAATAGTCCATTATTATTATTATGGGTAAGATCCCATAACACCCCACTCCCGAAGCTTTTGCGTAGCAGGTTTTTTTTTTAATATCTTTTTTTCTTTAGATCTATTTCCAAAGGTTCAGTGAATTTTCTTTTTCTTGACGATTACTTTGGTTCTGGCATTCTTTTTATTACTGTAGACCTTTCAGGGTCTGGTCGTCTACCTTTTTCATCTATGATATGGCCAAGGTATTTAATTTCCTTCATGAAAAAATCACACTTATTTTCTTTTACTTTGAATCCATAGCTTTGAATTCTCTTAAAAACTTCTTGTACATGTTGCCAGTGTTGTTCAACGCTTTCGCTATTAATCAATACGTCATGTGGCACAAGGCCTTTTTAACGTGGGCTTTGACTCTACTTGAACTACTAACTCTACTTGAACTACTGACTCTACTTGAACTACTGACTCTTTGCCTACTCCTGAGGCGCAGTACTTATTAAGTATGGAATAGTCCATTATTATTAGTATGGGTAAGATCCCATAACAATACGAATCTCCGAAGAATCGTTTGCATCAGTTATGAGGATCCAGGTTCTCTTTCGCACATTCCTCCCCAGCATCGAGGGTACCATCCTTCAACATCGCCTCCGCTGGACGGGTTATGAGTCCAGAATGCGTCCCACTCGACTTCCACGTAACAACCTGTTTGGAGAACTCGCCAGCGTCAAGAGGCTACACGGACGTCCAAAATGATGCCTCAAGGATCAGGTGAAATCATTCCTGAGACAGGCCAACATCGATCCTAGAACCTGGAAAACCGCGCTGTAAATCGGCCTTCTTGGCGTAGGAGCGAGTGGGGGACCGATACTTTTGAGTTCAACCATCAAGACATTCAGATTATCGATACATATTGTTATGGTGAAGTGGCTTTATAATAAGATTGTGTAAAACTAGTAATCAAATAATTACAGTTTAAACGCTTCCTTCATACATTTAAGAAATATGCAATTAATCATGTTTGATATCAGAGATTTATTATGCAATATTGTGTTTCATTCCGAATCTGGAGACTCAGGTCTTTGCAATAATTTCATGTAACCATTGAGATTTTCTTACAAGTTAACGAGAGTTGTTGATATTTGTCTTCTATTAGACAAAAATCTTCGAAAGTGTCGTGGCTATTTCAAGTGTTGAAATTTCAACAATGGGTGTTTCATGTTTCGCCAATGGCAAGCCGTGCATAAAATAACTGGCGACAGAATGTGTTTGTAGGCGCATAAAACGTAAACACAGTGTGACACTGTCATCAGTTTGAAGCCTGTCCCCAACTAGTCTCAGATTACACCTAAAATGACTACTCGCCATTTGTCACGGAAACTCATTTTTATTCCATTTATTCTCTGTTTGGATTGAATGCCAATTAATCTGCACGGTGTCAAAATAGGCGATAACGAGTCGAGCTAGTGGGACAATTTGCAAACTAAACTTCACAACAATTTTTCGTTAGTTTTCCGGGGGAAATCTTGACATGCTTTGCTAGTTATAAAAAAAAAAATACTGTGTCTAAGGTCAGCATTTAAAATAATAAATAAAATAAAATGATGAGGAAATTGAAGAAGGGAAGAGCTAAGAAAATACCTTTACCTATTCTGTCAGCCAGAAGTTTGTATTTTGTAATGAAAAGTGACGTCGAACATTATATTAGCCCTCTTACCCTCCCATACATATATATATATATATATATATATATATATATATATATATATATATATGGGAGGGTAGGAGGGCTGATATAATATATATATATATATATATATATATACATACACACACACACGCAGGTATAGACATGGAGAAAAAAGCAAGAAGGGGGAATGTTTCATATAAAATGAAAAGAGTTAATAAAATTAGAAATGATTGCGAAGTAAATAGAATGCTGATACAGTAAAGGATCGAATAATCAACCGATCCAAAAAGTGCATATACGTTTCTATATCGACTACTAACGTCATATATATATATATATATATATATATATATATATATATATATATATATATATATATATATATATATATATATATATATATCCCCGAATGTAATGAGAACGAAAATAATATATAAATGCTAACGTTCACAGCCAGTAGAGTAATAATTATTTATTACAATTTTTTCATATAGGCAAAAACAATTTACTCAAGTGTGAATAAATTGTTTTTGTCTATATGAAAAAAATTATATATATATATATATATATATATATATATATATATATGTGTGTGTGTGTGTGTGTGTGTGTGTAAATTTTTAATTTCTCAGCGTCTCTTGTTCCTGAGTATGTGTAGTCGCATCATTGTAAACAAATTTAGTCAGATGAAGTCCAAGAGGACGAAACGCGTTACAAGAAACTTTCCTTCAAAATTATTCTTGATATATAAAAATTCATATATTGTTAATCCATATATATATATATATATATATATATATATATATATATATATATATATATATATATATATATATATATATATATTATCATTAAATGTAATTTTCAAAATACTTATCTAAAAATTTTCAAGATGCAACCGTTCATCACAGCCATATTAGAATGTTGTATACTGCGAAACCTTTAGTCGGTCATATTCAAGTATTTTGTATATTTTACATATTGATATTAATAATAATTATTGGTCTGGTTATCTACAGAGATCGCTTATTACCAAACATCTAGTCACCTTGATATACTGTAAATTATATGTGTATATATTTCACTGATACCTTGTGATAGCATTCTTACCTGTTAACGCTGGCCCGTTCTGGGAAAAATATAAAATTGCTATTATATGGAAACCAATTAAAATGAAAATGTTAAAGGTTATTTCTCAGTGCTTTCGCCATTTATATTTCGACTAGCGGCATGGCCCGGCGTTTCCCGTGCTTGATTCAAAAATCGTACGACTCATACAGACTTGACTTAAAATATTATTGCCCTTCCTTGCATTTAAAGGAGTGCCCTTTTGCCGTGCTGATGTTGTTACATGCCTTACTTCTTGCCTATCTCACACTGCGATTTTTTTTCTAAGTTTTATACTAAACATTAAATCTGTTACGAAAAAAGAATTAAACAAAATGAACACAAAACGATCAGCTTTAAATAAGGACTCGTAACTGTAAAAACCGAATGAAAAAAGAATGTTAACAACAAATACTTTTTCACACCCAACCCAGTTCTGCAGAATCAGAATCAACGTTGAATTTAAGCAAGCGACTGAGCCAATTGGAGTAAAGTGCAATGCAAATTTAAATTTTTTCCACTTGTGACGAATGCAGCTATCATGCTAGTTAAAATTCGTGTCAGTCAGCTGTTAGCTCTCATGCTGGCCAATAGAATCTTCCTGCCTAATCGTGGCAGCCAGCTATAAGCTCTCATTCTGACCAGTAGAAAATGGCCGCAAACTACATGAAAACTGCCGTAGAAGCATGAAAAAAATCGCTTATTTCCACTATCGATGGGAGTTGGGAAATGCAAAGTCGGTCTTGACCTTTTTAGTTACTTGGAGCATGTGCATGTAAATATTGGTGCAAATACGTGAAAAATTGCGGCCGTGCATTCGTTTCACACACACACACACACACACACACACACACACACACACACACACACATCCTGCCTTTTATAGATAGGGATAAAATATTCTGCATTCCACACACCCAACACTGAAAATTTATAAAAATGTGTCACTAAATAAGTCGTATTCTACGTTGCTATATGTCTTCGCTGTCGACAACAGGTAATATCCGCTTCGTAAAGACGTGTTAGCATGTCAACAGCAAAGAAATTTATGAATAGAGATATGTTCTGGCTATTATTTATAACATTACATATACAGCGTGTATCAAATATACTTTTACAATATTTGGGGGATGCCACCCCAAAACAAGGCAAATAATCTATATAACCATGTGTCCAAAATACTTTTTTAAGTTAATAAATTTAAAGAAATTTTACGGTAGAAGGCCCCGTATTGCCATGTAGACGAGGTTACATTTGTCATTCGTGTACATTTATGGTTAGTTTATCTTTAACGTTAAACATGTGAGTAGTGATTTAACTGAGAAATGTTCCGTATAACAATTGCAGAAGATTCATATCGTGAGCAGGCAGATATGATTTTTTTTTTTACATACCACCGCTCGAATGGTAATGCACGCAAGGCTGCAGGGCGTGTATCGGATTGCATTTCCAGAACAAATGCAGCCAAGTGACCCATTCTTTGCTGTTGTTTATTGTCGAGTTTTTGACACAGGATACGTGGAACCACAAACTATGTATCTTTGCCGATGGTTTATTGCATAAAACGCCCATCCATTGTTTGTCTCTGCAGTCTAGATTACGGATGAAGCAACATTTGGAAGAGATGAAATAAAAATGTACCCAACCAAGATTTGGGGGGTGGGATCGGAATCTCCATGATACATTACACGCTAGACACCAGCATCAGTTTACGATTAATGTGTGGGCTGGAAATGTATGTGACTCATTGGAAAGTCCATACGTTCTCCAATTACGTCTTGCAGGAGCAATCTACAGGACTTTATTTCAAACACACTTCCAGAGTTACAAGAAGATTTACTCCGACTAATACGAAGACGCATGTGCTTCAAGCATGATGGGACTCCAGTACGCTTTTAGTCACATTGCCTGCAGGGTTCCCCGACCTCAATCGTTTGGATTTTAATCTGTGGGCCACCTAAAACAATTGGTTTACACAGTAGACATTAATAATGCAGAGAATTGTTATGGAGGCCTGCGAAATCATTCGACACCAGGTGGCAGTATTTGAAAGGATCCACTAGTCAAAGATCTGACGGGTGCATGCATAGGACATTTTGAACATTTGAGTTGGTGTGTTGATGTGGAAAAATCGTGATTGTACATTTATTTATATATACCTCTTACCTTGAGTCTATTTCAAGAACCCGCCCCTAGAGTTTGTAAAAGTATTTTCAATACAGATTATATATATATATATATATATATATGATAATGATGATGTTTTACCAAACACATATATATAAAGGTTTTACCACTTGATTCACAGAGACACACGCACACACAGACAACACACACATACATACACATATATATATATATATATATATATATATATATGTATTCCGTTTATACATTATTTTTATAGATATAATTAACTTAAGTAAATTCTCTGTTTTTTAAATTAAGCAGAATTAATTACATTTACCGGCCTGAATGTTCGAGAAATTTCGTAGAAAAATAACGTATAAACGGAAAATATATTAAAATAATGGTCGGAATAAATGCATTTCCTAATACTTTTATATATATATATATATATATATATATATATATATATATATATATATATATATATATATATATATATATGTGTATGTATTCGTGTGTTTTTCGAACATGTCATACAGGAGCTCTGTCCATAAAATATGTAGCCTTTTTATTATCTCAAGAAGCGTATGCCCATGTGGAACTCTCCCATGGGGTTACACAGTGTATAGTGAGATGTCATTGATTGAGCTTGGGTATTGGGTGATCCTCATGTGCACAGTAACTATACAGTATACAGTATGTATTGATTTTTCTTGTGTCATGCTTTTTTCAAATATATTTTTTATTTCGTATTTTGTGGTAAATCATCTCATCGCACAGACCAACGCGTTTTAGATTGTCTCATGCAATCTTCTTTTTCACGAAACTAAAGCCGCCATTTAAAATCCGTGAATGAGATTGATGAGAAATCAGAGAAGGCTGCTGATAATGGTTAAGAATAGATCTTTATAGACTGCTTTTTAAACTAGAAATTACTTTGTGCTAAATGCGTGAGGTTCTAAGAGAATGTTCTTTTTAAAGTTGACTAGGTAAATACTTTCCTAAGTAGGTTATTGTATTTACAGGGTAACCATAAAGTCTAGATATATGGGAAATGTCAGTAATATTATCGTTTTTTTTCTTCTTCCACAGACGCGTGGGATGGTGATATCTACAGATAACAGATGTTTCAATGCATATCATTCGAGAAGGAACCAGTTGACTTTTCACATATGAGAGAATGTGGTTAAGAAAGAGTGTCTTGGAAAACCTTGTTCTTCATGATATACCTTACCATGCCAAAAGGTTAAAGACTGGGCGCCTTTCCATTACGCTATGGCCCTAAGTTATTGCCTGAATGAAAATTTCTCTACTGGATTAGGTGACATCGCCATTTTGATTGGGTTCCTCGCTGACCAGATATTAGTTTCTTTGACTTCTTTTTTTTTTTTTGCAGTATGTTTAAAATGTCTACACAATACAAATAGTAGATATGAATCATCTGAAGAATGCTTCAGGAATGAATATGCCCAAATTGACAAAAATGCAGAGTTACTGCATTGATTTAATATAAAATTCACAAAACACATCGAAAATTGCATCACTAAGGGTTGAAATTCATTAATGCCGCTGAATACAATTATTGAAAATATGCATTTTCGCCCCTGTACGCAGACTATGGAGATACATGCATATGCCAGGTCTAACAGCAAGTGCATGGAATAATTATCTACCCAACACAATGTTTATTGTCAAATCTTTCAGATAAGACAATTAAAAAGCTTGACACCATTTTTTCGTAAGAATCACTGAAAATCCCTTTGAGTTATTCAGCAACAGGTTAAAATCATTTTGTGTTAGCCTCACTTTCTCTTCCTGAGTAAGGGTGAGACAAAAAACATCAGCCAGGTCTTCAGTAATGGTACCAACATTCATACTCTGGTTCCATCTTCAAACACCATTGAAGAACCATCAAGAGAACGGTAAAAAAGTTTTGAAAAGAGGGAACAGGAGAAAGAAAATAGGATCAGGAGGCCACAACATCGAGAGAGATAAACACATTCTTACTGTTTAGTATACAATAGTGATATAAAAACCTCGGAGAGTTCCAGTAAGATATCTTTAATCAGTTCTAAGATAAAACGGTTTAAAACTCAATCCATTAGACATTTAAACCATTAGACATTTTGTTGTTAGACGATTTGGCTGTGCTGTTACATGTAATAGGAAATCCGGTACATGTATGTGTATATATATATATATATATATATATATATATATATATATATATATATATATATATATATATATATATATATATATACATACATACATATGTGTGTGTGTGCGTGCGTGTGTGTGTGTGATAAGAAAAGAATATCATGTGGATAAGAAGGATATCTAACTATTGACATTTGACTTGTTTCAAGAACTCAAAAATTGTAGTGATCAGAGAAATATCTACGAGGGCATAGATTCCACAATGTGACAGTTCTTGACGGCCAAAAAACTGTCTGAATGGGAATTTCTCCTTACATTCGCATGATACAAATTTATACTATAATATATATATATATATATATATACATATATATACATATATATATATATATATATATATATATATATATATATATATATATATATATATATATATATGTATATGTATGTATATATATATATATATATATATATATATATATATATATATAGATATAGATATGTATCTGTGTGTGTGTGCGTGTTTGTGTGTTTGTATTTATGTATGTATATATATATATGTATATATATATATATATATATATTGATATATGTATATTAATTATTATTATATTAAAAATATATATGAATAATTAATTTTATAGTACGATATAAATATATATCAATATATATGTCTGTCTGTCTCTCTCTTTCGATATATATATATATATATATATATATATATATATATATATATATATATAGATAGATAGATAGATAGATAGATAGATAGATATAGATACACGAATATCATTCGGGTAGAACCGAGTCATTTACAGAAGCAGGTAATAGTTTGGTTGACGTTCACAAAAAGCGTCAAACCCAGAGTCACACACTCACATCAATCGAACTATATATATAGTTATATATATATATATATATATATATATATATATATATATATATATATATATTACAGAATATATTGAAATGTATGAAGTATCGAAAAATACAAGATAAATTTCACTCGCTGTATTTCTGCCTGTTTCATATTTATTAGTGTATATATATATATATATATATATATATATATATATATATATATATATATATATATATATATGCACGTTTTATGTTTGCCTTGTGCGTGAAAGCGCTTTACTTCTAGCAATGTCAAATATACAAGCAAAAAAGCCAAGACATAAGAATATACATATAAATATTCCTGCATATATACATACATACACGCAAATTTAAACAAAAATAATTATTATATATATATATATATATATATATATATATTGTATTTTTTAATGCTTTGTCACTTTCATATATTTTTCAAACATTCGGCACTCAATCGTAATCTCGTTTTATTTTTGTAACATCTCTTTATTATGTTTCATTTCTTTAAATAGATCCGAAATTTCACCGGAAACGACAAAAATGATACAAAAATATAGAAACATATATATAAAAAAACTCTGCCATCTGAATATATATATATATATATATATATATATATATATATATATATATATACATATATATATATATTGAGCTAGTTACGGAATATAAAAATAAAACTTATAACCAATTTTTATATTCCTTAACTCCTCCAAAAACGAAACAAAAGTGATGCTGGAAAAACAATAAAAAATAATTCAATATTATTTGTCGTCTGTATTCAAGTAATGTTTGAAAAGAAAAGCTGCAGCCAAAATTTACATTCATATATATATATATATATATATATATATATATATATATATATATATATATATATATATATATATATATTAAACATGCATTATTAAATGTCATAGACACTTGATGTCTATTATGCCTGAACATGAGCCGTCCCAATATTTGAATGTTTCCTTTTATTTCAGGTGAAAACAAAGATATCAAGATGATATTTTGTATATGTATTGCAATCTTCTATATCAAACTAACAAAATATCATTTTGATAATGGATATCATTGTTTCATGTCTGTATAACCACTCTGAGGCTAGCACATATTATCCGAATGCGTAGAACCAACTTAATAAAAAAATATTTAAATATTAGACAATTTTTCTCTTTATTTTCATCAGAAATTAAACCAAATATTCAAACATTAGAAATGCTCATGATGAGACATGATAGATATCCATTGGCTGTTATATTTAATAATATGTTTAAATAAGGATCTGCTGACTCAGTACGATATAAATATAGCCATAGATATATATGTGTGCCTCGCTACACACACAGACACACACACACATACACACACATATATATTTATATATATATATATATATATATATATATATATATATAATATTAAAATATTTTTTTATTATAATTGATTACAATTTGTGTAGAGATGTAAAATGTTTTCCTGTAATTAAAATGTTTTAATAGTATTATACTTTGCTCTAAGCACTTTTAAAAAAAATAAATGTTAAGAACTAGTTGTAAGAAATCTGTTATTTCTCTTTCTTAATATATATATATATATATATATATATATATATATATATATATATATATATATATATATATATATATATGTATTCGTCACATATTTGTTGACAACACTAATATAATAGCATCATCTACATGCAGAAAAGTCTAAAAGTAATGGAAGCTATATTGATGAAAACAATAAACCAACACTTAATCATATTAACTTTAAACATGGACACAATATCTTGACTGTGTTTTGAAAAATGAAAACATTTTATAAAACATACATACAACAAACTATTTCTTATTTAACAGTTAAAATATTTCATCCTTGAAAATGGCTAGATGTATCGCGGAAAGCGCTCGGATAAAAAGAGCATTCGGACAGTTTTTATATAATTTATCATCCGAAAAAAATAAAAATATTAGATCGCATGAGAAATTGTATAAACAACAAAATTAAAGCACGTTGTCTGTAGTATTCAATGAAATGTGCATGAAAGAACGATTGCTGTCTAAATACACAAATATATATATATAAATATATATATATATATATATATATATATATATATATATATATATATATATATATATATATAGTAAAAAGTTTTTTACAGACAAGTTTTACATTTGCCGCGAAACAGTTATATTTAAAAGTAAATGATTCGAAAAATCACAATTCAAAAATTCGGAAGCATAGACCGAGTTAAGATCTAAAATATTACAAATGCTATCCTTTTCTGCAACGGCTGTTTCTATTAATGAGGACTTCCTCAGGCAGTGTAAATGGCATTGTTCTTCTGTCCCTACATTTATACATTTGAAAGAAAAAAAATGTATTAAAAGTTTATAAATGGACTTGATAGAAAAATGTATAAAATATGCGTAAATGGATAGATAATGGACAGGGATAAAAGAATTGATCTCTACACTACCTGAGTTAACCTTCATTGGTAGAAACCGCGGTAGCGGAAAACGTTAGTGCTTGCAATATTTTATCACTTATATATATATATATATATATATATATATATATAGATAGATAGATAGATAGATAGATAGATAGATGAATATAGATGAATTTGGCTTGATTGCAAAATAAAATAAATCCAAATGATTGACACTACGTGCGAATCTCTTTCATGTGCATATATGGTCACAACAGTGTCAACAAATCGAGTCTGATGAAGGCTTAACGGATGAAACGCATAAAAAGCATTTTTTTCCGTTTTGTCTTAAGATTTCCACAATACTGTTTTTTTGTCGTTATCACATACACACACATATATATATAGTTTGGTGCAAAAATAATGGCGTTTTTGACGTTAAAAACCGACATTATTTTTGCACCAACCTAATATATATATATATATATATATATATATATGATGAAAATATACGGGAAAAAACAAACAAAAATCCTTACAAGCAATAATGCTGTTTTAATGTTAATATGTCGACGTCGGACGTTTCGGTCAATAAACCATCTTCAGGACATATTCAATATAAAATATAAAAAATAAATAACATTATCAAATTTAACATGACAAAAACGATGGACACAAGAACAAGACAAATCCAAACAGATAACTAAAAGTTTATGCGATCAGCGTTTAGTTTTAAACATGGTCACGTTGTCACCACGTTTGCGACGTTGTGAAAACGTATTCCTAAATTTGAATATTATGAAAGAAAAATGAAAGAAATTCTATTTGATCTAAAATTATATGTACGCTTGTCGAGCCCACATATTTTTAAGTCACAGTTTGTGTGTTATTTATATTTTATATTTTATATTGAATATGTCCTGAAGATGGTTTATTGACCGAAACGTCCGACGTCGACATATTAACATTAAAACAGCATTATTGCTTGTAAGGATTTTTGTTTGTTTTTTCCCGTATATTTTCATCATACTGTCGGATTCTATATCCATATATTTGCTTACATATATATATATATATATATATATATATATATATATATATATATATATATATATATATATATATATATGTGTGTTTGCGTGTAATATTTATATATATTATTTATATATTATATATGTGTGGTATTTATTGGAAAGCGTTCAATATCAATGATAGAGCTAACACATTAATTTGGATTGATGTGAGTTTGTGACACTAGGTTTCACGCCCTTGCGATCGGCAGCCAATCGTAGGGGCATCACACCCAGTGTCACAAAATCACATCAATACTACTAAATACTACTAAAATACTACTAAATATATATATATATATATAAATATATATATATATATATATATATATATATATATATATATATATATATATATATATATATATGCATGTGCGTGTGTGTGTGTTAGATAAATACATACATGCATGCATACGCATAGGATGTAAGCACATAGGTATCGATGTATACATGTATATATGTACGTACGTATTTTGCTGATAAGTAGATAACAAATTATGCAGTTATGTAAGGATATAGTTTGTTGAGTTGGCAGATTTCTAAGTATGCATTTCATTTAATTTTCATAGACATTCTGTCGGGCTCTCGTATAAAATGGTTCATAGGTACATGACCAACAACACCTTTAGTTCATTATTTACAGTCAATATATCTGACGCTAACTTTATCATGTTCCCTGGCCTTTCACTTCAGAAAGCCTTTTGTTTAAAAACAAAATGGAAGAAAATTTGATGAGACCTACCTGATGCTTTGTGTTGTCAACTAATTTGCTCCCCTTAAGGGTGGTCAGTTAATAAAAGGGAATCTAAGACTTTCCTTTGTTTATAACGTTTCTCTCTTTGCCATGACGTATACAGGAAACAGTCATTGAGGCGATAATATCTCCGATGGATTTTGTTATAGATGGAGAAAAAGAGCTTCATTAAAATGTCCTGGAAATATTTCAATCTCTGACTTTAAAAAAAAAATGTCATTTAAGAATTGGTTTCCTTAGGAAACAAAAATAGCATGTGATTCTTTTCCTTACTTATTATAGCGGCGGAACCCAAATCAAAATCCTGAATGAATCTGATGTACTTATATTTTTGTAATAAATATGTGTATTATATATGCCGAGTATATATATTTTTTTTAAATTAAAAGAAAGAACGAAGAGTATAAATGAGAAAGAAAGAAAAAAGACCTCAAGGGCGAGACTACCCGACGACGTTCTAGTGGATGCAAATGCCTGTTCATGCAAATAGCGTTAGCTTATATGCGATCCAGTGTCCTGGCTTTGGGTGGCAAAGAGACTGAAAAGCGATGAAGAAACACAAAGGAAGAGCGAAGGTGATTCAAATCTTGCAACGTTTAATTCGCCTAATTATTTGAGATTTGAAACATCTGCTGAATATTATTATTTTTTATTATTATTTTTTTTTTTTTTTTTGCTTAATTTTAGCATTTGTCACGCTAAATAGGTGTAATTCGTGTGAGATAAAATAGCTGTAATTACAAGGTAAGTAAATGTTGACGTCTGGTACACCGGCAAGCCGAAGACTTTCTTTCACAAGTATACAGGAAGTGGTTGAGGTATTCGCATACAGCTGTGAACACTGTCGCATAATGGCAGTTCCCAGCAAGTATTTCAAGCAGAGATTTATAAGCATGCATATGGATCCAAACGAACACTTCCAAATCTAAGTAAATAATTCATGCATTTAAGTATAAAGAAACATCAAAGAATGCAGAACAATCCGCATAATTACGCATACATTTGACTCATTTTATCTATCTATCTATCTATCTATCTATCTATCTATCTATCTATCTATCTTTTTATATATGTCTCTCTCTATATATACATAGAGAGAGAGATACATATAGATAGATAAAATGAGAGCGATGTATGCGTAATTATGAGGATTGTACTACATTTTCTCTCTCTCTCTCTCTCTCTCTCTCTCTCTATATATATATATATATATATATATATATATATATATATATATATGTTCATCTTTGTCGATCTGTTCATATCTATTTAACTTTGTTAGTCTGTTCATATCTATTTTAACAGCTATTTTCTATAGATCTATTACAATATGTTCAAATCTATTTTCTATTTAGCCATCACGCAATCTTTCTCTTTTTCTCTGTCTCCCACACTATATCTCTCTCTACACACAAACAAAGACGCGCGTGCGCACACACACACACACACACAGAGTGCGATGGGTGAATTGACGCCATTTTATATTTTAATTTCGGCTATGTGCTTTGTTAGTTTTGATT
>OZ010576.1:91798395-91823395 GCA_963932145.1 Acanthosepion lycidas | reverse complement strand
TATTGAAATTTTTTAAAAATTTAAAATTACGCAAACAGATAAAGAGTGATAAAAAATAAAGCAAAGGAATAACTGCTAGAAAGAAAGAAAGAGAGAAAGAAAGAAAGAACGAAAGAAAGAAACAAGGTAAGAAAGAAAGAAACAAAGTATGAAAGAAAGAGAGAAAATTTAGTAATTAAGAATATTAAACTAGAAATTAAATAAATTAAGAAAAAATAGGTATAAGTGTATATAAAAATATATATAAAAAGATAATGACATCAAGAAATATGGAAAGATGGAAGGAGGGAGGGGAAAGAGAGAAAAAGAAGGAAGGAACGAAGAAACGAACGAAGGAAGAAGGAAAAGAGAAAATGAACAAGGATATAATGAATTTAATAAAATTTTGGATGGATGGCATCTATATAGAATGAAAGAAATAAAGAACGAAAAGCAAAATAGATAGAAAGAATGAAGAAAATGAATGAAAAACATGAAGAATTAAATACGAATATTAAATAACAAAGAAATGAATTAATCGGCAAAATAAGAAAAAAGAGAATAAATAAAAAAACAAAAACAAATTTAACCGAGAATGACAACAGAAAAGAAGAAAGGCAGCAATGAAGGAATATAGAAGCGGACAATAAAATTTGGAAAATAAGGTAGAAAGAAAGAAAGAAAGAAAGAAAGAAAGAAAGAAAGAAAGAAAGAAAGAAAATCAAAGATGAAATTAGAGTCACAGAAAAATCATATAAAATGATAAGTAAAAAACGGAAATGAACGAGATAAATGAAGACAAAAGAAAGGGTGAAAGAAAGGGAAAATTAAGAAAAAGTAAAGAAAAGAGAGTAAAATTATGAGAAGAAGAAGAGAAGTAATTAAAGACGAAAAAGAAGAAAACGAGGAAGAAACATAAAAGGAAGATTACAGGAAGAAAAGAAAAAAATTAAGTAAGAAAAATAGAAAAAGACAAAAAAAAAATTATACGAAAAGAATGAATAACTTTGAATAACAATTGCAAGAATTTTGATAAAATAAACAAAAGCTGGAACAAATTCCCCAAAATATCTTTTGGAACAAAAATCTTTAAAAAACACATATAAGAAATGCTAAGCAAAGGGTGGGATGTGCCGAAGGATAAAAGAAAAGACGTAAGGAAAGAGCGAATTATAGACAAATAAATCATTGCTGTTCCTGATCGTATGCCGAACACGGGGTCGTTGTACCTCACCATCCATCAATGTCCACGTTACATTGGAACGCTCCGAAAGTTAGAGGCTACTCTTGGTTTGGCGCTGATACCAACCGTACAGTTAATTCGTGATAAAGCCCAAGTAGAAAAGAATACACTGGACACTTTTTTTTTATTATTTTCAAGACTGACACATTTAAGGGAATTATAAAGTGTGAAATGTGTTCGCGTTTTACCTAGTAATACGCTAACACTGCTGGCACACACACGTTGATATATCTTGAGATTTGATAGAGATATGTCGAAAATAGATCTCTGCATTTATATTTCGAAAGATAAAAACCGTGAAAATATTAAATTCAGTGAAATCTTTTGATTATTATAAATTGAGAAAAAAAAAATCTGTTGACGGAAAATATACAGGATGTTTCACAATCTTTGAAACAAAATGATCGGTCACAAATCATGGGCCACAAATGATAGCGTAATAGAAATTACATATATTGAAAGGTAAAAGGATAACATTTTAAGATCTGCAACCATTTAGCCATGAACCAAACATTTCAAGAGGATCCCTAGAGTAAATGCTCCAGATACTCGCCGTTCAAATGAAAGCACTGTTGAATACAAAGCTTTTGATAACGCGTACACATTCTTCTATGGTGATCACTTGAATTTTCTCTGTGATGGCTGCCTTCAATGTTGCAATGGTGCGAGGGTTGCACTGGTAGATGTTGTACTTGAGGAACCCCCAGGGAAGATATCTGGAGGTGAGTCAGGCGAATGAGGTGCTCATTCGATTTTGTGGCTGATGAGATGTTCCCCAAACTTTTCCCGGGGCCATGCCATAGTAACATTAGCAGTGTGAGGAGGATCACCGTCCTGCTGGATCCTCTGTACCTCCTCGTCAAATGTCCTCACTCTCCTTTATCTATCCCCATCTGAGAGGCCGCTGCTTTGTTTCGACAATTGTGAAACTCCTTATACTTGGAAACATAAGAATCAAGAAAATGCAGAATGTTTTTTTTTTTTAAATCCTTTCACTCCAAGCAAGGCAATAATGCAACAAAGATGCAGGTATGAAGGTATGTACGCCGGGCTTATTGAATATAATTATCTGAGATATGTTAAAAGAGACGACGGATTCTTTACGCTATTTTCCAACCAATGCAATGTAGAGGGTTATTAAATGGTTGTTTTATAGACGTAAGAATTGAAGTTTACCATGATATGTAGGGTTGAACTTAAAGAGTTTGAGATTGTAAACATCTCTAGAGATTTTTCCCCAAAGCAGCTGTCCTTGAGAGCTATCTCTCCGAATTAAATATCTTTCCTACGTCTACACGGCAAGGTCAGAACTAGGAAATGTAACTCATCTGAACGTTTTCAATGAAATAGCTATAGAATAACATTAACCTTGCGACATTTCATCTGTGTGGTAACGGCCTGTAGGGTGGAAAATTATTCATCACTCACAAAGACGCATAACAGAATTTCAACTCTGTCGATAAAGAGGGGATTGAGCAGCTCCATCATGGATAGGGCTGCAATATACCAATTTTGTTCTGATCGGATTCTAATAATGCAAACGTTCGAAATCACATTAGAATAACGAAAGAAGCTTCGCAGAAACTAAGCAAAATAGAAATGATTCCACAGAAACAAATAAAAAGATTCTTGAACTATAATGTCATATCTATCCCCCGCCATGAAAGGGAACGTAGGAAAATTTCCATATAGTTGGAGAAGAGACTTAAAGCGAATGATATTGGTTTCTACAGTGTAATGTAGAGAATGCCTTAGACAGAACACATGAACAATCAAGAAATTCTAAATACAAAGGGAGTTAAAGAGACATATTTCAAATCAGGAAAAAGACACTTTACATTACTTGGGCATTAAGAAGAAAGGGTCTTATGGAAAAGTTATAATTAATGGGATCAAATGAAGTTAAACAAGATTAAATGGAAAGAAAGATCCACTTGCTTAATGAACCTGTACCTCTAAATAGCAGAACGGAGACAAGAAATTATAGTAATGATTCCAACGTTACTTAGATCTATAAGGGGCAGGAACTGTGGAGAGCCATAGTTTCCACGCTGTGAATGGACACAGAATATAAATAATGAGTAAATCTGACAGACGAATAATACAAATAGTACTTGATGGCATCATGACAGTCTCGTCCAAGCTTGAAACTGACATTCACGCTTGCATTTCTCTATAACTGTTTTTTTTTTGTTTTTTTTTAACTATAATAGTAGTTTAGTTATACTGACATTCAAAACTGATATTTAAAAATGACACGATATATTTCAGAATAAAAATATTTTTACCCATGGATAAGTAACAAAGATGGCAATGCTATCAAATCTGTTCAAGCAGGACCTAATAATCAAATAGAGGCACCTAAGATGCGAAAAAGAAAATACAATTAGTCTTTTCTCCAAATTGGCTTTACTTTTAATAATAGCGATGATATGGAACAACCAGTTGGTTTAATTTACAATAACGTTTTGTCGGTGGAGAATATGAAACCTTCAAAATTAAAAAGGAATCTTGAATCCAAACATTCCTCATACGTCAATAAGCCAAAGACATATTTTGAAAGACTGTCAAGATCTTCAAATATACACTGTATAGTATTCATTCTCGCTGTCATATTCTTCTTCTAAGTGTCGTTTGAAGACGTGGGCGAACATGATTGTCCAAATGTTCCTATCCTTTGTGGCTCTTAGTAAATGTTGCCATTATGCTATCCCACCTGCCCTTTGTTCTGATTTTATTATTATTATATAAGAGAGCTATCAGTCCTTTCTTTCACCGAACCACGCAAAAGTGTGAATACTCGTTGAATTGAAATTAAATGGGGCCGCGAAGCGAAATGCTGTGGTAACGAAAATTAAATTAAAACATTTCAAATATAGAATTTATACTAGACACCGTATAGTATACATTATAGAACAGCATTTTTTTAAATATGGGTCGTGAAATGCTGGGCTGGCAAAATTTAAATTCAAACGCTTGAATTTCAGTTTCTATGTTATTTCCCAAAAGCACAATATTTAAGAAAATACGATGAGTCATTTCACCAAAATGGCTTTACTTTTAATAATAGCGACGGTATGGAACAAACTCTTGGTTTAATTCGCAATAACGTTTTGTCCGTGGAGAGTATGAAATCCTCAAAATTAAAAAGGCTTCTTGGATCCAAACATACGTCAATAAATCAAAATGTAACACCAATATTCGATGCAGGGACGAAATATAGTATTAGGTTGGTGCAATAATAATGACGGTTTTTGACGTATTTTTTGACGTATTTTTTAACGTCAAAAACCGTCATTATTTTTTCACCAACCTAATATTATATATGCGCACGATAGATCCTGCCGAGAATAATTGTCTAGAAGAGCGCTTCTTAAACTATGGAAATGCAGGGGTGGCGAAAATGAAATTCAAACACTTGAATTTCAGTTTCTATGTTATTTCCCAAACGCACAAAATATTTAACCTGATGCGACATGCAATCAGTACGGTAATAAAACGCGCGTGCAACGCCGTTGCGACAAGGTCAGTGACAACGGATGTATTTTCGTGAATTCTAGGTACCAATGAGGAATGCTCATAAGACTCATCTATCATGAAAATGTTTATGGATAAGAGAAAATGTAACTACGTTAAGGCGATGGAAAAAGGACAGAAATCGAAATGCAAGATCAGGGCCGATAACTTTACCGATTCTTCGTTGGATTTTGCCAAGAACATCTAGATATAAAACAGAAGCACCAGACAAGATGTAGCACCAATATTCGATGCAGGGACGAAATATAGTATTATAAATGCGCACGATAGATCCTGCCGAGAATAATTGTCTAGAAGAGCGCTTCTTAAACTATGGAAATGCTGGGCTGGCAAAATTTAAATTCAAACGCTTGAATTTAAGTTTCTATGTTATTTCCCAAAGGCACAATATTTATCGCTGCGGTAATAAAACGCGCGTGCAAGCTCCGTTGCATCGAGTGCGGTGACAACGGATGTATTTTCAGTCTAGTTGGTTAATACTGGGGGTCGCGAAAAAAATTCGTCATGAAAAATGGGTTCACGAATGAAAAAAGTCTAAAAGGCGCTGTTCTAGAAATTTATTGTGAACAAATTTTTTTGGCATCGGGATCTACAATTGATTTATTATAATTATTCAACTTCATGTCTGTTTGGGTTGGTTTGATTTGTTTTGTTTTACGGTATATCAACCTCAATAGATTATTTAATGCCGACAAAAATTTTATTTCTGGTAATATTTTTTCTTGAAAAATCTATTGTCGGTAATATTTTCTTTTCTAAAATGTATAGCAGGTAATATTTATTTAAAAAAATATAGAGTTGGTAATATCTTTTGTTTTCAAAAATGTTTTGCTGCTAATAATGAATTACTGAAAATAATTTTTTACAAAGTATTTCTGGTATTAAAACCTATTTTTACATTTTTATAGTGCTTTAACCCCAGTTTTGGGGTTAACTACTTACCTACTTACCCATAGCTGGGACACTAACAGGTTCTACCAACCCAGTTCAGGGTGAACCTGGGAACACTAGCAATCAAGAGCTGGTTCTACGCTCCTCAAAACTTCCTGATCAGAAGCCTTGCTATCGGATGTAGTTCATCGTCTTACTCAGGACGCCGATGTAGATTATCCTCAAACCCAAGACACCGATATAGTTTATCCTTACACCCAGAACGCTTCATGCCAGTGGAAAATGTGAGACCGACATAGAGATAAACATCAGCCATGCTGATAGGAGACGAAAAAACGTTCTTTATGATGATTCATAGAGAGCAAAGCCAACATTAAACGATGACATGCGTTCTCCGACTTGTGAAAAGAGATAGTAACAAAACCTCGTTTGCAAATAGTTCTGTTATAGTAGAACGCCTTCAAATAAACCTAACAATAGAATCATGTTTACAACATATTATCGTTTGTTTTTACAAAGCAATGAGAAACTGAACTTGTTTAAATCATCAACATTCGTCAGTGGGTAACTGAGAAATTGTGAAGTATGATTATGCATAGAACCATGTAATATTGATTCACTGCCGTATAAAACAATATCTTCAGATTTTTACCACCTCAAAATGAAAAACAAAAAAAGCAAACAGAAGATACATTGATGGTCTCGCACTTCATCCTGAACCCAAACTTATTAGATTGACTGCTCTACTAGAAAGCTAAGTTAATCAATATTTCTGCACTCGTTACCATCTGTAATTATAGATAAGCTCAATGCCTGACATAAACAATGAATCTTAGGATACTGCAGTCGATAATTATTGAATTATGCTTTAGGGATGGTTGTCGTAGAACATTCACGGTAAATAAAACAAGGCATTTGAAATATATTACTTCAGTATTACTTTTCTATCGAAAGAAATAATGCAGTATGAATTTATAATATAAAATCTCTCGGGTTCTTAATCAAAACCATTAAGTATTTAATTATTCATAGTAATTTTAGATTTCGTACTATTTTAATGCAGCCGTTATGTGGGATAATACTTAATTCGTTAAAATTATTTATTTTTCTTTCAGATTCAAAAGGATATTTAGAATATAATGAACTGGATTTGATGAGATTCTAAAGAAAAGTGAAGTATTAGGTTGGTGCAAAAATAATGACGTAATACTGTCGTTTTTTGACGTATTTTTTAACGTCAAAAAACGACACCATTACGTCATTATTTTTGCACCAACCTAATATTTACAATTTCCTCACCTAATATTTATTTTTTGTGAAATTTCAAAAGAAAAAAAGTAAAGAGTACTAAACTGTTATGTAGTATCAGTCCTCCTACAGGCCAGTGAATGCTGACCAATCTTCTCAAAGATGAAAAGACTTGAACAACAGAAATTTGCATCTACAGAAGTATGGTTAAAATATCATGGACCGAACATGTGAGCAACGATGAACTTGTATAAAAAATAGAAATAAAAGGGTACATAATTAACATCAGAATGAGACAATTGAAATTACGAGGCTACATAATGAGGAAAGAGGGCTTGGAAAATTTGACGTCCACAAGACATATTGAAGGAAAGAGTGACAGTGAAAAAAACCGCATGACCTTCCTAAAGAACGTATGCATTTGGATGGCAGAACAGGGTTTAGGAGAGATAGCAAAAAAAGAAAAATTAATAAGGGCTACAAAGGCTAGCACATTGTGGAGTGTAATGATTGCTCACGTTCTTAAGCGGCATGGTACAGAGAAGAAGAAGAAGAAGTAATAGTAGTAGTAGTAGTAGTGATAGTAACATTGTATGTTTGAATAGGGTGACTGTTATCGGTGCAGAATGTAAAATCGGCGAACCTAGTTCAAATTCCGGTCGATTTTGTTTCATACACTTCACTATACTGCCCTTGATAACGAATTAATTCATCTTCCTCTATCTTTGGTTTAAATACAAAAGAAGACTTGACCCTCCTATCCCTTTGGTAGTAACCAGTCGAGGAGTAGGAAAACTATGAATTTAAAACTAACCTGAAAAATGATACGCTCTGTGAAGCTATTTTCCCTTATATATACCACTAACGAACTTATTGTTTACGGGACTCCTGGCGAGAATAATATTTTCACGAATCTTTTAAATGTTGAGGGGCCCACCTCTTTTTATACAAATGAACTTACCCAGTATATACATATAGTACTGCAAGACTGATACAAGAATAAAAGAGAGAGCAAGACCGAGGAGTCGAGTCCAGAGTGACAGAGTAGAAGGTTGTAGGTAACCGGAAGAGTGAGGGTGAGGTAACAGCATTGTAGGAGTCACAGTGAGCGAGCACGTAGACTCAGTAAGAAGTCATACAGCGATACTTCAATACCAAAGACTGTATATAAATATTTTGCTACTAGCCCGTATTCCTGGAACTACTAACCTACTTTACCAGTTGTATTATTAAGTTAATACATTATTTTCATATATTCATTCCTGACGTTTGTTATTTATTGGTAACGGATTTCAACCCGGAATCCACAACATTAAAAATTAGCTTAAGTATTGCCAGCCATTATAATTAATTCTTACTGCCTTATTCGTTTCATGATAATGATGATGATCATCCCCTTGTCTTTTGTAATCGTAGGGGGCTTCGAATGCAAAAGCCACACTGAATCTCCTCCATAACGGTAGCCATCCACAAGTTATTTTCATACTGTTCCATTGTTAAAAATTGTCCAACCAGTTTTTGCGTTTGCGTCCACTCCTATGTTCACCTTCAATGGTGTCTTGCATGATGGTCATGTACAGACTGTCGTGTCTTCTAACAAAACCACACCATTTTTCTCCGTTTGACAGTAACTACAACAGGTTCCTTGTGTCCCAGAAAACATTCAAATTCGTTTCATCTTAATTACTTTTCCTTGGAACTGCACAGACCGTCATTCAACAAGCATTAGTTATCACCGGAGATAGAAAATAAAGTATATAGCGTATTCTCTATTGCTGATCTTCGCTTTTATCAACTGCCATAGAATGATGCGATAAAAATGCATTAACTTTAAAAGAAACCTATTAAAAAATAATGTTATTAAATTCCCACTCACAAAAAAACGCATATGAGTAAATGCCCTTATTTATTTATATTGATTTTAAAGTCTACCCACTTAGATCATCGAAAGACTTATCATACAGTGTACTAATTGAATAAATGTGCTTATATTGCGATCAAAAAAAAAAAACATAATAATTTAACAGATACAGACACCGATAAGAACTAACGGCAGATTTACGTTTATTAGCGAGCATAACTGCACATTGCTCTAAATAATTTCGTAGTCGAAACAATGCCGGCCGCCTAGCTAAATGGTGGTTTGTCATTAAAAAAAGGAATGCAGGTCCGATTTCTGCCGAGATATATATTTTATTTCACAATATTTTGGTATTCTCGACTGGTAGACTTAATTGGTAAGGCACACTTCGACTAAAGGATTGGTTCCCATGAAGAAAAAAGGGAACGCAGGATCGATTCCTGTAGTTAAGCATATTTTTCGTTATTAAGTACATTCCGATTATTCGTTGGTCATCATTAATTTCACTGCTTCAAATAACAAGGAGGTGAACTAATACATCTGTACACTAATAAAAAGAAGAATCATATAGTAGTATTAGAGGTAGTAGTAGTCATAATATATATTAGGTTGGTGCAGAAATAATGTCGTTTTCTCACATAGTAACATATGTGAGAAAACGACATTACTTTTGCATCAACCTAATATATATATACATACATATATATATATATATATATATATATATATATATATATATATATATATACACGAATAAAAGTCTACATACAGGTGCATATACTTGCACGTACGTATAAATATATTTATTCCACAGGTGTTAATAAATACAATGCTCAATGTTATGAAAGAGAGCTATAAGTATATATTAGAAAAATATACATAATATCCAACGCAGGATAGCACGACTCGGAGTTTTATGCAGTTTCTGCAATCTTCAGATGCAATATATATATATATATATATATATATATATATATATATATATATATATATATATATATATCGATAAAATAATTTAATCGGCCGAGCACTGTGGAGAGTAAGGAACGAATTTGTAAACAGTAACTATTACTAATGATAATGCAAGACTCTCCAAGCTGATTAAGTCCTCTGAGTGACTGGTGTTTTTATGAAAAAAATAAATACGCAAAAATTCGGCTTTCCCTCTGCTTGGCGTCGATAACCTAGTGGGTAACTACACTGATGAGCTGTGAAACAGTCTGCGGATATATATATATATATATATATATATATATATATGAGCGACACACAGTACAGGTTTTCATCAACCCGATCCATTGCTGATGCCCTAGCTAACTTACAAATTTAGTGAGACATTAGACAATTAATACATCTTATTAGATGTTTCAAAGGTTTACTGCACAAGTTCTCTATGAAATCACTGAAAATGTTTTCTCAATTATGAAGGCCTTCCTAAAGAGTCACTCCCTAAAGGTTCGCTTTTCGGTCCAACCCTCTTTCTACATTACATAAAATATCTGCCTAAGAGTATACTAAGATCATTTGTGAATATTTGTGTTAATGATTCAACAGTATATGTGTTCACGTCCAAAACTGTAGATGATCAGACATTCACAGCTGATCTCTCCTGTGACCTAGGTCTAACAGCTCAGTGGAAGAAAATCTGGTTGCTCACATTCCAAACAAAACTAGTTATCGTCATCGTTGATCGCACTCAAAATTTCCCCAATCGCTAAAGATGCTGGGAAAATGGTCGACAACTGTACTAGACAGCTCCGGTGTCCTCTACCTTCACAGATGCCAGATCAGACCGAGTCCTATTGTTATATATGGGCATGGGCTGTTCATTCTCAATATAATCCAAAAGTCATCGCGAGTGAGAATTTATTTTCTGCCCTACAATACCCGTCTCGCTACTTAATCGCTACTTTCATGGAAAGTGTTCAGAAGAACTCCATTTTTTTGTTCCATCACTTCTTACGTTCACGGCTGAGACCTGCACATTCCTTTCGTATTCAATTGGTGAAATGTAAGTTCCACTTGAGGAGCTTCTTCCCGCGAAACACTGCTCTTTGAAAACGACTCCCAAGAGGATGCTTCCACGATCCCTATACATTCATAAACTGAAGAGACAAGACTTCACACTGAATAGCCATCGAGACTGAACATTCCTTTGGATATTAAACAGATACATTGAAGTACTGTGTATATCTGATTTTTGAATGCGTGCATATGCATATATATATATATATATATATATATATATATATATATATAGAGAGAGAGAGAGAGAGAGAGAGGCAGAGCAAGAAATAATATGAGTAAACGTTTGTCATTCCTTTGAAGATTAAACAATTAGATACATTGAAGTACTGTATATCTTTGGTTTTGAATGCGTGCATACATACATACATACACACACACACACACACATATATATATATATATATATATATATATATATATATATATATAGAACGAGAGAGAAAGAAAGAAAGAAAGAAAGAAAGAGAGAGGGATAGAGAGAAATAATATAAGTAAAAGGTTTGTCATTCCTTTGAAGATTAAACAATTAGATACATTGAAATACTGTTTAACTGATTTTTGACTACGTGCATATGCACACACAGACACACACACACACACACACACACATATATATATATATATATATATATATATATATATATATACATACAGAGAGACAGAGAGAGAGAAGTAATATAAGTAATACGTTTATCAGTCGATTCATGTTACCTTCAGCTTCCCGATTCCAGAGTTTCGTAGACGAACCCTCCGGGAATGATTCCATTCACTCGTCAGAGATTATCAGCAATTGTGTGTTTATAATTCTTGATTTATCTTTTTATATATATATATATATATATATATATATATATATATATATATATATATTTGCATTTCATTGGTGCAATTTTTTTCATAGTGCATGTGTACACGCGTGCCTGCATTCGAAGCCGTGCGCCCATGCGCCAGTCTGTGCGTATGTACCTACGTGTGTAGAATATCGTGGTTATTTGTCCTTTTGGTCGTTTTTTTTTTCCACTCACTTCTTTTGGTTTTCTATCTTTTCTTACCTTTTCTCTTTTTCCTCTTTTCTTTCAATTGTAGCCATTTTGAATTCCGGTTAATTGAGAGAGAGGGTAGGAAGAGAGAGGGAGAAAGAAAGAGATATTTCGTTTAGATTAGAAATAAAATATTTCTGAACTGGCGTTCTATTCAATTAAAATTTGGTTAAATATTTTTTTTTTATTTCGGGGAAAGAATATATAACTCGTGGAAAACGAAGTTTTTATTTATAATTTTGTATTGATTACAATTTTACACCTAAAATAATTATACATTTTCCCTGGGCAAATTTGTTCAACTTCAAAAAGAATATTTACTTTCCATTTAATAATTAACTGGACATTATCAATTGTTTTGTTCAATATAGATTAGTCGTGGAAACATTTGAAACATCATTTGGTTTTTCTCAGCCAAAAGCTCCATAACAAGCAAGAAATAACCAGATTGACGCAGTTCGATTAAGAGATTTTCGCTTACAAATAGAAACAGAATGATCAATAATTTGATTAAGCCGATAATTAAAAGTTCATTTAAAAGAATTTCATGTGTGATAAAAATGCATTTTCCTGTACCCCGTTTGCTTTTCTTTTTATTATTATTATTATTATTATTATTATTATTATTATTATTATTATTATTATTTCAAGTCATCAAAGCAATGTAACAAATCCATTAACACACAGTGGCGGGTACTGGGTGTGAAAAAATATAAGGAAAAAAAAAATCATTTTACGGTGAGAGAACAATAAATCACAATAATTAAGAAGATAGAAGGCGAATATTTACGAGAAAGCAAGAAGCCGGAAGAGAGTTCCACAAGCGATAAATGAAAGAAAAGTAACTGCTAGCATAGAACTTACGGTTAAATATAGTAACTGCCTCTGTAAAATGATGCGATCTGCCACCAAACTAGAATTTGGCTTAAATTCATAAAGTTTAGCTACTATACGGGAGAGTTTATCAGAACAATTTCCATGAAAGTATTTATAGAAAAAGCTACATTACGGCGGTAGGAAAGTAACTGATGTCGAGATGCCAGGTCAGGACAAATAACACTGCACATTCTAATTTGGATTTTATCAAGAATCTTTAAATATATGTAAAATACTAGAACCTATGTGGCAATAATATTCTAGGCAGAAACGAATGGTAGACTTTTAAATGTGTAAGATAGATTTGGTTGAAAATAATTGTACCAACTTTCTTAGCAACAGATCTAGAAAATGATTCAATAAAAAAGTAATGTGAACGAAATCGATAAACAAAAACAAAACATTTTTTGAAGCCGTAATGTGTTAAAGGCGATACTAACATAAAACATTACAGCCACGTTTTTTTTGCAGATGTGGCCGCAGATGTACACCCATGACACGAGATATACCAATAATTGAGAAAGGACTTACAAAACTAACTAGTATATGAAAGAAAGCATCTTTCCTTTCAATCAACTTGAAATCTTGAAATCTTATGCATTTTTAATCCTCTGATATTAAATGAAACATATATATATATATATATATATATATATATATATATATATATATATATATATATATATATATATATATATATATATATATATATATTAGGTTGGTGCAAAAATAATGTCGTTTTCTCACATATGTTACTATGTGAGGAAACGACATTATTTTTGCACCAACCTAATATACATACATATATATATATATATATATATATATATATATATATATATATATATATATAAATTTAAAGCTTCAAATTAATTATACTTTTTTATTGTATTTTACGTTGTATGCGTGTTCATTAATCATATGAGTGCGTTCTCATTCTATGATATCGTTTAACTTTATAAGAGCCAGATAAGCTCGAATATTGTGTACTGTCTTGGTCAAAAGCGCATCAGAGTAATTGTTCGAGAAGTATTATTTTTCACCTTCCAATATCTCGCTCACAGGCGAGATGTGGTGAGTTTCTCACTGCTATATAGCTACCATGGAAAATGTTCGGACGAACTACATTTCTTGTTTGCGAGCCTTACCTTCACTAAGACCCGCCATGCTACTTACATTGTAGCAAACCATCCGTATTCCGTCGGCCAGATGTAACTTCCATTCGAACAAATTCTTCCCGCGAACTACTTCCTTGTGGAACATACTCCAAGAGGATGTTTCCCCGATCACTAAAATCTTAAGATGATCATGGTCTAGAGTTAACCGTAATTTCACCTCCTATTCATATAATCTACACCTCTAACTTGAGTGTTCCCCGGGCCTTATACAGTGTGAAATTTATCGTAAAAAAAATTATAATTTATATTTTACCGTAATCGATATGTCTGGAAGATGAATTCTTGATGTTATCAGCCTAGAGCATTTTCCACTTTTAGAAATAGCCTGAGAACCAAACTATGTGTTGACCCAAGCCTTGTGAATGGAATTTAGTCAACGGAACTGTTCCGAGGCCGTCCATACTTTCGCTAGTCACAAGTCACAAGTGACGTGAGAAGTCACAAAGGAAGAGAGAAGAGGTCACAATTGACGTGAGAAGAAGAGACATGTTGATCAGACCAGACCAGACGATGTACTCTTTTCCAAAAATTGTCACTAAAATCGGCTCAGTATAGTTGCAGTATAAACCACAGTTGAGCTCTTTGAGTGTGGAGCAAATACAAATGTGCCTGAACAGGCGTCTATAACGACAGAGCACACCCATTTGCCCTAGCAGATCGGCGTGCTCAGAAAACGAGAAGGCGGTCATTAATGCTGGTTCTATAACAATGATAATTCTTTTTAAGTTAACTTGAAATTTACTGCACGGTGAAAGTATCTTTTTTATAGCATTCTAATATAAAGAAATTGCGGGTATCGCGTTATTTTTAATATTTATAGAGATTTTGCACATATTTCTTGGAAGTTTCAAGGAAAACAACTTTATCTTTATTCGCAATTATTCAAAGGTAAAATCAACGATGCAGAAGGACGCACCTAATGGGGCGCTATTTTAGACATGAAGTCTAAGTTAACGGTAAACTAGTACTATGAGAGCCAAGCGAAAGAAAAACGAAAAGAGAAAAAAAAATACCACATTCATTGGAACAATCTTAAAGGACACCAGCATGGAAACGACACAAGAGCTAAACACCGTCATGATAGACCTTGCAAAATGGAAGAAGCGTGTAGACACTATGAGAGTGGACACTATGGGTGTGGACACTATGGGTGTGGACACTATGGGTCGTCCCAACGGGCGAACTAGTCTGTTCAGTTTAGTCAATATTCTAGCTTATTTTAGGTATTATGTCGTCTGAAAGGATTCATCATTCCTGTAAAAGACCCGGGGTGGGGGGTTGGTGGGGTGCGGGGGTTGGTGAACTCGAGGCAAAGGTTACGTTAAGGGGTAGATTATATGGATAGGAGGGAAACATAACGTTTAAAACAAGACATGAACAAGATTTTAGTGATCGGGGAAACATCATCTTGGGAGTCAGTTCCACAGGAAAGAGGTTCGCAGGAAGAAGCTGTTTAAGTGGAACTTACGTCTCCCTGATGGAATACGGAGGGAATGGGCGTTGTTTGCTACAATGTAAGTGTCATGGCTGTGAAGGTTAGACCTGGCGGGACAAAGAAATTAAGTTCGTCCAAGCACTTTCCATGGCAGTAGCGAAAAAGTACGCCACATCCCGCCTGTGAGAGAGAGATTGGAGGGTGGATGGAAAACGATTCGACGACCACATGGACTCACAGACCCTCGTGGAAAGTGAGGAATAGGCTGCTTATGCCCTAATATGACAACAGTACTACATTTTTGGATTGATCTTTCTCTTGTACAGATAGAGAATAGCATGAGGAATCATGTACTTATTGAAGCAAGACAGGGAACCGACCATTTTACCTGCATATTTAGCAATGAATCATATGTACTTGTTCCATTTCAAGCAGGTAAGCGTTTATGAGTGGGTAAGTGAGCAAGTGAGAATGAAACGAAAAACACAAAATTTTAATTAATATCATGAAATTAGGCAATTTAATCAGAAAGGTAAACCCTACCCATGCGACCCACGGGCCACAGTTTGTCCATGAATGCATTAAGTATATAAGAACATTATCGATCGCTCTGTGTTCTTTATTTATTTATTTCTTTTTTTATGTGTATTGTCTTTTACTCACTAAAACTGAACAACATCTCTGATATATCTTTTTCTTCTATCTTTCGTAGCAATAAAAACGGAATGGCCCATTGTTTATCAATGTTAGTGGATAGGCCGGAACATCTCCTCTAAAAAATGAAGGAATAAGGGAAAATAATAATAATAATAATAATAATAATAATAATAATAATAATGAGAAGAAGAAGAAGAAGAAGAAGAAGAAGAAGAACTGGATGAATCGATAACATGTAGTTATTTTCGAATTTCCTTATGATCACAGCGGAATAGTCAATTATTCCTTTGACATTGTCAGTGAGTTTCTTTCTTTCCTATATATACATTTCTTATATAAACATTCTGCGTCACTGATAAATTGTTCCTTGTGTCTCCACACCACTGCCATCCCGATCAAAACGGAATGGCCCATTATTTACCTGGGTTAATGGTTAGGCCGTAACGCCCTTGCTATCAAATAACAAACTAACTGAAGGAATGAAGGGACAAATAGAAAATAATAATAATAATAACAACAACAACAACAATAATAATAATAATAATAATAATAATAATAATAATAATAATAATTGTGTCTCTGTCTCTTGCCAACCCATGTAGGAGAAGGAAATCTCCGAACAACAAACCGCAACTCAAGGTGTTAATCGTGTCGAGGTGTGAATCGCCGCTACGTTATGAGGTCGAGAATGATTTCCTACAGGCTTCGGAACCTTGTCTGTAAAAGACACTTACCTAATATGTGGAGCAACCTCGTGGGAACAATATGCGAAATAAAATCAAACCAAAAAGTCCGGTATGACTCTTCCACTGGATAAACAGTGACCCCGTCTCTAAGAAAGGAACCTGCTTAAGGTCGAAAAATATGCTGTAAGAAAAAAAAAACTCCTATAGTAATATCGAATTTTCAGGTCCGTACAAATGGAATGATCCCAATGATTCCATAGCAAAATCCCTAACTACATCCACAAGCATTAATTTAAAAAAAGAAAGAAAAGAAAACGTAAAATGGTATCGCGACGAATAAAAACTCGTTAGGACTGCATTGATAAATCGTTGCACAAACCTCAGAAAAACATCACTCGGCAAACATGACATTTGGGGAGAAAATGTTGGGCAAGTAAAATACGAAAATAAACTAGCCAATGTAAGAAGTTACATCACGAGATATAACCGACTGACACATGTTGAAATTAAGGAAATAAAAAGAACTGCAACCAGAATAGGTAAATCAACAGAACATGAAACGGAACGAGAAAGGGACATAAAAACTACTAACTTCACACAAATCATAGATCATAATGAAGAAACTGAGATACACACCAATCACTGTGAAGATAATGTTGAAAGTTTGAAAGAGTTGAAAAGCCATGATCTTAGTCGCTCACAATCGTGCAATAAAACAAGTCCAAAACATATTGAACCGGATTATGTTACGGAAAACAAGAAAATTATACAAGAAGCCAAGGAAGAAATCTTGAAGCATATGAGTCAGACACAAAATTTTGAAATGGTGGAAAAGATAGCAATTCCCGAAATTTAACCAACAAAGCATATCTCAAAACTATTAAACTCTACAATGTAGCACTCATTCCTGGATGAAATAAACCCAAATACAATTCTCAAGGAAGCAATAGCAACAACTAAAAAAATTAAACCTCTAAGTAAAAATCGACAGTCTCACGTGAATGAAGATCCATATTGGTAAAGAAAAACAGAGAAAGGAATTGAACAACTTAGAAGTGAATTATCAGTACACGATAAACTGGCGTGAATCTACACGGGGAAAAAAAACACACACACAATTGCAAAATTTCCAGAAATAGGTAAAATTCTGAACGTTTGGCTCTATTATCTAAATACGGGACACACACACACACACACACACATGCACACACACACACAAACTAACCAAAGAACTTCAATGGTCAATGATCCTGCTAATATCCCCCCACGGGTAACCAAAGGAATTACTTTCCTTCTATTCAAGAATGGTGACATAAATGTCCCAAAAAACTACAGACCAATTACATGTCTTCCCACAAATTAAAATATGTTCGCATCTATTCTGACAAAATAGACATATTCTTTCTTAAGAAAATGAGATACAACCAGTTGAACGAAAAGGGTGCAAACGTGGCTCGTTCGATTCTAAAAACCAATTACATATTAATAGGATGCTCTTGGAAAAATGCTTCAATACAAAGAAAAATATCAGTACTGCCGGGATAGATTATACTAAGGCCTTTGGTAATGTACCACATTCCCGGATCTTAAAGTCTTTAGATATATACAAGGTATCACCCAACATCATGAATTTCATCAAACAAAATATGTCGATATGGAAAACAACAACTCACCTCAATCATATAATATATAAGTCTTGTGAAATAAACATCAAAAGAGGAATATTTGAAGATGAATCTTTGTCTCCCTTACTACTTTGTATATCCCTAATAGCATTAACCAGTGAACTTAGCAGGACGGAATATGGCTATAAGGTATCTGAAAAGAAAATAAGCCATCTATATTACATGGATGACTTAAAGTTGTGTGTTAAAAATCACAGTCTGAAAACAGTAAAATGTTTCCGTAATGACATTGACATGGAATTCGATTTGGAGTAATGTGCTAAAGCCACAATTTTACGAGGAACACTACAACAAACCTCCTATATTAGCGTACATCCTGGTGTAAATATCAAATCAACAAGCTTATAATGTCCTCGGTGTAAATGAGGGTGAAGGAATTCATCATATAAAAAAATGAAAGGAAAAGTTCGTAAAAATTCCTGCTGAAAAGTGTGACTGATATTAAGAACTAGTGTGAATTATCAGAACAGAATTATGACTATTAATATCCTTTCCATTCCAGTCGTTCAATATAGTTTCATCATCTTGAACAGGAACCTAAATGCCATCAGACGAATGGATTCTCAGACATAGAAAGCTACTTTCTAAGCATAACATGCAAAGGCTGACGCAGCCCGTCTATACATAACCCGTAAAAAAGAGTAGAAGTGGTCTTATTCAGCTAGAATTGTCATACAAGGCAACGACTATTAGCTTACTAACATGCATGGAAATAACAAAGGACTGTATGGTACAATCAATCAAACAACACGAAGAGAAAGAAAAAATATTCAATCATGAACGAAGGCTGTAAATAGAAACAAGATTTACATGTAGCAGCTTCTGTAGAAGAACCGATCAGAACCCAAGAACCAAATGCTCCAGCAAAAACGATGAAAAAGAAAGCCAAGGATAAAGCTCTTGAACAGATAAAGCTCTTGAACAGATAAAACAACGCTGGCAAGACAAACCTCTGCATGGCCAATATCTAGAACGTGATAATAAAGCCGATGTTGATAAAGTTAACACTCATCGATGGTTACGAGCATCTTGATTAAAGGCTGAAACGGAAGGCTTTATACTTGCAGCACAAGACCAGGGTCATTTTACACGGAACTTTCAGGCAAATATCATACATAATGGGCCAAAATGCAGGTAATTTGACAAATATCAGAATACCATTGATCATCTAATCTCAGGATGTTCTGTACTTGCCCCAAATGAATATAAAAAAACATCACGATAGAATGGGGCAATATTTACACTTGGCATGCACGAACACTGGAAAAGATGTTAATAAACACTGGTATGAACATCACAGCACCGGTTACAGAAATAGAAGACATCACAATTTTATGAGATTACGCCATCTTTATACAGACAGGAAGATTAAAGCAAATAGGTCGGACATAAGTGTCAAAAGCCGTAAAGAAACTTACCTACTAATTGACATGGCTTGCCCAACGGACTGTAACATAGCAACCAAAGAATTTGAAAAACTACCGAAGTATAAAGACCTGGAAATCGAAATAGAAAAAATGTGAAAATTGAAAACAACAATAGAACTTGTCATAGGTGCGCTTGGAATGATAAAAAAGGAACACAACAACGCATTGAAAAACTTTCCTGGAAATCCCAGCTTAAGAGAAATACAAAACATTGTCTTGATAAGTTCTGCCCCCACACTAAGAAGAACTTTGTCCATGTAATGCTAGTGATGTTATGGGAGTAAGTAAAAGAAATCATGAAATGTAGCCGTTACAACACGCCATTACCTGCCTTCGATTTTTCCGCAAACCTGGAACCATAGCAGAAATCGAAATACAATAATAATAATAATAATAATAATAATAATTCGATGACTTGATGTAGTTTTTCCGTCTTTTCTGAAGGTCAAAGCGATATAGTCAATTAACCATTTGATACCGTCAATGTGTTTCTTTCTTTCTTTTTCTTTTTTCTTCCTTTCATTCTTTCTTTCTTTCTTTCTTATATATACATTCTTTTACTTACTTAAGGAAACGCAATTGCATCTCTGATATATCTTTTTTCTTTTTTCTCCCCCCTCTACTGAGTTCAAAACGGAATGGTACATTATTTATCTGTGGTAATGGCAAGAAGTAACGCTCGCGCTAGCTAACTTATTGAGTTACTAACTGATCAACAAGCAGAATAATAATATGATTTATTAAGTGTATTTTGTGCAAGTGAACATGATGATAGGGAAAGAAGGGGGGGAGGTGAATGGTTCGGAATATAAAGTTTTATTTTCCAGTGTAGAAAGAAAAACACACCAGAATAAATCTGAAGATTTTCTCCGGATTTGTGTCACGTCCTAACAGATGTCAATCGAAATCTCATTTGCATCGGTGGACAAGAAACAAAGACCATTGGATGAGTTTAAATGATCTCGAAATCCGATTAATTTTCTAACGTGATTTCGCTGGGAATGAACATCCTCCATCACATCATTCCAGTCTAACAACTAAACATCGAAGAGACCGAAAACAACTTACTCCAAAAGAACAAAAAAAAAAATAACACACGCACAATATCACACACACACACACACACACACACACACACACACACACACACACACACACACACACACACACACACACACATATGGTGAGGAAAGGGATTTCGATAAACATATAGAAAAATATCGAAGATCAAAAACACACTCATTTACTTCTTAGTCATGCGGAATATTTTCTAGCATTACAGATGACGACCGTGGTGTGGATAGTGAGAGACAAGAAAAGAGAGACTGAGGTGCGTGCCAAAAATGGAACGGAACGAGGAGGGCGGGGCTCAGCATTAACCAAGAAGAGCTTACCAAATAGATTTTACAAGCATTTCTATCAATGTGGAGAGCCCCAACTAATTTTATTGCAAACTTGGAACGGACTACTTTCTCACATATTTAACGAAAAAAAGTCGATTTTGTCAATAGGTCTTAATAGAATGGTTCTCTTTTAATTGCATATATCGAATATTTTCAAAATTAAAATTTCAGAATCCAGATGTAACAGGTTGCGAAAATCTGTAATCTATCACACACACACGCGCGCACACATACATTTATATGTGTTTATGTGCATATTTATTACTTCAAACGTTAGTATAGTGTATATTGCGCACTTGAAATAGACACCACATTTTTATTTATTAAAGTGCGTATTACGTCAATCGGTTTGCGCATTCGAGAAAATTTACTAAACAAATATGCGTTCTCTGGCAGGGATCGAACCTGTGCCCAACCTTGTAGCAGAAACCACCGTATAATAACGTTTGAACTAATAAATTTTCGTATTCAAAGTGGATACGTCAATTCTTTTACCACAGAATCTGATGTTCGATGGTTTGTTAAGATTTCGTGTCGGACTATGAAAGGCAATCCCGTATGGGTGGGGTGTGGTGTTGTGTGGTGTATGTATGTATATACTTTATAAAATCTGACTTTAAATATCAATCATGATGCAAAATAATTTCGGAAAGTAAGAAAAGTTTAGTCTATATAAATAAAAGAGAAGAAAAAAAACAGTTGAAAGTTTATCTTACGTGTGACATCAAGACTTGATTTTCATTAACACAATGTTTGAATTTTTGGACTGATATTTGTTTTTTTACTTTTGAACTTCGTGAATATTCATCAAAACTAATCCAACAATAATAGAATTTATTCCACATCTTTTCATGGCATAAAAACAATAAAATTATCCCCGTTTCACAAAGCCGTTTCTTTTATTTCCTGCATATTATTTGCCATTTCTGTTTTTCAGTATATTAACGCAAGGTAGAGTAATGGATATCGGATAGGAGAAACCGAGAGCCGAGTTCGAATTCCTAGTCGAATCCATTATATTAACTTGATTTTAAAAGTATAGAGGAAACTCGATTCTAAAACGTCGAACAAATTGGTTTCGAACAAAAATTTTGAGATAAAAATGCCTCTGTTATCGAACAAAATTTCGGTTCACGAACAACCGAGTTAACCGTAACGGAATCATTTCTGAGTCGAACGACGTGTTGCATACATTCGTGTGCTGTGTCGTGCTTTTCTTTTGCAATTTTATTTAACTGTGACTATTTTTCTCTGCATTAATTCTTATTGGAAAAAGTTTCGGTTTCCGAACATTTAGGGGTAAGAACGGCCTACAGGAACTCATTAAATTCGTGAACCGACGTACCATAGTATTATAGTCTTGACAAAATACCAGTTCTATCGATTGCTACATTTTTTATTGGATTGATAATGGAATTTTGTTAATAATTCATCCCTGAACTTTAAACTGCAGCAAGGAAGATTTCAAGTAGACGAATCGGAAAAAATTGTCAATAACAGTGGGAATAATTTAATGGACACTGACACCCTTTCATATTAAAGATACAGACTAGGAAGTCTGTTGGACAAAAAATAGGGAATATTACATCGTCAGTGAAGGCGAGACAAAGAATGGACCGATCTGTCGATATCAATAAATAAATATATAAGTAATAAATTAATAAATAAATAATGAATAGCTATGAGGTTAGTATTCACAAAACATCACGTGAAAGCATATATGGTTACAAAATTACATCAAATTGTATTGGATTAGTTTTTGTTTTATATATAAAAGCCTAATACAAATAGTGAAGATGCAGGGAAAATGGTCGGCTCTTTATACCGTACAAGAAAGTAGCTTACTTGATATGCTATCCCATTTATAAGAGCCAAATCAGGCAATAAATGGAGTGCTGTTGCCATATTTGCGCAGGAGCTGCCCAGACCTGACTTTCCAGTCTTGCTACAGTTCAAAATGTCTCCAAGAACAGTTTATATTCTACTCATGGAAAAGCTCCTCTGAGCTCTGGGTTAATTATTAAGTCTTGTGTCACTAAAACAATTATTATTTCCTACAAGAAAAATGAGTACAAAATATTTAGATTTCGGCATTAGTTATCCCGTATTTGATGCTGTCAAAAAAATAATAAGCAACTAAAAAATATGTCCGCATGCACGTTGAAATACATACATACATGCATATATATATATATATATATATATATATATATATATATATATATATATATATATATATATATATATATATATTATAAATTAATTTATTTTAAAAGTTACTCCAAAATTCGCTTGAGGATGAAATGGAACTAATGTCTTTAATTTAACTACAAAATTAAATTCGGAGCTTTTAGCTTCCATTTTTGAAACATGGTTAGAACTGTGTAGCGAAATAAAACATATTTTAAATCAATTAATTTATAATATTAATGCTCTGTAAATTTACATTGAGCACTATTTTGTAAAAATAAAAATATCTATAAGAACACCGGATTATATATCGTACTGTTCTTTATATATATATATATATATATATATATATATATATATATATATATATATGTTACATGTATGTTCGCATATATACATTAACATATATATTTAAATAGAAGTATGTGTTTATAACTGTGTGGGTATGTACATAATATACTTGTAATTTGAATAAGCAGTCTATATATTTGCATAATAATTTTCCATGCATAATTAGAAATATTTATATGAAAATACTCATCTATATGGGATCAAATAATAAAGTATTTGCATATATATTGTACAGTGTATGCGTGTTTGTCCATGTGTGTGTCCAAGCAACTCTTCCGCTCCCACTGGTCCAATTCAATGATTCATAGCTCATTCAGATTTTTCAAAATTAAAAATATATATTAATATATTATACTAGCCATTATCGTTAGTTTCATAGTTCAAGGGGAGTAATTCTTAATTTCATTTTCTATCCAAAGTTGCAGCTAGCGTAAAATTATAAGCTAGCTCCTGTGGAGGACTCTTGGTTTTGCTATCATCAAAATTGATAGGGAGGAGTAGATGCTATAGGCATTAATAAAATACAGAATAACTAAAAATTGATCACTACATTTAAGTATTTAATTAATGCTTAACTTTACCTTTTAAAAGTTCAACTATAATTCTTCTGCTGCCACTTATTTTAAAGACGATTTGATATAGAAGATCCTTAATTTCTGCACAATTATTTTTATTTCATGGGTGATAGAACAGGGGATAATTTATAAGATAAAATTAAATAGTGTCAAGGCGGTGAAATAGAAATTAGAATTAGTTATAGATTCAAAATTTGAAGAGTTAGAGAAACATAATAGCTAATTAAAAAAGACCCATACTATGGAATCTATATGAATAAATTCTAAATCGGGGTTCAATTCTCTCATGAATTCTGAGATTAAAAAGGCCCGGCTTTATAGTAAATGATACACTGGTATTATATATTACCTACTTCTAGGAAATATCACTCTTCGGATTTAAATAATATGCATACTGATTTTTAAAAAAAAGTTTTATTTCAGTAATTAACTGTCCTTCCTTGTTTTTCTTTATTCGTGGATTGTTTTGATTTTCATATCAGAAATAGTTCTCTTTAGGAATATCGTCATATATAGTGCAGAAAAGTATCTGAAATTTGCATTTTACTTTTACTTCAACATGTGGGCATCTATTTGTAGAATTTTCCTTAACTATAAGAGGCTAATTTATGAATGAAAATTTAAAATTTTTGTTTTAAGATTTCAAGTATTGAATATATCTTGCTTTGCGAAGCGATAGCGAGGGGGCGAAGCCTGCTAGTGTATATATA
>OZ010576.1:91785895-91793395 GCA_963932145.1 Acanthosepion lycidas | reverse complement strand
TTTTGTAATAATAATATTTATTATTGCTTTTCTTGATTTGACTTTAGAATATAATCTCGCTAATTCAAGATTTTATCGTAAATATTTTCAATAATGAAGAAGCACGCTGCAGATTTTTAAAAGAAGGATATTCATCCCTAATTATTCTAAAAAAGATAAATATTTACGGCTATTTTTTTTTAATTATCGTTTGACATCTGAATAAAAATAAAAATTAATTTACAGTGGTAGCAACAGATGAGATAATATTTACAGCTATCACTATTCATATTACCATTAGAAATATTTTATTATTGGAAAAATATATTTAATTGAAATAATTAATAACTGAATACAGAATAAAAAATCTAAGAAAGATTTTAATTATTAAAAATTTTAACTAATTCGGCAAGAATCCTGAGGAAAATACAGAGAGAAATTGCTGTCGCTTGATCGCTAGCATCGTCCATGAGATAAGAGCGTGAAAAATTGCAATAAATCGTAATGATAAAAAAGGACGAATACTAAGAATTGTGCTTTAATTTTCGTTAATCTGTTGCCATTAAACTGTACTGACAGCTAGCTGTCGTATGAATATTCATTGGGAAATTGAGAATAATGGCAGGAAGATTAAGAGGGTGTTATTAATCATTGGAATACAGGGAAACAAAACACCATCCAAAGGAAGATTGTGAATTGAGAACAAGGAAACGATAATTACCAGATTAGATTTGGGACCGTGTGAATTCGAGGAATATTTTACGAGATTTCAAGAGACTTGCACTTTCTTTGGCCCCAGCAATGATCACCAGAAAGCAGTACTGTTAAGACAGTGAATAATAATAATAATAATAATAATAATAATAATAATAATAATAATAATAATAATAATATCTGCACTGGAATATCAGCAACGCTTACGGAAAGGGAAATCCAAGAAATTGCTATGAACACTACCAGAACCCGGTAACAGAGATAGGAGCAGCCACAATTTGAAGAGACTTTACAATACACACAGACAGAACAATCAAAGCTAACTACCTTGACATCGTAATTAGAAATCGCAAAGACAAAATGTAGCTCCTTATTGACACGGCAGACCCTACAGATTGCAATGTATCTTTGAAGATCTTCAAGAAACTATCAAAATATCGGGAACTTGAAATCGAAATCTCAAAAATGTGGCACATGAAGACATTAACAATATTAACAAAATTGTAGTTTGGGATTCATTGGAAAAGATTCCAGTGGACTCATTGAAGGAATCCCTGGTATCCCATGCCTTAAAGAAATACAAAAAAATGTACTCACAAGTACAGCGCACATCTTACGGAGAGCTTTATCCATGTAAAATATGTGCGAATTTTTTCTTCAAAACTGCTCAGTAGAAAATATCAAGATGCCATTTCTAACCTAAGTTTTCTGGTCGGGACCCGGAAAGAAATGCTTATACACCAGAAAGCAAATAAAATAAAATAATAATAATAATAATAATAATAGTAGTAGTAGTGGTGGTGATGATGGTAGTAGTAGTAACAAACGAAATGATTGACGTAAGTCTTCCATATTTTTCAACAGGGCGCGATTTAAGAAAAGTAAAAGAAAAGTAAAATACATCGTTTAACAATGTTAGGGCAATATTTCAACAGAATATCTGTCTTTTTTCCTTAACTGTTGTAATAACAGTAGGAGTAGTAGTAATCTAGTAGTAGTAGTAGTAGTAGTAGTAGTAATAATAATAATAATAATGATAATAATAATAATGAAATATATGTGACTTTTACGGGAAGTAAACAGCAAGAAACTGGTATGAACATCAGCCAGACCCGGTTACAGAGACAGGATTTGTAACAATTTCGAGGGATTTTCCAACAAACACAGACAGAACAATCAAAGGTAACCGCCCAGACATTTTGATCAAAGACAACAAAAACAGAACGTACTTTGTTGTTGACATGGCAGCCTCTGCAGATTGTAATGTGTCTTCGAAGATCTTCAAAAAACTATCAAAATACAAGGATCTTGAAGTGTAAATCTCCAAAATGTGGCACATGAGGACCTCAATAATTCCATTTGTAGATGGAACCCTCAGATTGAATGGAAACGGTTCTGACATACTCACTGAAGAGATGTTTGGTAGCCCATGCCTTAACGACATACAAAAATTGTACTCACAAGTATGGCACACACATTACAAAGAGCTTTATCTGTGAAAATTTGTATGGAATTAGTGGGCTTTTTGGTGTGGTGTCGAAAAAATGATCAGTTGAATATGTCATTAATTCAATTCGGACTTAAGGTCTCTGGTAGAGCCCCGGAAGGAAATGTGTATACAACAGAAATCCAAGGAAATAATAATCATGTTTTTTTAAAAAATCAAAATTCAACCGCTGCTGTCTGAAAATCACAGTGGGTAGTGAATGAGTACAACATTCGACGAATTTCTGAAGTTAATGCTAAAACTTTAGAAGACTAAAATCTAATAATAATCAAATAATGATAATGATAATAAAAAATAAAATGACAAAAAATAAAATAATTAAAACATTAATAATAACGATAAATTAAATAAATAAATAAATAAATAAATAATAATAATAATAATAATAATAATAATAATAATAATAATAATAATAATAATAATAATAATAATAATAACAATATACCTGGAAGTCCATGCCTCAAAAGAGATCCAAAAAATTGTTCTGACAAGTACAGCCCACACTTTACGAAGGGCTTTATCTATGTAATTTTTTTTTTTTTTTTTTTTTTTGTTAGTGGAAAATGTCATGATGCCATTTCTAACCTTAGGTCTCTGGGCGGGACCCGGAAAGAAATGTGTAAACGCCAGAAATAATAATAATAATAATAATAATAATAATAATAATAATAATAATAATAATAATCCCGGTTACGGAGATAGGACCTGTTACAATTCTATGGGATTACCCAATACACACTGAGAGAACAATCAAAGCCAACCGCCCAGACATTGTTATTAAAGACCACAAACAAAAATAGTGCCTCCATATTGATATGGCAGTCCCTGCAGACTGCAATGTATCATTGAAGATATTCAAAAAGCTGTCAAAATACAAGGACCTTGAAATAGAAATCTCAAAAATGTGGCACATGGGAACATCAACAAACCCTGTTGTAGTTGGAGCCCTAGGATTGGTTGGAAAACATTCCAATAGACTAATTGAAGGGGTTCCTGCAAGTCCATGCCTTAAAGAGATACAAAAAATTGTTCTCACAAGTACAGCCCACACTTTACTTTCGGGGAAAGTGTCATGATACCATTTCTAACCTTAGGTCCCTGGGCGGGACCCGGAAAGAAATGTGTACACGCCAGAAATCAAAGGATATAAAAATAATAATGATATTTTATTCCCTTTGATTTCTGGTGTATACTCATTTCCTTCCGAGTCCCGGCCAGAGACCTAAGGTCAGAATTGTCATCATGACATTTATCACTATCATTTCTGAAAAAAAAATTATATATATTTTACATGGATAAAACCTGTCGTAACGTGTGTGTTTATGAATGTGAGAACAATTGTTTTGTATTTCTTTAAAGCATTGGCTACCAGGAATCTCTTCCATGTGTCGACTGGAATCTTTTCCAATCGAGGGCTCCATCTACAACTGAAATTGTTAATGTCTTCATGTGCTAAATCTTTGAGATTTTGATCTAAGCGCCTTATATTTTGATAGGTTTTAGAAGATCTTCAAAGATACATTACAGTCTGCAGGGACTGCGATGTCAATAAAGAGGCACATTTTGTCGTTTAGGTCTCTAATCATGATGCCTGGGCGATTAGCTTTGATTTTTCTGTCTGTGTGTATTGTAAAGTCTCTTAAAATTGTTACAGCTCCCGTCAATGTAATCATTGCAGATTTTCCAGTGCAGATATTGGCCCACTCTAACATGTCGTGTTTATATTCAGTGAGTGCCAATACTACGCAACCTGATACAAGATGATCAATTGTTTCTGGATATTTATCACAGAATCTGAATTTCGGTTTAACACAATTTATCATTATGTCAGCTTTGCAATTACTAATTAACAAGCATTGGTTCTCTGCATCAAGAATAAAACCTTCGGTTTCAGCTTTTAACCCTATTATTATTATTATTATTATTATTATTATTATTATTATTATTATTATTATTATTGTTATTACATTTTGATTTTTGCTATGATCACACTATCTACCAAGTTTGCAGGAAAAAAAAATCTTAAGGCAGGTACTGCTGTGTTGTTATGACTACATTTCTTGATTTATTTTTCCAACTCCCAACAACTAGCGTTACATGGACAAAGTTCTTCTTTGTGTGGGGGCTGTAATTTTTAAGACAATTTTTGTATTTCTCTTAAGCAAGGATTTCCAGGGATTTTTCAATATGATGTTGGGTTCCTTTTTTATCATTCCAATTGCACCTACTATGACTGGAACTATTCTTGTATTCAATTTCCACATTTTTTTTTTCTTCTTCTTCTTCTTCTTCTTCTTCTTCTTCTTCTTCTTCTTCTTATTATTATTATTATTATTATTATTATTATTATTATTATTATTCCTTTGATTTCTAGTGTCGATTCATTTCTTTCTGGGTCCCAACCAGAGACCTAAGGTCAGAAATGACTACATTACATTTTCCACTAAGTATTTAAAAAAAAACAAACAAGATCAGACATATTTTTACATCGATAAAACCCTCTACTTGTATATTATTATTATTATTATTATTATTATTATTATTATTATTATTATATTTCGATTTTTGTTATGGTCACACTATCTACCATGTTTGCAGGAAAAAACCTAAGGCAGGTACTGCTGTGTTGTTATGACTACATTTCTTGATTTATTTTTCCAACTCCCAACAACTAGCGTTACATGGACAAAGTTCTTCATAGTGTGCGAGGGATATTTTCAGTGTGTTGTTGTGTTCCTTTGTTTTCATTCCAAGCGCACCTACTATGAATGGTTTTATTTTTGTTTTAAATTTGCACGTTTTTTAAAAATTTCGATTTCCAATTCTGTACATCTCGATAGGTTTTATTTTGTTGTTGTTGTTATTATTTTTATTTTATTTCCTTTGATTTCTGGTGTGTACACATTTGGTTCCGGGTCCCAAGCAGGGACCTAGGTTTAGAAATGGCATCATAACATTTTCCACTGACAAAAAACAAATTTTTACATAGATAAAGCCCTTCGTAAGGTGTGGGCTGTTCTCGTGAGAACAATTTTTTGTATTTCTTTAGGGCTTCCCTTCAATTAGTCTGCTGGAATCTTTTCCAAGCAATCCGAGGGCTCCAACTACAACAGGGATTGCTGATGTTCCCATGTGCCACATTTTTTAGATTTCGATTTTAAAGTCCTTATATGTTGATAGCTTTTTGAAGATCTTCAAAGGTACATTGTAGTCCGCAGAGACTACAATAAGGAGGCAATTTTTTGTTTGCGGTCTCTAATAACAGTATCTGGGCGGTTAGTTTTGATTGTTCTGTCAGTGTGTATTGTGTAGTCGCATAAAATTGTAACAGGTCCTCTCTCCGTAACTTGGTCTGGGTGGTGTTCATACCACTTTCTTTCAGTTTCCTTTCCGTAGAAGTTGCAGATTTTCTAGTGCAGATATTGGCCAACTCTGTCATGCCGGGTTTTTTTATTCAGTGGGTGCCAATACCGTGTAACCTGATACAAGATGATCAATTGTATTATTATTATTATTATTATTATTATTATTATTATTATTATTATTATTATTATTATTATTACACCCATATATGTTTTATTGTTTTCTTAGTTTTTATTTCAATACGTACATATATATTTATGTGTCACTACTTACATGTATTAAATAAATAATTAATTTTTAGTATTGTTAGTAGTATTAATAATAATAATAATATTATTATTATTAATAATAATTAGTATTATCATTATTATTATTATTAATATTATAATAAACTGATTCTACAAGAAAAGTATAAATTTTTAATATTATGATTAATTCTGCTATCGTAGAAATGCGGAAATACATCGATTTTTGGAAGCGTAGGTGTTAAAGTCTAAGGTTTGTTGGAAGCCTCAATGATTTTACATAAATTAAATCTACACAGACAAGATTTTAAAATCGAAGTGTCATTCCGCATTCAGTAATATCAGGTATAAATATATGTCGTCAAATTACTGACCGTGATCAATTATTAAAAATGTAAATAAACAAAAGTACTGAACAAGGCAACAGTTACTATTATCAAGATCTTGCTCGAGAGCAGCAAACGTTGTGAGACATTAAAGTGATGGTCATAACTATACATACATTATATTCCCGGGTTTTGTTCCCAGAAAGATGACATGTATTTTAGAAAGATGACCGAATAATGTAAGATTATTATGATACGGTAATATTGACATCAATGGTATGTGTACTAATTAATTCAAAGTTTTACTACATTTATAGTGAACGATAACCATTAGAGTTTGGATTCAAATAAAAATAATGGTACCCTAAAATCCCAGGAATCCTCTCACAATTTGAGTTAAAAATGAATATATTCATCAAAGACACTCATATACTCAGAAAAATCGCTCTCGCCATGGCAAATATTCGGAAGAGCTTCATTCTTCAACTCCATTTAAAACGTTTATAAGACGCGACATGCTACATCCACGGAGGCTAACCACGAAATTTCCCTCCCTATTGCAATTGCATGCCGGAAGTTCCATTCAAACCACTTTTCCACCCAAGATGCTTTCTGCAGCTTATTCCGGCGTGGAGGCTTCTCTGACCAATCTCATACTCGAAGGTCAATCGTTACCTATCTTACATATCATTATAATCTTCATATCCTGCTTTCGATTTTATATACATACTAGCCGCATAACCCATCTTTGACCGGGTTTTTCTTTATTAGGAATTTTTGCCGTTGATTTGAAGCAGTTTAAATTTAAAGTCAGCCGACCCGAAAATCAATATTAATAACATCATTTGGTTGAAACTGAGGCGCATCCCCAAATTGGAGGTGGGTTAACAATTTGAATGGGGGTGGCCCTGAAAAGGGACGTGTATAATAATAAATAATATTAATTTAATAATTTAAACTATTTATTTTTATTAAAGTTTTTATGAAAGATATATATCCAAGAACATAGTAAATAGTAAAACGTTGCTGAGAGTTGTAATGGGCAGGAAGTAGTGGAGAGCCATTGTCGCTAACAATTTGGACTCAAAACCGGTACTGAAGTATTATCTATCGAACAAAAAGAAATCATCGAAATTGGATGAAAACTATGTAAATGCATAAACAACATCACACACATTTAGAGAATTATAGATATAGATCACACACCTCATTCGTCTTAATATTATAAAAGCGATATCTATGTATTAGGTACATGTGTTTGAATTGATATCCCTGTTTTTCTTAAACAGTGAAATTAATATCAACTGGATTATTTGAGAAGACCAACTAAAGAAAGAGGTGACTCCCGACAGATATCGTTAAACGA
>OZ010576.1:91775895-91778395 GCA_963932145.1 Acanthosepion lycidas | reverse complement strand
AAGAATGACTATAAAACAACTACGCATAATATGTCTATATTATTCAATAAAACATGTTTGAATTCAGACATACATACAAACACTCACACACACACATATATATATATAAATATATATATATATATATATATATATATATATGTAGAACGATAGATAGATAGATAGATAGATAGATAGATACGAAATAAAAATTATCTATGTAATTATATATATATATATATATATATATAGTAACTGATATAACTAACTATAGGAGTTTTTTAATATATATATATATATATATATATATATATATATATATATATATATATATATATATATATATATGTATATATTTATGAAATAAAAATTATTACCTATGGATTTTAAGTGTTTGATATACTTTACTTCAGAATAATTTTCCTCTGTCTTTTGACACAGCGCTATACCTGTAGCTACATCCTCTTAGAAATTTTATACAGATTACCATATTGTATCAACACTACATATATATATATATATATATATATATATATATATATATATATAAACACACAAATGTATGTATCTATTACAAATATAAAGATCGTAAATAAGATCGTGAATACGTCAATGATTGAAACGTAAGTTATATCTTGGATACATTATAAAAAGAATACATTTTAGGTAACATATTTTGATATATATTAGAAATAATGTCCGTCCAATCCTCAGAGAATAACAATTGTTAGAAATCATATTAAGACACCGTTGTAATTTTAAACAGGGCCAAATTTAAAATCTCTGCGAATAAATAGGCAAAAATGAGACATATGTCGTTGTATATTTGTGAAGATTTGGGTGGCTTTTCATCATTTCAAGACATCACATATACATACAGAACACACACGCACACATATATGTATGTATATATATATACATATATATATCTATTTTATATATAAGTATCTATATACATACATATATATATATATATATATATATATATATATATATATATATATATATATATATATATATATATACATTTATACATATATATATACCTTGAATCCTCTAATAAGATTAAATCCTAAAAGACGAAAAACGTCACACGAAAAATTCTTCTGGTTTGTCATAGTTTTTTAGATATATTACATAAAATTTATTATTATTACATATATATATATATATATATATATATATATATATATATATATATATATATATATATGTATGTATGTATGTATATATATATATATATATATTCACTATGTATTTATATATATATATATATATATATTTAGATATATGTATATACATTTAGATTTATATGCATATCTGAGCATTTATAATATATGTATATATATATATATAATTTATATATGCATATATATACATATATTTACATATATATATATGTTCAGATATGCATGTATATAAATATATCCATATATATATATATATATATATATATATATATATATATATATTTCTGAAGAGGTATATATATGTAAATATATGCACATATATGTGCACATATACATATCTATACATATATATGTATGTATATGTACTTATGCATATATTTGTGTGTATAATGCATAGAGTCATGTATATCTCCATTTGTATATTTACTCATAGATTATATATATATATATATATATATAATAATAATGTTTACATGTATATACACTCTATGTATAGTAATGCATATACATATATCTATATATATACAATATATATATATATTTGATGTATATATACACATATGTATATATATACATTTATGTATATATTTACAGATATTTACATACATTTATAAATACATAATTAATTGTATATATATATAGCTAGATAGGTATATAGACATATATATTTACAAGTACATTCAGAAAATTAAAATACTTCAATAAAAGTTAATACCTGTTTACATCAATGTGAAAATGCACACGTCTAAGAATTTTTTTTATACATTTAAGATCACATATCGTCGAATTTTGCCGTTTTTATACTTATGCACTCATAAATATATAAACACGAATAAGCACCTACCAACACTGGAAATTTGCTCAGTGGAAAGTAAATGAACATGGTGCAAAGAGATTCTAACTCTCTCCTGATGCCGATTTTAAACCTTTTGTTTTTTTTACCCCGATAGGAAAATCTCTAAGGCAGACAGCCTTTTATCCAAAGCGATCTGTCATGATCTGGCATAATCCACGAAATCTAATGGCCATATTTTACTACCAGTGCAAAAGATTTTTTTTTGTATATTAATATCCCAGAGCGTGTAAGTGAATACTTGACACTCATGCACACATACACACACACACACACACACACACACACACACACACACACACACACACATATATATATATATATATATATATATATAGACAGATAGATAGATAGAGAGAGATAGAGAGAGAGGTATATAATGAGAAATACTGAGAGATAAATAGACGTAAGTTTTGTCAACAATAATGGGAATAAATTAATCCTTGTTAAAGAAAGAAAAGTTAGCTAGTCGGTCTAA
>OZ010576.1:91750895-91763395 GCA_963932145.1 Acanthosepion lycidas | reverse complement strand
AACGTGTTCTTTTCTATTTTCTGCATACCTGCACAAGGATACATATATATATATATATATATATATATATATATATATATATATATATATATATATATATAATTAAAAAATTAATGCAAATATAAAATTTGTCACTTAGCTGATTGATATTATATTCAGCACAACTGTTACTTTTCATATGTCTTTTGTCAGTTAGCTTAATTGGCCAACATTATTCATATACACTGACCATCATACAATGGGATAAAAATATTCCGATCTAAATTACACTGATAACCTTGTACTACGCTATGTATTCATTGATTCTCCCTCGTCCATATATATATATATATATATATATATATATATATATATATATATATATATATATATATATATATATATTAATATATTTTCTGTTTATACGTTACTCTTATAGATATAATTTATTACAGTAAATGCTCTGTTTTTCAATGAAATAGTATTAATTAATTTTAACGGTTTGAATGTTCGATAAATTTCGTAGAAAATATACGTTCACCGAGAGGAATTGAACCTGTAACCCTTATGGGAACCGTGATAGTGTCCGGTGCATCGTTATCATTAAGCCACAGAGAAGCGGCTGGTGCTTCAAGTCCGAATTTCTATTTATAAACACACCGCATCGATTGTTTTTCTCAATCGATTATTTCTGATCATGAAACTTATCTTAACAACGTAAAAAAATGATAACATATGAAATGGATTAAGTACGATAATTATTTAATATATTTTCTGTTTATAAGTTACCTTTTTAGATGTAATTTATTTAAGACAATGCTCTGTTTTTTTGTTTTTTTTTAAATAAATAGTATCAATTACATTTGCTGCCCTAGATTTTTGAAAAAATTCGTAGAATATATGCACTCTCCGACAGGAATCGAACCCGTAATCCCTTGGGAACCATCATTATATCTGATGAGCTGTTAAACATTAAGCCACAGCTAGGGGTCAGTTGCTATCCAATCGCTTTTCTGTTAATAATTTTTTTTTTCCAAAAATATATTTCTGGTATTTTTTTCCAAAAATGTATTACTGGTAATAATTTATTTCCCAAAAATATATTGATAGTAAAATTTTTACCAGAAATTTATTTCTGCTATTTTTAAACTTAAATCATGCCTTGACCGCAATTACCTGGGACCCTAACAGGTGCTACTACCCCGGGCCAGCAATTAAGATGTCGTTCCACGCTCCTCAAAACCTCTTGATCAGAGGCCTTACTGCAGGATATAGTTTATCGTCATACCCAGGACCCAAAGTTTTCTTGATCAAATAAAAGCTGGTGTTAATGGATCAGAAATTAGCAAATTGTTCTAAAATATCGAGTATTCTACTAGTGCCGATAATTCCCTTATTTAACTTCTTCTTCGTACCGTATCCTCTCATGTTGTAGACGACAATGGCTCTCCACAATTTCCTGTGCTTTGTAACACATAGTACATTATGTATTTTCTTTATTTCTCTTAGACCCTGTTCTGCCATCCGTTTAGTCAAGTTCGTCATGTTATGGATTGTTTTCCTCTGTCCCTCTTGCTCTCAATTTGTCCTGTGAGTATCAGAGTTTCTAAACCAACCTTCCTCATTATAACTTATAAACTTCAACTGTCACTTCTTGATGTTAAGTATAAATTCTATTTCTGTTTCCAATTTGTCTAAACCGTTGCTCTCATATTCCACTCGTGATATTCTCATCATCCTTCTGTAGAATTACATTTCTGTTGCTTCAAGTCTATTCTTCATCTTTGAAATTGAGGAAATTGTCCCGCATTCAGTGCCATACAGGAGGACAGAAGTCACGTGAGAGTTCAGTACTTTTTCTTTGTTGATAACAAAGTTTTTCTCACCGTTCATATAAAACAAAGCTTTGTCGATGAATAACGTACAGAATTCTCTGAAGCGCTCCTTTTCATCCAAATTCATGGCTTCCCTGCCGTAAGTTTTTTGACGAATTAAAAATTACCCAGATGCTCTTTATTAATAATGATATATCTTGTAAAATACCTAAGGACGATCATGGGTATTTCCCTATTCATATAAATACACTAGTAAATACTGTATGTTGGTCTGCAGTTGGAGATTCATCTCCAGCTGTGCTGGTCAAACTATCTGCCTCCGGGTAGAGAGAATCCCCAGACAATGCTATGTCGAAGGGCAGAGTCTCATCTCGGGAAACAGCTACCCAAATCCGTTTTATCCTGAGTCTACGGCGAATTTTGGCCGAGTTTACGGGCTCGGATACCCCACATTAAATTCGGCCTTGTGTCACATCTGACTGTGTGGGACCGTTGGTAGTTATCCTGCAATTAGAGATTCAATGTGGAATCCACTTTACTCATTTCTAGCCGTTGACTACTACTTCTACGCGCCGCTGGCGAATCGTATGTGTGTTGTTGGTGTCCTAAGTATTATGGTTCGTTACCAACCTTCGTGTGATTATTCTATTCAGTAACCTTCCTTAGGTTACAACAATATATTACGTCATACCTCTGGATGTTAGACATAATTGCCATTGCGCGTCATGGTTTTGAACAAGATTGATTTGATTTATTGATATATATATTCTTTAGCCAATTTTGCACTGAGGAGCATCATAGAAGTGTATGGCACAGAGAAAAAAAAGTTTTAAAAAAGGTAGCAAGTTTCGAAATCAGCAACACAAAATAGGGTAAAAACACTCTCAAAACTTAGTCCAATCAACATGTGTTGAACAGTATTATAAAGCATCCCCATATAGCATTTGACTGTTGAGGGAATCTCAGCTAAACAGTATATATATATATATATATATATATATATATATATATATATATATATATATATATATATATATATATATATATATATCCGTACACAAATACAGGAATGATAATCATGGAATAAAATTTCAATAACCAAAAAGAAGTATTTTCAAAAGAGTGCTCATTACGGAATAGAGCTAATATATATTCAAAATTATAACATATACATGTTATAAGATCACTACGAAAATTGCAAATTACATGTTATAATTTTATTTTATATATATATATATATATATATATATATATATATTGAAAAATATGACAAACTAGAAATTTTCTTGTGACGCAGTCATACAGAAGCTTAACTAACGATCAAGTCACTTTCCAGACATTTTCGTCTAAGTGGATTAATTTCTCTTTTAATCAAAGTAGCATTCCCTATATAAAAATTATGGTCAGTTTCGTTACGTGGAACATTCCGTGTGTTGTTTTTAAAAACGTTCTTTTTTGTGTTCATATAGTTTTTTGTTTAATCTTCTTGAGGTTTCTCCAGTGTTTTCATTCTGGCAAATCCTGCATTTGATAGAGTAAATTCTTCCTTCATATTTTGGCTGGTTGTTTTGTTTTTTATTGATTAAGTCATTGATTGTTTTAGATGTGGTTGTCACAAATTTTATGTTAAGTTAGATAAATTCTCTTTGGTTGTAGTTGTGATAAAGTTAGTGGGTACAATAATATATTTTTTGATTTGTTAGGATTGTCAGAAAGGACAGCTCCCCTATTTTGGAATATTTTATGCGTGTTTTGTTTCGCATTGAAAATGAAATAGCTAGGGTATTGATGGGTCTTGAATGCAATTTCAATATATTTCTCTTCTTCGTGTAAATATTGAGGGCTGCAAATTCGGAGTACTCTTAAATAGAATCCAATGATCATTCCGGATTTTATTTTATTTTTATGATGGCAATAGAAGTGTAATAAGCCATTTTTATTGGTTGATATTCGATGGACACTAAGTTCTTGGCTGTTGTCAATTCGGTGTAACTTGATGTTGGATATAGCGTAAACGATTACAGTCCATTACTGTATACTAAATAAAAGGTTCAGATTGAAATTCCCTGAAGTTTACACGTATGGGAAAGCACCTGATGAGGGCCGGAGTGCACAACGACTGAAACGTTATGATATCAAAAATAAAGATGCGTACATTCAATGCCTCTAAAGCCAAGCTGATTACATTCCATCACCGCCGATCAGACCTCGAACGACTGCTAGTCATGATGAATAGATGTCCCCTTGAGGAGACACCCTCCCTTGAAAGAATATTGGGCCTGAAACTCACACCCGACTTCAAGTAGAATTCCTATATATGATCCATCACTAAAGATTCAGATAAAATGATCGGCTCCCTGTAACCGCTCCAATAAGTCCCTGTCTCCTCATGTTATCCTCTACCTTTAAGAGCCAGATCTGGCTGAAAATGGAGTATTGTTACTGTTATGGGACCTTATACATAATAACATAATGGACTATTCCATACGTAATAAATACTGCGCCTCAAGAGGAAGCAGGGAGTTCAGTCCGAAGTCGGGCGACCGGCTGATCGGCTGATCGGTTGAACTCTCTGCCTTCGGGCGGGGAGAAACCCGAACGAGGCTACGCCGAAGGGCGGAGTCTCTTTCGGGAAGATAAACCTACCCTGAACCCGTTTATACGGGTTCAAAGGGCATATTTTTCCCACATTAAACCGGCCTTGTGCCACATGATGCCCTCGTGGTGGGTGGTGACTAAATACCGTTTCGTCTGGAGTGAAGTCCGAAGTCTGGAGTGAAGTCTGTCAGTCAGTCAGAGCGAGTCAGTCAGTCGAGTCAGAGGCAGTCTGAAACAGAGTCGCGTTCAGACAATTACTACTAAACCTGATTGTTCGTACTAACACTTTTCTACCTCTCTGTATATATTCTTGTTTGTAATATATCTGTGTTATTCCATGTTCGTGTTCAAGTTTTTCTTTATTGTTTCTACCTTGGACTATCACCGTGGTACAAGGAACCGGACCATAACAGTTTCCACATTTGGGCAGCAGCTGCCAAGACCCCAATTCTCAATCTTCATAGAGTTTAAAAGCGTCTCCGACTCCTAAATCAGAGAAGACTTATTTTTCACAATCCGTTTGTTAATTTTCCTTCGTATTTCATACATTTGGTTATGAATTCTCTCTTTGTTTCTCTTTTCAGAATCAGAGTGAATGAATTTCGCTGCCTGACCCAGGGATAGAAATCGCGACCATGAACAACATTTGCCACTATAAATGATTGCTCCCCGACTCGGACATGACTCCAGAGTCTGGTCTATTTTATTCTATTTTGTTCCTTTTGAATGACACCTTCCCTAGAAATGTCGAACAGTTGACTGACACCTGACAAAAGAAAACAAGATACGACACAATTTCCACATTAATTCATCTCGAAAGCACATGACTTCTTTTTAGCGTTGACTGATTGATGCATACCACGTGATTATGAAGCAATAATGATCATAATAATAATAATAATAGCAGAAGATCCGGTTTTCCCTTTCTTTTCTTTTTCTTCCTTTTTTAGTGAAATGAACGTACATAATTTCGAAATACGGAAGAAAGAGAAAAAAATTAAATACGGAAGCCCCATAACACCAAAAAAGTTACTTTTTATTAGAAAGAAACATAAAATATCAGGGCAAAAACACTATATTGTGGTGAGTCTAGGTTAGACTGTTTTATAACGGGGTATAATTTATACTTGACCAGGTAATTGAGGTAAAATATACCCACTTACGTCCACCAAATTTATGTTACATAGCCCCGACCCCTTATTCTGGAAGATCAACGCTGCTAATTCGATAAATTGTTGCATGTCTCTCGTCCGGTGATCGCTAGATGTTTTTGGGTCCAGAGATGAAAGAAATCCAGCACGTAGAATTTCAACTTAAATACTTTATTAATGCCGACATGTACTATACTGTAGAGGTCATCCCCACTCACAGACACGAAGTTAAACAAGTCTACTTTTCTTGACGCATAAGGACCAACTCCCTGAAAAACCTTTCTCTGTCTCTCATTCCCAAGCTAGCTCAGCCAAACAAAATCGACTCTCTTATTATGGCTTCCATCTGACCTGGAAGGTCAACTTCCAGAAGTCGGAGCCAAGATACACGTCTACTAAAAAATAATAGCCTGATAAACTATTACTTAACACTTCCACCTTTTCAAAGATGTTTTAATGTGTTTTAGTAGAATATATAATGGTATCTGAAACAAAAGTGGAGACAATGGGACAAGAGGAAAAAGATTTTAAACAACGCGTTTCGCCGATGACGTGATTTAGGTTCGGCGTTTTCAGGTTGGAATGAAAGAAAAGCTGTGTTTAAGAAAATAGCGTTGGTATTTTTAGAATAAGAGAAGCAATAAATTTAATTAACTTATGGAACCAGACGGCGAGAGACAAGAAGGTGTTTTGTTTAAATATATATTAGAACCGCTGTGTGTCTGTTGTATTTTTCAAATATTTTTTTCTCTTATCAGGAGAGAAAAAGGATTCGCTAAGAAGAAAAATTCATTGAGAGTGCACTAATCTCATAATTCCAGACAATAAACATTAGACCAGCATAATAAATAAAATCACAAATAATCGCAAAAGCAGAAGTAACACAACGCGGTATACGAGTTAATAGAAGAGAAACAGATCTTTACTCGGAGTGGGCTGATTTTAAATCCAACAGATGCCAACGTCTCTTTCTCTGTCGATCTCTTTGTCTGTTGGTATCTCTCTATATATGCACCATTAACTAACGCACAAGTTTATTACATCTAACTTGGTAGAAAAACACCGAAAGATTGAGAAAAACGGCAGTCAATTGCAGAAAAATACCGACGAGTGCACCAAACAATTACAAAAAGATTCTTCTATGAAACTGAAGTTGAGGTGCTAAATATAACGTCAATCACTTAAATGAAAAATTTGATTTGTATGAATCCTATATATATATATATATATATATATATATATATATATATATATATATATATATATTAGGTTGGTACAAAAATAATGTCGTTTTCTCACATAGTAACATATGTGAGAAAACGACATTATTTTTGCACCAACCTAATATATATATATATATATATATATATATATATATATATATATATATATATATGCAAATTAATCGAAACAAAACGAATAATTCCGTTATTATTTAATTTTTTCATATTTTTTCCAATGAAACCTGAACCAGTGGACATGTTAGCAATTCCCATGTCCATTCCACGAAGTCACTCCTTGCAGATTGACCACGGATTCTCGATTGGATTAATGTCTGAGATTGTCCGGGCTAATATATAGTACTTTGATTTGCTCACTGGTAAGGTTTGCCAGTGTGCCTGTTGAGCGTAACAATTTTCGTAAGCTTCCTTGGAGTAACATCCATCGCAGACAATGACCGTAAAACAACTAATCGACAATCGAGACAATAGTGTCTGGCGTGATAAAAATCTGATCCAAACACGGATGACGCAATATTTTTAAACGCCAAAAAAATTTCATCATACACCCCGAAAATAGATTCACATTAATGCACACCACTGCAAATGACTGAATCTGAAAAAAAAAATCGATTACACCCTGTCACTGCAGTGGGTCTAAAACTGACTGTATGTTGAATGAAGGGAAACTATATATATATATATATATATATATATATATATATATATATATATATATAAACATAAACACCTGGTCTCTCTTCTTCGTGTCGGATAAGGTAATTTAATCTATTGCTGCTCTTATCCTAAAAAAGAGCACAACGTTTTTTTGTTTGTTTTTTTTTTGGGGGGGGTTACACACTATTTTGTCTTTCATTCCAACATAAATACACTGTAACTAATTCTCGTATCGGCGAAAGGCGTCAATAAAAAGCTTTTCCACTTCGTCCCGCAATAAGATGTACATTATTATATCCACGTATGATATTCGAAGATGATATGTTTGTTGTCATGTCACATTTCTACAGAGATTTCTTGTATACATTCTATAGCCGTTATATTTCAATTCATCGATTTGTCTTAATTGTAAAATGTATTGCTTCTTTTTTGAGATCTGCGTAACTGAGTCCCGTTACATTTGTTTATATCCGCCATATTAGGGATTTTTAGACTGGAGCAATAAGAGGTTGGTTTAGAAAAACACTTCTTGATATCACTAGCGATGAGTAGTTTCGGTAGACTATTTTATACTCTGAGTTATGAAGTAAGTTACTCGAATCATAGCCCGCGGTTATTGTGGATTAAGCTATATACCTCGGTATATTCTGGGAGGGGTTAATCTGGACTGATATGTGGAATCTTTTACTTTAGTCCATAGCACGAAAAAAAGAAAGACTTACCCTACACACTAAGCCTAAAATTAGCCCCTAATGCTGGAGTATTAATGAAATATATTTGTGAAATCAATTCATTCTGGAAGGTCATTTTAATTTAGAGGAAAATTATGAAATGCTATGACGGATACTGCTATTTTATTTATTTTGTTTTTACTTATTTCAGACTTCAGGCTTTTTGCGTATAGATGCAAAAAGAAATGACAAATTATCTGATATGGAGTGCGCGTAATAGATAAATACAAAACTAACGTGTTGCAAGTAAGGTGGAAAAGTTTTGATTCTCAAAGATAAAATTGTTAAAATTTGACTCTAATTTAACAGTACGTTTCTAGTCAGTGTGATAAAGAAAAATCCAAGGCAAACGTTTCTTTTAGGCTCCCGTACTTTAAAATTATGGACGTTAGGTTTTGGCGGTGCTAACGATAAAATGGATAGGTTGATAGTATAATGATTATACGTTCGGAAAATGAAATCGCCGCGTTGAGTTCAACTCCCCACTTCGTCTGTTCTCTTTCCTATAATGAGTTAAATAACAGCGTAGGCAACGGTAATTCACAAATAATAAAAAAACACACATCTATGCTGACATCTGATCGCCTACGCTCTGAAAAACATAGATAAAAACCTAACAAGCCTAGGCAAGGGCATGATCAAACATATTTCTAAATATTTTTGTTTGTATGCGAAAACAGAATATTTGCCTATATATTTCTTTAATTTAGGTTTTAATTCAGTTATAAAACAATAAAAAAGCGAAGAACTACAAACATTTCAACAATTTGCAAGAGAATCGCAAAGTCTTTTCAGAATAAGAAAGTGATAGTCAATTTTATAATCGCTTGAGAATTGAGAACAATCTAAAAACAAACATTGCTCGGTGGGTTCCACTTCTTCTGACAACTAATCAAAATAGACAGGCTGATCACATGACGGGAACATCTGACCTTGAGATACAGCCAACTGGCTTCCTTGAACGTTTCCTAACTCAATATGAGTGCTGGTTTCATCACTTTGAGCCAGAGACAAAGACCACCATACAGCGGAAACACCCAACTCCTTCAGAAGTTCCACACCATCAACGGAGAGTACTATGCTAACTTGCTGAGGCAGTTAGACTATCAAGACCAAACCACCAGGAAAATTGACAAGAGATCATGTTTCCTCAGGATAATTCTCCAACACACAATGGTTTCAATAACTGTTGTCCGTGACTGCTTGATCACGATCCCTATTCTCCTGATTCTCCATCTGTTCTCCAATACAAGAAAATACTTGATTTGGAACGAGTATCGAAATAACAATGGCGTCATATCTGCTGTTGATGACTTTTTTGACAAAGGGTCTTCTTTGAACAGTCAGATGTCAGCTTACCTAGAAATAAACAATGCAGTTATTAATAAGAGTTGAAGTTAATACATACAAGATTTCACAGCTCTAGCACCACTCCGTCATAGTCAGCCTAAGAACATTTCAGCCTACCCTTGTTGGTTAAAAATGTTAATTTAAAAATTCAGAATGTTGTAGTGCTTTTAAGAAATATCCCAGCTACATAATTCACAACGGCAGATCGCCAAAAACCCGGTGTATATGATAATAAATGTCAAGACTACTGTGATGACTAGGGTTGCTTGTGTCTTTTCAATAGGCATTTTAGAATAATGTTTTCCTTGAAGGAAACTTATTTTCTTAAGAGTGGCAAAATATTCCTCCCATCATTGATATCCTAGGTCAAATAAAATACCAGCATTTTAAATATTGATTTCAGAACTAAGCTAAGCTATCCCACTAAAATGATTGGCGCAACAAAATCTTCCTCTCTTATTTACCTTGTACATGACCCTATTTCCAACGAACTTATGCTAAGTGGATATTAACATTATAGGCGCAACACCATTGAATAGTGTCTAGCAAGTTTGATACACAGTTCCTTAATTCTTCGTCTATGAGTTGTATCCTATCAGGTTCTACACGATTATGGCTCTCCACAACTTTACATTGTAGCTCAAGGCAATCTATTTGCGAACATTTGTTAGCTATTTTACTCTGAGTTGCACCCTGCTCATCTTGCCTTCAGTATGTTTTGTAAGTGTTAAATTCACTAAGCTCTCTTCCCTTGTTATGTGTCCCAGAAATTTCAACTCTCTTTTGGATTCTATGTAAGTATTTTTCTTCTGTTCCACTAGGCTTTGAATGGAAAGGCAACAACGAGACGTGGTTTTATTGAAACTGCCGCTGTTTTGCTCCCAGCATTCCCTAGTGGGGCCGGAAGTGCTTGTAATCATCATAATCAACATTATTCATGTTGTTATAAACAGCTTATATTTTCCTTATGTTCGCTGTCCATAGTATTCTCAGCATGCTTCTGTAGAAACACATTGCTGTTTCCTCAAGTCTCCACTACATTTCATTGCTATACAGGATGACTGATATTTCATAGACGACAACTTTCGCCATTCCATTCAGTCTTCGGCTTTCGGTGTCACATTTTCCATTGTCTGTTAAAAGGTTTCCCTCAGAGTCAACAATGTTCATTTGCTTGATTTAAACATCAATATATTTATATTACTCCACCGTGTCTCCTGGATAGCGGCTCAGATTGAGGAATCGGAAAGCCGAGTTCGAAATCAACTCGAATCCATTAAAATCACACGTGCTAATAACCTTGGGAAAGGTATGAATCCTCCACCAGGTATGGGTAAATAGCAGGACAGGCCGGATTCTCTAGCCTTGGATGTCAACTGGTCTACTGCAGAAAGAAATGGCAACCTACTGCGGAAAAAAAAATCTGCCGCGTCAGTCATGTATCGAAAGAAATATGATCGCCTAAGCGTTTATTACACATGGCACATAAGTGAATGATATTTATATTAATTTAAGTAATTATGAAGCAAGCAACTTACGTGAGTGGTCAAATAATTATTGTAAAATTTCTGTTAATCTCTGTCTTTTTTGGCTAGTTTCAAGAATTTCACCAAAAGCTCTTAATAGAATGAAAAATCAAAATGCGATTTTTTTCAATAATGAGTTTAAGTGTCATTCTCTTAATACAATGCCGGGGAAGGTCAATGAGTGCCAGATACATTGTTCGTTGCTTCAGAGGTCGTTCGGGTTAAGAGAAAAAATCAAGACAGAGAGAAAGAGAACGAGGGGTAAAATGAGAAGTAAAGAGAGAGTGAGATAGGGGTTGGGCGTCGTCTATTTTTTCATTCGTTATTTTACTTTTTTTTATTTTACCGTACGTGCATGACTCTTATTTAATTTCACGCCTCTCTGTACCTTTACAAATATGGGAAAGTATAGATTGTCACCTTATATAAAGGAAGAAAATAACAACAACAACAAAGAAAGTGTAAAATTGAATGCAGGGTGGAGACGAGAGAAAGGATTTATTAGTAAATTAACGTCCTCGTTGGATGCCTTTTGTCCATGATGTCGTATCTATTGGAGCAACAAATGTTGCTAAGAGGTGTTAGTCTCGGCACCAGACGCGAGAGGAGATTCCCAAACGTATTATCATTAGCTAGTGATTACTTTTCATGACATTATCCTCGTATAGTAAATTTGAAAATAGAAACAAACAATAATATATATATATATATATATATATATATATATATATATATATATATATATATATATATATATATATATATATATATATATATTATTTGAATACTTATACTAGGGAGGTGTGAAAACAAAACAGATAATACAATTTGTAAATTATATTTGAAAAACCGATGTCAGGAAAAAATTCATGAAAAAGGAAAAGACTAAAAACATTCGTTTCTAAACACATCCACACGAAGGGCGTACTGAAGGGTTGACCGTCACATGGGTTTATATATATATATATATATATATATATATATATATATATATATATATATATATATATATGGGTGGGGGGTGTATATATATATATGTGTGTGTGTAAACTTGAGGTAAATTCTTTCTCGTTGTCTCTCTCTCTCTCGATATATATATATATATATATATATATATATATATATATATACATACATATATATATATATATTTATTCATACTAATTGAAACCTTCAAATATGCCATTTAAGAAACAATGATGGAGTTTTCATTTTTTTTTTAAATTACGTCCTGTAGATGGCGTCCTCCTGTACGAATGCATTCTTGGAATCTGCTGTTGAGACTCCTCATTGACTGCTGCAACAACTCAGCTGGGATACAGTGAATTTCATCTTGAATTTTAAATGGCGAAATGTTTACTTGCTCAAGGTCACTGTATCGCAGTGCTGCCATTTGCTCATGTCTGGCAATACGCACTTCAAAAATTCCCAT
>OZ010576.1:91715895-91748395 GCA_963932145.1 Acanthosepion lycidas | reverse complement strand
AAAAATAATTCAACATACAGAATATGTTTGAAAGCATAGGTAAATTTTAAGAAGTTAAATTAAATAGTTTAATAAAAAATTTTATGAGACCCACCCCGGCATGTTTAAAGCAATTTTGTATATCTGGAATAAGTTGTTTATTTCTGAATTCATTTTTAAAATTTAATATCCAAATTAAAAAGAAAAAATCTGAATTTCATTAAAATGTTAAAAGTCATGTAGCAAACCGATTCCAATCAAAAAATTCAACAGGATTTTTTTTGTTTAAATTATAATTTGATATGAATATTTTCCAAAGCATAAATATTTTTAGGAAATTAATTGAAACAACTGAGTAAAAGTTTTATTCATAAACATAATTCAACAAAACCTGACTAAATGTTGCTTTTCAGAATGAGATTTTAAGGAGGCGTGCCAGGCAGCTAAAGGGAATTGAATAATGTACAGATCTTAATACTTTTTAAATCAGAAAATGATTATTAGATGGACATTCCACTATTTAATAAAATAAATGTATTATGTATCAAAATTAATACCAGTATTATAAATTATGTGATTTTAATATTTATCTCTGTTTAAGCCGTACCAAGATTATATTATCAGCATATTGTAAAAATAAGATTATATATAAACATAACGAATGAAATGATTTATTTACCATCGCAACAGCAGAAATATAAAAAAAATACATGTCTTTATAAAGTAAAGTTGTTATAGAAAATAAATAATTAAAAAATGATCATGGAACATCTGATTGTATTTAACGCTACTGAAAATTACCGACAAATATATGTACGGCAATTTATTCTGTTGTGTTTTTATAATTTTTGTTTTGAATATTTGAATAAATAAATATAATTTTTTTTTAAATAATTGTATTTAATATTCTTCTTCTTTTAAATTTACTTTGTTGTTTTGATATTCATTTTTATAAAGTTACGCTTTTATTTACTATAAATATGGAAAGTTCAAGAGAATAGAAATTTTAAAAATACACATATCGTTTCAAAATTATCAGTAGAATTAAAAAGTAAAAACGAAAGAGATAAGAATTATTTCCATTCGTTTTTTTTATTTTTAATTCTAATGCAATTATTACCTGTATTTAATTTAAAATATCCTCGTAAATACAAAACATACGAGGACAATTTTTTTTAGAAAAAGGTGGGTTGGGTGATACTGAGTCAGTATATATATTTATGTTGTCATAATTATTGTAGTTTTTTTTTTAGTTTTAGCCGGACAGACACATACAGACAAATGCCCTTTATATGTGTTTATATATATATATATATATATGAGTAACGATATATATTTTTATTTATCACGAATAATATTGGGTAAAATGTGTGAAAAATTGTAAAAAAGTTTACTTGTGATACGATTCGTCCTTCAGGAGGTCATCGAATTAAATTTGTTATGTTGGTACGGGTACACACATGCGCACGAACGAGAGGTACTGGGTATTTTCTAATTTTTTCATATTTAGAAGAATTTATTTAAAGACTAGTGCCGTCATACCAACATAACAGTATTTAGTCCGATGGAATCGTGAAGGCCGAAACGCGTCACAAATAAACTTTTTCCACTTTGTCATATAATTCCCCCAATCTATCTATCTATCTATCTATCTATATATATATATATATATATATATATATATATAACACAGGAACATAAAGGCACTCACACGTACACAAAGATACATGTATGTATATATATATATATATATATATATATATATATATATATATATATATATATGTTAAATATGTGCATCTATTAACGAAAAAATACCATCATAAAATCCCTAACGATATAGAAAATCATTTTGATGCGAAACTTCTTTGAAACATGTCGATTGCGCGATGAATGTATTAGTGTTAGTGTTAGAGTTACAACAGATATATCAAACCAGTAGATAAGGAATCAATCGAATAGCTTTCGTAATGAACGTGATATTGTGGCGATCCTCTTGCTATCTCGACACACCACACACACACACACACACACACACACACACACACACACATATATATATATATATATATATATATATATATATATATATATATATATATCACGTTGGTATGGCGTTTGTTTCCGATCGTAACTGATCGGGTTTTAAGGTTTTAATTCTCAGTAGTAGATGCGCATTACCGATGGGTCCCAAATATAGGACGAAACGGCCGTTCAATGCTTTCTGCATTTTGTTGAGGTTTCTTTTAGACTCGATGAGTTACTTAACTATGATTATTTCAAATACTCCTAATTATTTCTATCTATATATATATATATATATATATACATAATTTTGTTTTACAAATCATAATAAAATATGAACAAGTAATATACCATATCATGCTCCCCAGTCAGCAGCGTAACAACTGAAAGGTTATGTGAAGCCGGTTCAATATCTGAAGATTACTTGGGAGCTATGTAAAAATATTAAAACAAAAGTAAACTTGGTGTTTACCATTATTAGAAATTTGGAAAATGTTATCTTGCATAAAGATTTATTAATTATTGTAGATCCTAAAAGCAACTGAGAACCTAGTCAATTGCCTTACTAAAGTCTAGAAACAAAAGTACGAGTGATAGTGTCCAAAGGAAATTTGGTAATTCTTTATTCCTTAGAAAAGAAAGTCGGTTTACTGTGTCGGGCGAGACAATACTTGCATTATCTTGTATTATCTAAGCCTATCATTCGCCCATGTTTAGAATATTGCTGCCATATATGATCCAGTGCCCTAGCGATTTACCTGAAGCTCCTTAATAGATCCAAAGAAGAATCAGCAATATTATTGGCCCTGATCTGGCGGCTCGGCTTCAGTAACTTTCCCAGTGCTGTCTGGTTGCGTTCTGTGCGTATTTTTTTATACATACATTCACGGTAACTGTTCAGGTGATATCTTTCCCATGGTACCTACTATGGTTCAGTGATCCTGTGGCCGTAAGCCGGAAAATACTAACCTTATGTAATAACAGTAATGTTTTTATTTTATTATGAAATTTATATTTAATATTGCTAGTACCCGAGAAAACTTACCTGGTTTTAACTTTTGTAATAATAATAAATAATTTCAGGTTAAAAAAAAACATTAATTGCCACATTATATATATATATATATATATATATATATATATATATATATATATATATATATATAGTTTCAGTTTTAAGTTTATTTCTATATAAGTCTCGGGGTTCACTCGAAGAAGATGGTTATATTAAGAGGCAATTTGTGCAGATAGGCGAGGAAAATGACAGCTAACCGGAGGCTTGAACAGGTTAAGATTGTAGTTATTGGTGAAACATCCTCATGGGAGTCTGTTCCACAGAGTAGCCATTCGAGTGGAATTTACTTCTACCCGATGGAATACGGATTGATTGTGGGTGGTTTGCTGCAATGTAAGTGGCATGGCGTCTCCTGGTCGTTATGGTTTGAATTCGTACGACCACTTTCCACGGGAATAGCGATAGAACAGCGAGAGGTTGTGTGTGTGAGAGAGAGAGAGAGAGAAAGAGGCACAGAGAGAAAGAATTTGGAGTTAGGAGAATAAGTCTCCAAACTGCAAATTCGTCACCCAAAAGGGATCAGAGTCCCTTTGGGTCTATCAAGACTGGAGAGTGAATCCTGAGCAGCTACACACACACACACACACATACACTCACACACACATATATATATATATATATATATATATATATATATATATATATATATATATATATGTATATTAATAAAAAGAAAGAACAGTAAGATATATTATCCGGTGTTCTTATAGATATTTTTATTTTTACAAAATAGTGCTCAATGTAAATTTACAGAGCATTAATATTATAAATTAATTGACTTAAAATATGGTTTTTCGCTACACAGTTCCAACCTTGTTTCAACAATGGAAGCTAAACGCCCCAATTTAATTTTGTAATTAAATTAAAGACATTAGTTACATTTCATCTTCACTGAAATTCCGAAATTAATTTTCTCCATATTTTCTTCTTGTTAAAAATAAAGATTTAGAGTGCTCGACTTTGATTAGGAGCAAATGTATGTATATTAATAAAAAGAAAAAAAACAGTAAGATATATAATCCGGTGTTCGTATAGATATTTTTATTTTTACAAATATATATATATATATATTATTATTATTATTATTATTATTATTAATAAAAATCTTATAAGTATAAGAAACTATACTTGCTCGGAAAACCTTCGGTGTCTTCATTTGTTTATTTGCCAATACCAAAGGGAAAATATGGTATAATAGAAGAAAGAACTAAGAACATGTATGTTAGCCGAAAATAATCGTCCAGCATGCAGGACCAAGGCCTAAAGAAGAAAAAAAAAACCGATGCGAGTACGCAAAATAACTAAATAAAGGGCTCAATACAATGAGTAGAGCAGACCTAGTTAAACCTAGAGAGCCAGACAAGCCTACCAAGCTTTCACCTAAGCGGATCGTCAGGGAAGGTAGGTTTGTCTGGCTCTCTAGGTTTAACTATATATATATATATATATATATATATATATAGATAGATAGATAGATAGATAGATAGATAAGCAGTAATCCTTATTTTATTCAGGTTTTGTCGAATATGAGGGGGAAAGAAAATTTTATAAATTTTTACTCAATTTTTCCAGTCACCTTACAGTTAAAATTTTATGAATGTGTATAAACTCTCTAAATTTTCTTGTCCCATGCAATTTCATCCAACAGTGCATCCATTTTAAGCGGTTAATATTTATAAATATAAATTAACATCGAAAAATCTGTAAGATCAGAGAAAACTTGAAGTAAAATCAGATAAAATTTTGTGTCATCATCATATACACGACTTTATTTACAAATTTTTACTGAAAAATTATTTAACATGTTTAAAATGATTCCGTTCATGTCCAGCACAATCCTATCAATAACAATTCTACAGGCCGTTTGACAAATTTCTACTTTAATTTCAGAAATTGCTTGTAATTCGGCAACAGTTTTTGTTTTGAATCTGTCAAAAAAAATCTTTCAGGATAGCTGTGAAGAAAAAATCTGAGGTTGTTAGATCCACTAAATTGCTCCACGTCGTCCTAACCAGCTCAACTCGAGAAAAGGGCGTTACTTTTGCCGTACCCAGTATATCGTAAGTATGTGTGCATGCATATTTATGAGATTATCTATGTCTGTACGTGCACACATATTTCCTTAGGGATGTTTAGCTCCCTCTCGTTCTCCCTCTCTCTCTCTCTTACTCTCTCTTTCTTTATCTCTCTCTCCCTCTCTCTCTCGCTCTCTCTCTCTCTATATATATATATGTGTGTGTGCGTGTGTGTGTAAACATTTCAGATAGAGTATAACTGCAAAAGGACAATATGAATAAAGTTAACTTCTCTTAGCCGGCCCGTTCCGTACTCTGAGAGACTTTAAGAAGGCAAATGCAAGAGTTTTATTTTGGAACAAATAAAATCCTTGCGTTTTTCTTGGTAACGTACCACACAGAGGACGAAACGCATCGGCTACGATAAGTTTTCTTTTTGTCATATGCATGCGTTTTTTTTTTTTTTTATCATTTACCGATTTGGCCACAGATATGAATGTACGTGAGAGATTCATGGAAGATTGAAGTTTAAATACAGTAAATTCGATATGACTAACCGAACGCTCCTCTGTGGCCAAATCGGTAAAAGTACGTGAAGCTAAACGACGTGCTCCGTATAGGACACAGGTTCGAATCCTGTCGGAGGACGGCCATTTTCTCTGAAAATTTCTCGGACGTTCAGGCCGGTAAAGTAAATGTTGCTGCTTATTATGAATAGAGCATTTACTTAAATATTTATATCTATAAAAAGAATGTATGAACATTAAAATAATTGTCGGACTTTGTCCATTTAACAATGTGTTATACATGTATATATATATATAAATGGATACTTTCTTTGCCTTCGCGAACAGATATTTGAGGTATATTTTCAATGTTTGAAGACATAAATAAAGCACGCACACAAATATAAAAATCGTTGTTTGAACCGAGTACATTTTAACAAGCCGCTATACAATTATGGTTCGCTTTTTGCAAACGAATATTTCCAACAAACATACACACACACACACATACATACATATATATATATATATATATATATATATATATATATATATATATATATATATATATAAATAAAGAACAGCATTAAGAAAATTGTAAAACAAAATAATAAAAAAAATCTTTGCATATTTCTTCTGTCCTTTAACTACGGAATAAAATCTACCTTAAAATCGGCCAATCCCAAATTATCACAGTAGGTGATTTTATTATCTAATTATTTTTCTAGCTTTTTCTTTACTTTAAAATTCATGTATAGTCTTACTAATTATATATTATTTAAAATATTGGTAACAGGATTTATTAAATTTTTTAAAGTTTTATGCAGCTATCTTTCTCATATATTTATTAAGGGAAAATATAAAATCTTATGGTCAATGTAGGTTATTTGGTTTGTTGAAGAAAAAACTATAGATAGAAGGTACTCATGAAAACATTTGAGTTACATTCAGTGAAATCCTTGCAGCTACTTCTGTAACGAATAATTATAGTAATAGTTGTGATATTGAGATGTATTTATTTTATATAAGCAGATATAAGACATTATGCGTTTTCTCAGAATTCCGGAACCGTCTCCTTCTATGCACCGTGTCCCTGCAGGACGTGAGCAAATATGGCTCTGCACAGAACGGCAAGCTTTATTAAGATCTACACTGTACAGGAATCCACATAATAATCTGAAATGATCGTGACATTAATTACGGAGATATGAATGATTTTGAGGCTCAAATGTAAATTTAAGGTTTATATTTTGCAATAAATATTTATAGTGTTGATAGGTTCTTAAATTAAATTTCTTAAAATAAAAAAATTAGATGAACAACATTTTTACTTTACGTTATTACATAAAGTTAGTATTTTCAGGCTTTTTTTTATAAATACTTGTGGAAAATAAAATCCTTACATTTGCTTTAATAAATTTCGTAAGAGGAAGAAACGCGTTGGCTCAGACCTTTCCCTTTTGTTTTTATTATACACATTGTCCTTTTATAGTTATATATTTAGTTGTATATTAAATATATATATATATATATATATATATATATATATATATATATATATATATATATGAGAGAGAGAGAGAGAGAGAGAGAGAGGGACAGAGAGAATTGAATAAAGCGATAGAAACAGTGGGGACATACGAATCAATACTTAATTGTGACGGCCAATACCAATTGTTCTATGCACACTGTGTATAACTATAATTCTCCTAAATTTAACCAATATATATACATATATATATATATATATATATATATATATATATATATATATATATATATATATATATATATATATATATATATATTGTGTTAGTGTGTATGTGCGGATCGAGGGAGAGAAACAAAGAAGTAAATATAAAAGGAGGCATGATATATATGCAGCTTCTTACTTATATACTTTATACATAATATACATATATATTAGGTTGGTGCAAAAATAATTTCGTTTTCTAACATATGTTACTATGTGAGAAAACGAAATTATTTTTGCACCAACCTAATATATATATATATATATATATATATATATATATATATATATATATATATATATATATATATATATATTATTTATATAGCATCATGACAAAAATAGCGGTCTTGTTTCAATGCTTCTGTTGTCTTGTCAAGTGATTGTTCCATATATACCAATCTTGTATTTGTATATATATATATATATATATATATATATATATATATATATATATATATATATATATATATATATATATATTACGCATTTTCTCGAATCATTCTTCTTTCTCCTGTTATTTCTGATAGATTCGTATCTTTCCCAAGAGCATTGAGCCGAAAGTGACTACAAGAGCCATCATTCTGTTTTTGATCTTCCTGAAAAGGAGATTATGAAAGTTTGTTTGGGATTTGCAAGTCTCCATGTTTATCTATCGAGAGCCCATATTATCATCTAGGCAAATATGACTTGAAGACAGGCAGACCATGTCTTCACCTGCGAAGTGAAGTCCTCAGAATCATGCAGATACAAGAATATAACTGTAACTATGTAATCTGGATTATGTCATTATTTCTCTTTGAGTCATATAGGATATCCATTTTAGTTGTTGCTATTGTTGAAAGTCTTCAAGTAATACTGTTTCAGTTAATTTGTACAGTTTTGTGTGAATCTCTAGCGCCAAACCACTAGTTTCGAAGAATGATAGTCCTCTCTAAGACTTACAGGCTTCATTCTCTTGTATCCTTTTTTAACCATTGTTCGGTTGTATATATTTGGTAGTTTAAACATGGCGCCATGTATGATATGCATATAAACGCCTCGCACTATTTAGAACATGATACGAGATTTTAGTTTCATGTTTCTTTTTACAGCAATATTCGGTATTGTGTGAAACTACACAACGCACAGCGTATTCTATGTTCATTTTCCTTATCTGCTTTATTAAATTTGTTATAACTGATTAATACATACGTGATGTTTGAAGTGTTTATTATTTACTAATTCTACAGCCGCCAGGCTGTGGAATCAGTAAATAATTTTGTTATGGATTCAGAGTAGATGACATCACTGCTTACAATTCTAGATCATAGTTTTTGTTTCTGAAAAGTTTATCTTGACACTTGGTAAAGTATGTTGATTTTTTTGTTCGAGATCTTTCATTTCCAAGGTATGAATACCTAATTCATTGGTATAACCCCAATTCCCCATCAGTATATTTTGGACTAGAGAAGGAGAAGCAATAAGGCTGTTTACTATGAGTAGATTATTTTGGGATGTGTTATGAAATAATTAAAAACTCAGTACGTATGAATGTGCACTGAAATAGTGGTTGTTGCTTTCCTTAAGTATTTGTATATATTTCTGAGATGAGGTATTATATACACTATTTACATTATTAGGACTATTGTCTTAAATTTTGTTACCATATTTATCACAAAGTTTTGGCTGTTGTACGCTCCGGCCTTCTTCAGCTGGTTGAATGCCTGTTATGATCTTCAAATATAGAATGGATACTATACACTGTATAGTATTCATTGTCGCTGCAATATTCTTCTTCTAAATGGGCGAACATGATTGTCCAAATGTTCCTATCTTTTGTGGCTCTTAGTAAATGTTGTCATTATGCTATCCCACCTGCCCTTTGTTCAGATTTTAGTATCATTTTAAGAGCTATCAGTCATTTCTTTAACTGAACCACACAAAATGTGAATACCGGTTGATTTGAAATTAAAAGGGGCAGCGAAGCGAAACGCTGGGGTAACGAAAATTAAATTCAAACCCTTCAAATATAGAATTTACACTATACACCGTATAGTATAAATTATAGAACAGCTCTTCTTAAACTATGGGTCGCGAGCCCATTTGCGGGTCGTGAAGCGAAATGTTGGTCTGGCAAAAATTAAAATCAAACACTTGAATTTCACACTATTCGGACTATTGTCCTCATCTTTGTCACCATATTTATCACAACGTTTCGGTGCAGGTGATGTACGCTCCGGCCTTCTTCAGGTGGTTGGAATGTCGAACTGAACCCTTTATTTCGCTCACTGGGGTAGGCTGTTCTAGTTCCACGTGCCATGTCTAATGCCAGTTATCTCCTGTAAATTCCCCACTCCAAGTTCTCCACCACCGTAACCAGGTATTGAACTCACACTCTTTGGGTCCTGTCACTGGATCTAACTAACATCTTTATCCACTGAGCCATGTGTCCTGGATAAATATGGCGACAAAGATGAGGACTATAATCTGAATAATGTAAATATTGTTTTCCTTAAGCTGAACCAATCATTAAGAGATACAAAGCTTTTCGTTTGACACAAACAAACAAAACTGTTGAACTGCTGCCATATTTAATATCCTATATGGTAGTGAATGCTGAAAACTTCTTCACAGATGAGGAAAAAAATTCAGAAAGACAGCGATGTGGTTGTACAGATGGATGTGAATGATACCATGGGACCAACGTGGAAAATTGAAAAGTAAATGAGACACATATACGAATTCAGAAAGAGGCAAAATTTTTTGAAAGGCATAAGAAAAGAGAGCTCAGAGAATTTAGCATTCACAAGACAACAAGAAAAGGATCTGATGAGGAAAACTGCGAGTAATATGTTTAATATGCTGCATGACTAGATGGTCGAATATACACATAGGTGATGTGTAAGTGACAGCACCTGAGTCGTCAAGTGTAACATTACATGAAAGAAATATGCTAACAAAGTTTGACATATGTACACGCAGAAAAAAATGTTATCTTTTATATAACATATTTTTTTTTTTAGAATTATCAGCAAAATAATTAAATACTATTTACTGTGCCTATATTTCTGACATGAAATATTGTAACAATTTACACTATTTACATTGTTCGGACTGTTGTCCTCATCTTTATTGTCATTTTCACAATATTTCGGCCGTTGGACGCCCCGGCCTTCTTCCAAAGTATATTGCCTGAAGAAGGACGGAGCGTGCAATGACCAAAACGTTGTGATGATTATAATAAAGAGAGGGACAAGAATCATTACAATGTAAATAGTGTAAACTATTTATTTTATTAGATTTAATATTATACAAGAATATATTGATATTAACAGTTTTATAAAAATATGTGAAACAACTATAATTCAATACATCTTTTTTTCCATATTATAAAGAAATAACTATGAATTTTTTTATATTCACAAATTTATAAAAAAATAACTATGAAAAGAGAACTAGAAACTTTATATAAACATATAAACCCTAATAACTGTAATTATAATTTTAAAAAATATGCATTTTCCTGGCATTTTTTTTTCATTTGCTTTCTTATAATTTCATTAATATAGGTTGCGAGTAATGTATACGTTTGTTCTTGAGAACTGACAACAAAGATGTTAAACACTATTTATTTATTAGATTTAGTTTCGTTACAACAATAGTTTTTAATAGTTTTGTTCTTACTTCTCAAATTAAAAAAGAAGAAAAGAATGCATACGTTCAGTTTCACATACGATATATGCACTTCTCTAAGAGTGAATACATGTCATAAATGAAAAAAGAAATGAAAACAAGAAACAGGCCGTTTACTCATATACGTGAATCCACAAAAATAAAAAAGTCTCTCTCTCTCCCCATATATATATATATGATAGATAGATAGATAGATAGATAGATAGATAGATAGATAGATGCATTTGTTACATTTATAGTTTATTTGCGGACATGTACGTTCATACTGTGAAATTAATGTCTACCGACAGAGTTATCAAAGGAAATGTAACCGTCGGAAGGTATTGTTCCTGCTTCCCCTTTATCGTCTGAGACTGGGGTATACTTTAATATAGCATTTATTGTAATAAAAATAGTGTCAGATTAAAATTCAATTCACACACACACAAACATATATATATATATATATATATATATATATATATATATATATATATATATGTATGTATGTATGTGTGTGTGTGTGTGAGTGTGTGTGTGTGTGAATAAATCTGAAGAACTTTATCAAGGCAAATGTAAGTATTTTATTTTGCAACAAATATATGTTGTTTTTCGATTTACGAACGCTCATATACTTCAAACATTTTGGCTCTATGTTGTAATTATTTTTATACTGTTAATCTTGAATGAATTGATTTGGATAGTCGATATTAAAAACTTAGTAGGTAGTATTATATATCTGTTTTTTATCTAATTTATTTTAATTGTTAGTATTTTTGTTCTTATTTATGTCACTATCATTTTTGTAGTTGTAGATTTCGTAAACAGTCGTCTGGCATTCTTAATCCTCAAGCGGTTGAAATTATTCAATGAATATGGCGGTTCTACTCGGCATGAGACTGCCTGGCTTTTTCAGAGAATTGAGCTTGCAATTATGATTGTTTGAATCCAATTAGGATTAATAGATTATATATGGAAGGGCTCGGACATTATGACTATTTAAACGATAGGGTGCTGGCAATATCCCATTACGACAAACTTAATAAATTCAGTACTCTGACATTTTGTCATTGAACTACTAGTTTTCCTAAGTAACCGCTTACGTATGTAGCAATAATTTTCAATTATATAAGTATGCAAAATTTTCAGCACCAGCTCTTAATAATAAATTAAATTATTTTTAAATAGTAACAACTATATTTTAATATTCGAGAAATAAATGAAATCTTAAAGGCTGGAAACTGCAAAAGGTGAGACATAATTATGAAAAGATTTTTAAAACTTTAAAACTGGAATTAATTCAAAAGTATGTATGTGTATATATATATATATATATATATATATATATATATGTGTGTGTGTGTGTATGTGTGTGTGTATGTGTGTGTGTGTGTGTGTGTGTGTGTGTGTGTGTGTGTGTGTGTGTGTGTGTGTAAGCAAATATATGGATATAGATCCGGCAGTATGAAGAAAAATATACGGAAAAACAAACAAAAATCCTGATATGCAATTATGCTGTTTTAATGTTTATATAATGTCAACGTCGGACGTTTCGGTCTAATAGACCATCTTCAGGCCATATTCATAAAACATAATTAACATTAGACTATATTCAATTCAACATGAAAAAGACGATGGACATAAGAGTAATATTAATCCAAACAGAAAATTGAATTGAATAATATACATTTTTCTTCATATATATATATATAGTTTAATTAATTACTGTATTAAAGTATATATATATATATATATATATATATATATATATATATATATATATATATATATATATATATATATATATAATACATAAAATGTTAATGGACAGAGTTGAATCGGATCAGGAAACAGTGGTATTAAAAAGTGCTCAATACACGTGTAAAAACATAAAACAAATATAAAAATAAAATGCAGAGCTTTTAACTTGAAAAATCAGGAGATAAGTTGGATCCGCTACCATGGATTCAAACTTACAGTATCCTCAGGCGATTTTATCAAATGACCTCTTAACGCTTTATTTGAAAAAAAAAAGAAACAAATGGACGCTATATTATATTATTTTTTTTTAAATAAATAAACAAAGGCACGAGGTTGGGTGTTATAGAAAGTAGGGAGGAGAACGTGAAGGAGGAATTTGACAGAAAGAATCTGAATATATGAATAGCATAATAGTAAAAAATCAAATATTTCACACATATATATATATATATAAGAAATATATTTCCTTTTATATATATATATATATATATATATATATATGAAATATATTTTCCTTTTTTTACTATTATTTTATTCAAGCTCTTTTCTTGATATATATTTCGTTTTTTTATTGTATTTTTAAAGTTGTTATCCTGATATTCATATTTTTTTTCTGTCAAAATTGTAGTTCGAACTGAGAACTTTTTAACAAGCCGCTATACATATATCCCTCGCAACGAAAGTTTCCAATACGCACACTCACATACGCAGCCACACACGCGCGCGGATACACACACACACACATATATATATATATATATATATATATATATATATATATATATATATATATATATATATATATATATATATGCGCATATACACATACATAACAAAGGTATACATATAATTAAATATAAACTGAGTCATCTAAAATACACTCTAAGGTAAAAATAACTTACAAACACATACATCAACACGAATACCATACTAAGACTTATAACTCTATAATATTAAGTATGTCATTCCTGTTGATATATATGTATTTTTAAGTTATTTTTTATCTAAGTGTGTATTTTAGATGACTCAATTAGTTTATATTTGATTATATGTATACCTTTGTGATATATATGTATGTCATAGATAGATAGATAGATAGATAGATAGATAGATAGATAAAGGTACATATGAAAAATCACATTTACCAAAAATACTAGGTTTATTTAATATTCATTTACATATGATCATATTTGATACAATATTCACAAAAAGAAACATACACACTGACACACACACACATGCTTATAAATATATATATATATATATATATATATATATATATATATATATATATATACGTACACATAAATACTTACATACAGATAAATATGCTTATGATTTTAGTGACCCATAATTCCAAGGAATAAATATAAATTGTAGTTACAGAACAAAAACACAAAAAAAAAACATGAGACAAATAACAAGTCTCGCACGTAAACGTATACATTCTATTCATATAATATAAAAGGCACATATCATGAATACATATATAGAGAAATACCTAAAATTATAAATAATAACTATTATCAAGCGGTATTATAAGATAATAATAAATTACATACATACATGCAAATAAATAAATTTCGTGTAAAAGAATTATGCAAAAATAGATATATTTAATAAAATAAAAATAAAAAATAAAGTTAAAAATGAAATGTATAATCTAGAATTCGAATTATTCTAGCTCAACATGTTTCAGTCCTCATTTCTTTTCAAGCCTACATGTGACCATTATTTCATTTATCTCGCTCAATAAATTTGCGTTATTTAAATGTTTTAAAATAGTTAATTCTTCTACAATACGTAGATTACATCTTTCGACCTTCCCATTATAAGAATTGACATTAGCTATTAAATCCTACGTATTTGTGCGTCTATTAACACCATTTTTTAATCGCCGGAAATATTGGGAGAGAGTTGTGCTATTAATGTATCTCAGGTTATTCAAAGTCATCTTATGGTTACTGAACCAAAATTTCCAAGGAGTTTCAGTTGTGGCCGGACATTTCGCCAAACGGATATTTGGCCGACGAACATTTCACCGAATATGTACAAGCAAAAATAGTAACAACAATTTACTTAGTATTTTAATTAGCAGTATTATTAGGTAGAATAGGACTAGTAATTAGCACAGAATTTTAAGTGATTAAATTACTAAATCTAAATTTAAAGTCAGAAGTTTCTTATTTCAGTATTTGTTTATTGAAATTAGTATTTAAAAAAAGATGTGAGAGTATTTGGCTAAAAAGTAGCACCTAATTATTTAAATTCGTATTTAACAGTCAGATAAAATTTATCCCATAAATATAGCACACCTTAAAACTATATATATATATATATATATATATATATATATATACATATATATATATATGTATATATATATATATGTATATATGTATGCATGTATGTATGCATATAGGTATTAGGTTGGTGCAAAAATAATGACGTAATAATGTCGTTTTTTGACGTTAAAAAATACGTCAAAAAACGACATTATTACGTCATTATTTTTGCACCAACCTAATATATTCTCTTTTAAGTCCGATGTGTATATGACCGGCCACGACTACAGGACCTGTGCGGGAATTATAGCGGGATTGTTCTCCTTTCTTCGGCAGGTAAAATCTTAGCCCCTGTTCTCCTATTAAGATTAAACTAGAGCATAGTTGTCAAAATACTGTCTGCGTGGAAATGCGGTTACTGCCAACACAGAGGGACCGCAGATATTATTTTCACAGCACCACTAATCCAGGAAAAGATTTGTGAACAATAGATGGACCTTTATCAAATATTTGCAAATCGGAAGAAGACTTATGACACTGTTAGTCGTGATGATCTCTGGAAATCCTCTCGAAAGTGGGCTGCCTCCCGCCCACCTTTCTCAAAATTCTGAGGTCCTTCCTTGATGGTATGGAAGCCTGTGTCAGTTTTGGTGGCATACTTAGGGGGCACATCGAGGTTGAAATTGCAGTCAAGCAGGGGTATCTTCTGGCTCCTACATTGTTTTCTTTCTACTTTGCAGTTGCACTGCTTGATGGTATTATCATAAAATACAACTGGAAATCCGTTTTTGGAGCAAGGAGAAAATTTATTGCGCAACCTTCTCTATGCCAATGGTTGTGACCTGGTCGAACATCAAATTATGTTGATGGTAATCAACTTGGTGTAGTAGACAAATTTGTATACCTTGGTAGCACCTTCAACTCTGAGGATGAGATGGCGTTACGGATTAAAAAGCCTCCGCCGCGTTTTCAGCACTCAAAGTCCGTTTCTGGGGTCAGAAGGGCATAAAAAGGCAGAGAAGAATTAAAATATATAACGCCCGCGTGATCTCGTCTCTGCTATATTCATGTGAGTCAATGGTAGTCTGGAACGTTTTCATCAACGCTGCATTCAGTCTGTGCTTGAAACACACTGGGTGTCTCACACCCCTGATACTGTTGTTCTACAAAGGGGCAATTCACTCCCTTTGAAAGCACTTATATGGCGATGGAAGGGACATATTGTCCGTTTGACGAATGACAGAATGACAGAATTCCAAATCAAATAATGTACGGAGAAATGAAAATGGAAAAAAAGACCACAGCATTAGCCCAAACTTCGTTACAAAGTCAATATACACGTGCAATATTGGTGTTGATAACCGGGAGACTCTAGCTGAAGACCGGGTTTCTTGGAGAGATAGTATTACTGATGGCGTCAAGATCTTCCATGAGATATCCCCCAAAATATGCAGAACTGAAGAGAGGGGTTTTGGAGGGGATCGCTGAATTGCCATGAGGTTCAAACCTGGCCATGTGCCCAATGAAATCGTATATGTATCTCTAGAGGGACTCGGCTCAGTCACCTGCGGTCACACCACCACCAAAAATCTTTTGTATGACGATTTCGTAATGGCATGATTTGAACTGCACTAGGGTGTGCAAGTCCAGGTCAGGCCTGACAAAGCATATGAATGGGCACATTGGAAGTGATTATGATCAAAGTCTCCTTCCATCAACCGGATAGTTGATTTGATATGCTACATAAGTCACAAGAAGTGCAGATTGAAGGCTGGCTTTATGAGCCACAGTCGTTCACAAAAGAAATGAAGGCAGGGGGAGTTTAAGTCAAGGGCTGGACATGTTAGCGACGGTAATACTCGCTTTGCGAATAGAAAGCCACTATATATATATATATATATATATATATATATATCAGTGAGTGCTGTTGGTAATGAAACAGTGCTCGACGTAAAATAACAGTGGTAACATTTGTCCACACAAACATATATATATATATATATATATATATATATATATATATATATATATATATATATATATATATATATATATATATATATATATATATATATATATATATATATATATATATATATATATATACGCCCATCGAGTTGGTGTAATGTTTAGCAAGCTTGTCTCGCTTGAACAATTACGACTGAGTAATTAGTTCGATCCTTACTGGGTGCCCCATACTTGTGCCACATTTAAGCTACGCTTGGAAAATAACTATATAGACACACAAATGTGGCTATTCTCGTTGGTGTGCAGAACGATGTACTGGTACGTCTTAATATTTTTCCATCCAAAACCTGTCATATTATGTTGTTTTTCAACTGAATAAAAAAATAACAATCAACATATTATTCTCATAGTTTGAATATTTGTCCTGTTTTCTCATTTGAAAAACAACACTGGCGGATGCGTTCACTTGAATCCCCACACAGCTCGCGGCCATCTTCAAATGTCAATCAGTGCATGATTTCAAGCGCTACGCTTTTTCTTAATTTATAGTTCTGTTGTCATCACTGATTCAAGAAGACATTGTTTCGTATTCCCGGTCCAGTCACATCTTTTTGTCCTCCGGCTAAAATAAGGAAACCATTCTAACTCAAAGAAGAATGGGGGACGGACTTATATTGTTTATGTATTATTGCCTCTCTGCTATTCATTTTTTTTAGTGATGTGATAAATATTTCCCTAGTTTTCTTACTTCCGGTAAATTTTTATATAGATGACAGACCATTCACTTCAAAAATAAAATTGATAAAATAGTTATATATATATATATATATATATATATATATATATATATATATATATATATATATATATATATATATATATAATATTAGTGGTAAATATACACACACATATGCAAAATATATAAATATATATACATAGGTGCATATACATACATGTATATTTTTTGAATAAAAAATTCCAAGAGGATAGAATCCAGGTAGAACTCAATGTCCAAGACAGAGTAAGGATATAATAAAAAGGCTTAAATTTCAATATTTTTTTTTTTTTGAATTTGTAGGTCTGATGAATTGGATCTTATTTACGATTCCAATGGAATAAATTATGACCGTGGAATATTAGTGTTTAAGCCTTTTTATTATAAATATATATATATATATATATGTATATATATATATATATATATATATATATATATATATATATATATATATATATTGCGACTTTTAAATTGAGCAGCAACAATTTATACTTAGTTTATTAGGGAAATAATTCTAGAATTAGACGGGGGCATTATATCACGTTGCGATTTGTAGACGAAATTGAACAGTAAATATGTCAATTTCCGAAGGTCAGTGCGTGCCAAATCTGTTAAAGTCAATATTAATAAAGACAAAATGAATCTTATCCTAGCCGACGAATGGTAGACTTGAGTGATTGTTTTGTTTGCTTAATGGCATATCAATTACCTATCATTCATTTAATGCCAAAATGTTATTTTCTTGGAAATGTTAATGTATAAAAATATTTTATTTTGCTGTCACAACTGAGTAAATGGTAAATGATTAGTTGGTTGATTTTGTTTAGCGGCATGTCAAGATTTATGGGGTATTTATAGGTTATTTAATGCCGAAATCTGAATATTTTGAAAAATATATATATATAAATTTAACTATATATATATTGAACGCAACTATATACCTTTAAATACAAATAAAATTTATTGCTGTTCATTTTGATTTAAAATGCATTGTTCCTAATTTTTCTATAAATAAGTATTGTTAGCAAATTTTCTATATGAAAATGTAATACTGATATTTTTATTATAAAAATGTATTTTTATACATTCATTGTGTTTTGTTTTTGTTTGGGGTTTCGTTATTTGCCCATAGTTAGGAACCTAACAGGTGCTACCACCGCAGGTCAGTAGGGAGCTGGGAATAACAGCAAATATGTTGGTACTACGCAACTCAAAAACCTCCAGTCTCCCGATCCGAGATGTAGTGACGGGTGTAGTTTATCGTCATACCCAGGTCTATAAAAAAAATTAAAAGTCTACCACCCATCATTGATCAGAATATTGCTGCCACATATAGGCTGATATGCTTGTATATATTTAGATATCCATGATAAAATCTAAAGAAGTATCTGCAATATTATTATCCCTGTCCTGTTATCTCGCCTTCAGTCACTTTCCCACCGCTGTAATGTAGTTTCTCTGAGATTTTACTATAAGTACTTTCATGATGATTGTTTTGATGTACTTTCCTCTGTGGTACGTAGATTTTATCAATTTAAACTCTGTACTGTATTGGCGGCAAGTTCTCATCAATTTACAGTTGAAATGACTAGATATTACCGTAAGTTCTAGGTTAACAGTTTCTTCTAGCGCAGTTTTAGCATACAAAACTCTCGTCCGGCTTCTTGCTTTCCGGTAAAGTATGATCTTCAAAAATTTAAATCAGTGTAAATCGTTATCCTCTGCCTTATTAATTCTTCTTCTCTTGTTGTTCTCTCTCTTCGATAGAGTGTGTTTTTTCTCTTATTAACCCAAACTCTGAACCCCTTACGTTTTCGTTTCTTTCTTGCCTTGCTTGTGGTGGAATAATTTTAAAAACTGATCATATGTTTTACTCCCGTTTATACATACATCTTTAAAAACGAAAACGTTACATTTACCTTGATAGAATCCATCAGAAGGCGAAACGTGTGGTTAAAGTAAAAGTTTCCTTTTATTTTTATTCACGCACACAAATATACATACATATATATATATATATATATATATATATATATATATATATGTGTGTGTGTGTGTGTGTGTGTGTGTGTATGTGTGCGTGTGTGTGTGTCTGTATGTGCTGTTTATACGTAATGTAGGACCGGTTCGATTCCTGTCGGAGGACACATATTCTGTACGCATTTTCTCGGACATTGAAGCTGGTAACTTAATTACTATTATTTATTATAAACTGAGTATTAATTTTAATAATTGTAACTATAAAAATAAAGTATAAACAGAATATATATATATATATATATATATATATGTCCTGACGATTGCGTCTAGCATGAAACACCCTGACCCCTTTAAGTGTTGACTTCAATGTTCACTTTTATACCTACCTATCTATCTATCTATCTATCTATCTATCTATCTATCTATATATCTATCTATCTATCTATCTATCTATATATATATATATATATATATATATATATATATATATATGTGTGTGTGTGTGTGTGTGTGCGTATGCATGTATGTATGTATGTATGTATGTAATGTGCATTGAGCCAGCAATCCCTCCACTTAGATACAATTTTCATTAAACATGACTAAAAACGTACAGCGATTAAGCTTTGTCTTGTGTTCGTATAAATGGCAATAGCCCAATTAAGACTCTGTTGGACACACGGAGACCTACCAAATTCCATCAGCAACATACTTTTAGAAAATACGATTATATATAGCTTCATACACATGGAAAAATGATAAAAACAAAAAGAAAAAGTCAACAATCAGTAATATCATCTTTGAACACGGCCACAATATACTGACCGTGTTTGGAAATTAAATCACTCCTATAATTCTAGATACATAGGTAAAAATATACATACACTCAGTTAAAAATAAAAAAAAATAAAAAAAATTTTAATGTCTGAAAGAAGAAACGAAGTCGCTCGGATATGCAGAGCATTTGGTCATTTTTTAAACACCTTATGTCCAGTAAAGAAAATACTTTACGAACACAAGTTAAATTAACTAAAAAGCTTAATCGCACTACCTTGACTGTCGATATATATCAACACAAAAATATACAGAGAAGGAGATAGGTAGATTATGCAATAAGTCATTTTAAAGCAGTTAATGCTTGTTATTGATCCAACATTATCTCTCATTATCATAAATATCACATTCAGTATTTGCGGAGACATCACTATTTTTTTAACCAGGGACATTAATGTCTGCCGGCCTAGAGATCGAACGTCTGAATAAAGAATCTACCATCCGACAGAAATCGGATATTTTTGCCATTTTTAATCTGGTGAAACGCTTTTAAGCCAAATAAGTTTTATCATTAAGTAGCCTGGCTTTCATTAACATTTTCTTTTAGCTTAATGGTAAAATCAGTTGTCTTCATATCGCTTTCCAATATTAAAATGAGAAACCAGAATCGATACCTAGGAGGAAGCACTTTTCTTTATTAAGTCTTTATTACATTTAATTAATTTTACTATGTAAAATCAGCGATGTGTACTAAAGAACGTATACTCACTTAATAAAACGTTTATCATAATTAGAACTATATCATATAAAATTCTAAATTTTTCTATGTAATATATATATATATATATATATATATATATATACATATATATATATATATATATATATATATATATATATATATATATAATGTATTACTCATAAGTATAAACAATAGTGAGGAATTGATTTCTTTGTTTATCTGTCAAATTGCTTACATGTATACAAATCTCCACAGGCTTTACATATTTCACCAAATTACTCTACCAGAATATGATGGTTTTATTATGTATAAATTCTTTCTTGAATGATTTCGTACCTTAACTGTCCTTAAATTTGATTAATGCGCACACACACATACACATGCACAAACACAAGCATTTATATTTATAAACACACACATACGAATAAACACACTCGCCTACATATATATATATATAAGTGCATCCTTAGGTTTAAAGTATTTTTTAAAAGTAAAATATTCCTCGGCGCTTTTATTTTAGATTAAATTTAATATTTCCAATAATTGAAATAATTTGCCGTATTTCAAAACTAATTTAAATCGATTGGAATTATTTTTTAAATCTCTAAAAATCAATGATTTCAGCCATATTTATACTTCTTTCATTACAACTCTTTATTAAAAATATTTAAAAAATAATATATACTTTCATGAAACTTTTGAGGCAGATACATCGATTTAAAGTTTGAAACAAATCCTATATACTTTAATTTATATTACCGCAAAAAAGCATTTTTAATACAGCGGTAGGTGTTTTAAAAAGTGATGACAGCATGATTGTCAGCGTAATGTTTAAGAAAAAATTAACTAATTGTTTTTCTACGGGGAGTCATATCCGTAAAATTTAATTGATAGATATAACGTGAGCGCCTTTTTTTAAATAATTTTAGTAAACTGTTCTAAGTAATCTTATATTTCATCGAATTTTACGCAACTTAGCTTGAAATGTTCTATAGTTAGCGCTCTTGTTTTCTGATAATATCGCGTGTCCACACGCGTCCATATTTACAAAAATCGGTACGTTTACTCACCACACAAAAAATTCAAAATTCTTTAAAAAAAAAACTTGGGTGAATTGTAGTAAGCTTTTCTATTTATGATCATTAAATATAGTTTTGACTTAATAACAATATCACCTAACCGGTACAAATTAATACAGAAATTTAAAACTTTATAAATTATTATAATTTATTTTTTTAAAAATATAAAAACAATTTTGTAAAAATTAATTATTATTCCAAATTATTTTTTTTTCATAAGACGATAGTGCCCAAAATATATCTTATTCATAAAAGCAATTTAAAGTTGTTTTTTTTTATAATTAAATTATGTCTTAGATTTATTGCATTTTTATTTTAAGATTCAGGGCGGATTTTCAGTCACTGTGGGTCCTGTCTCAGAAACAAAATTTCATTATTTAAAGTATTTAAAGATTTCTGCTAATAGATAACTAATTAAATATTAAGGTATGCTAAAATTAATTTCTTTTCATTAAAAAAATAAGTGGGCGTTGATGTATGTAAAAAATATATTTACTAAGATTTTAGAATAATTTAATTCATTTATATCATGAAAGTTTCATTAAAATTCGACAATTATTTGATTATTTCAAGAATTTCGAAATCAATGCTTTCACAAAAAGAAAAAAGAATGGTAAATTTCTTATAGTAATATATCAACAGCTGTACAAAATTGAATTTCTCAAAATATCATAAAATATAAAGAAGTAGGGGTAATAGAATTTAAAAATATATATTTTTATCAGGATATAAAAATTATCTAATTCATTTGTGAATATATGCTGAAAGTCTCACTAAAATCCGACAATTATTTTATTTTCGATAATAATTTCGAAATCAATGAGTTTTCACCACAAAAATAAAAACAAAAATAAAACGTTAAAATTTCCTATACTTTTTTATGGTCACACAATAACGTTAGAGAAAATAAAATTGACGGTTCTGAAAAGAAATAAAATAAAAATTATATATATATATATATATATATATATATATATATATATATATATATATATATATATAATAAAAAGGCTTAAACACTAATATTCCATGGTCATAATTTATTCCATTGGAATCGTAAATACGATCCAATTCATCAGACCTACAAATTCAAAAAGAAAACCCTTTTTCTTTTTGAATTTGTAGGTCTGATGAATTGGATGGTATTTACGATTCCAATGGAATAAATTATGACCATGGAAAATTAGTGTTTAGGCCTTTTTATTATATCCTTACTCTGTCCTGGACATTGAGTTCTACCTGGATTCTATCCTCTTGGAATTTTTTATTCAAAAAATATACATGTATGTGTATGCACCTATGTATATATATTTATATATTTTGCATATGTGTGTGTATATTTACCACTAATATTATATATATATATATATATATATATATATATATATATATATATATATATATATATATATATATATATATATATATATATATATATATATATATATATATAACTATTTTATCAATTTTATTTTTGAAGTGAATGGTCTGTCATATATATATTCCTCTTGGAATTTTTTATTCAAAAAATATATATGTATGTGTATGCATGTATGTATATATATATATTGCATATATTTTGCATTGAGTGTGTATATTTACCACTAATATTATCTATCTATCTATCTATCTATCTATATATATATATATATATATATATATATATATATATATATATATATATATATATATATATATGTATGTATGTATGTATCTATATCTATCTATCATGGAGAATTGTAGTTCAAAAACAGTAAAATCGACATTGCTAACAGAAATACTCCTCTGTGGCTGAATCGATAAAGCAGACCAGGCTATATGACGGTTCGAGGGAGGTATATGTTCTTTGAAAATTTCTCGGACATTCAAGCTGGTAAATGTCGTTAATACTGTTTTTTTTAAACTGAGCATCTATTTAAATATTTGTATCTATAAAAAAGAACGTATGAAAAATGTCTTAAAAATATATATATTAGGTTGGTGCATAGTAACATATGTGAGAAAACGACATTATTTTTGCACCAACCTAATATATATAGAGAGATGGAAATTATCTATATTTTCAAGGAACAAAGGCTCAATATCAGAAAAGGAGCTTTTGTAGCTATATACACCGTGGACATAGGGATCTATGAAGCATATAAACACTCAGGTTTACGCTTCAAAACGATCTCTTGAATAAGACATATATTGATAAATTCCTTTGTTAAGTATTTAAAAATTAAAAATGAGAAAATAAAAGAAAAAGTTCTTCCCTTCTGACTCGTTGCTTTATAACAGAAATGAAATATTGTCAAAATCAGATTTCCCTTTGTGCGAAAAACATTATATTGGCTTTATTAAAAGTACGTTTATACATGTCATTTATTGCAAGCGTTACGCTAACGCCTTAGTTTCACGCCTACATGGAAGTTTTTTTTTTTTTGTAAGCTGTCTATTATTGACATTTAAAGCTTCTAATATTTCTAAACACTTTTAATATTTACATCATGGAAAGCTTTTGTGTTCCTTGCTGATCTGTAATTGAATTAATCTATTATAAGTTAAACTGCAATTTATTAAAAAAACGCTTAACAAAAGTTTCGTTGGTCTATATATTAATACATGTGTGCGTGTGTGTGTGTGCGTGCGTGTGTGTTTTTCATTGAATTCTAACAAATATATTAGGTTGGTGCAAAATTAATGGCGTTTTCTCACATATGTTACTATGTTAGAACTCTTGTAGAACTCTAGTTCAGGTTCTAATTTTCCAGGCAAGTTTGATCTTCAAAAATTTAAATGCATTGTTTATCCTAATCTAATGTCTTCTTAATTCCTGTTCTCTTATTGTTCTCATTCTTTAAAAAACTTTCTCTTGTTCTTATATTTTTTGACACTTGCGCGTTAAGTGTCTCTATTGATATTGAGGTGAAATGATTAAAAAAAACAGAAGATACAGATAAGAATTCGGGGGTGAATAGATTCTTGGTCGTGTGGAGAAATTATTAACGTGTGTATATATATATATATATATATATATATATATATATATATATATATATATACATAAAATCAGTAACAATAATAACATGCACTCACTATTAGATATTAAATTACAGAGCTTAGCATTTTTCATAATTTATTTGGACTTTCATTTAGCCTAAAAAACTAACAAAATTTTTACTTCTGATTATGATTACTTGTTACAAAATAAATCTATTCGTCTTTATATATATATATATATATATATATATATATATATATATATATATATATATATATATATATATATATATATCATGCGATGGGTTAATTGTCGCCATATTATATTTTTAATTTCGCGCATGTGCAATGTTTGTTTTTGATTTTGTCGGCTGCACAATATAGTAGGGTCAGTTAGGCACCGTCTGTGAGAAAAAGAACACCATGACGCAATTCACTACGCCATAAATTTGGAAACGGTATGCATGTTTGACATTCGCGCCGGAAGCTTCAATACGAACATTTAAGAGTTGTTGCGTGTCAATCATTGGATAGTGCCGAGGACTCGGAAAGAGTCTAATGGTGATTACGAAATCATGTTCTGATAAGAAAAGAACTCTGGAATTTGTTAATGATGGTTTAAGACGCAATACAGGGGCCCACATTAAGTTCCTTGAGGCGGTAGTGCTGTCATGGGTAAAGAGGGTGGCTGCTGTAAAACACTATATCAGGCAACAGGACTCTGTGCAATGCCAACCAAGCATAAGAACACAATCATGGCTGTCAGACAATTGCTGCGACCACATCACACCTTACATCTAACAACCTAACTTCACAAAATATAGCCGGTGGTTATTATGCGTGGGGCGCAGTTGAGCGAGAGACCAATAAAACTCGTTCTAGCACCATAGAAGGCAAGCATTATGTCAGCATTCAACAGCTTAAACAAGGAGACGGTACAGAAGACATGCAGGAGATTCTGAAGTCATCTGGAGGCCGTAGTTGAAGGCTATGATGATTTTATTGAATAAATTCAGTCTTTAGTATTTCAAGATATTTTTGTGTTATTTAGATAAATATAGCTATTAAAATTAGATATCAGTATTTTTTTATATTTTTGTATAATCTATACATTTTTTCATCGCACTCTGTATGTATATATATATATATATATGAGTGTGTGTGTGTGTGTGTATGTGTATTTCTAAATATATATATATATTTCTAAATACATATATATTTCTAAATAAATAACGATTGTTTTATAAATAAATATATATTTCTAAATAAATAATGTATTTTTATTTGTTCCATAAATCTTATGATATAAGGTTTCATTTTTCTTTAATAAGATACATAGAATATTCAAACCGGTAGACGAAATAATATGCTGTTTAAAAAATAAACTGATCGTCGACTTAAATATGTGTGTCATTTAAAATAATATATATATATATATAAATATATATATATATATATATATATATATATATATATATATATATATATATATATATATATATGTATATATGTATATATATATATATATATATATATATATATATATATATATATGTATATATGTATATATATATATAATGAATAAATGTATATATAAATTAACATATTTCATTGACAGATTCCAGATTTTCGCATCAGATTGGATGTTTCATACAACTAGCGAAATTATAACCACATCCTTATTTCTACGCCCTCGAAACAAATGCTTATAAAACACATTTTTATCATGTAAAAGGTTTGTTAAAAACCTAAAAATATTTTCAATTTAGGACCAGTTAAAATGTTTTATTAATTTTAATTTCAATATTCTATATTTCATCATTTATCTATAATAAATATCATCCATCTATCTATCTATCTATCTATCTATCTATATATATATATATATATATATATATATATATGTGTGTGTGTGTGTCTCTGTGTTTATATATATATATATATATATATATATATATATATAAATATATATATATATAAATATATATATATATATACATATAGCTAGATAGATAGATATGAATGTGTGTATATATATATATATATATATATATATATATATATATATATATATATACACATATAGATATATATATAGATAGATAGATAGATAGGTATACACAACAAAGTGCTAGCGATCTAATTCGCAAACACTACACACACACCCATTTTAGTATGCATATATATATATATATATATACATATATATATATATATATATATATATATATATATATATATATATATATATATATATATATATATATATATATATTGCATTAAAACGATCAGCTACATCCGATAGCAAGGCCGCTGATCGGGTGATTGGCGGTTTTGAGTGGTGTGGAACCATCTCTTAATTGCTGAATTTCCCAGGTTCATCCAGACTCGTGGTAGTAGCACCTGTTAGATTTCCAGATATAGGTAAACACAAATCTAACATTATGAAAGTATAAAAATAAATTTTAGAGTACAAATACCAGAAATAAATTTTTATATACAAAAATATTACCATCAGTACATATTTATAGTAAAATTACCAACAATTCATTTTATCTCTAGTTGAGAGCATACAAATTCGTACAAAATAGATTGAGTTGAAGTCATCAATTGTTCAAAATATTTAGATTCCCGCATTAAATAACATCTAGAGATTGATATGTCGCTAAAGAAAATCAACCCAACGACTTGGAGATATCAGAATTCTGCAGGCAGAGATATTAAAATACCTGGATGTGTTTTAACAGATGAAGAAATATATAACACAGAAATTCGATGGCGTAGTGGGATAGCGAATGTTGATTTCGAAAAGCTAAACAAAGTATTAAGTAAGAGGAAAATGTCTTTAGAAATCAACACAGGAGTGCGGAATCGTTGTATAACATAGCTCTTCCTTTATGGTAGAAAATGCCGGACAATGAAGAGGAGACTTGAGGTAGTAGATATGTGGTTCGACAGAAAGATACGGAGAATACACTGAGGCGAAACATATGAGTGAAAAGGAAGATTTATGTAGAAGACAGTTATATAGTTGGCATTTCAGGGACACATAATAAGGAAAGAAGCCTTGGAGAATTTGATACTCACAGAGGATTTGGAAGGAAAAAAGAAAACAGAAAGAAGGAACAAGTGACCTACCTGTGTAAATATATGCCATGACAGTGACTGGGTGGGATAATAAGGAGTGACACATTTAGATTTACAAAGAATAGGAAGGTGTGGATAGCCCTGTTAGCTTACGTCATGAAATTAGATGTATACTGTATAAGAAAGACATCACTTACCATGAAATCAAAAGCTGCTTTCTGTATTTGCTATATTATATATTATGCATTGGTCGTTCAGTTTTCCGTTGCAGTTCTTTGAATGTATCAGTATATCTTACAAAGTTTTTTGTTGATTAAAATCATAAGATCTTCCCCATTTTATCGTTCTTTCGATATCTGTCTCCTTTAGCAACATTCTAGAGATTATTTTTTAAGCATTCCATAGGTATGTTCTGTTTTCAGTCGTTTGCTTGTTGCATTCGGTTTCCTTGATAGGGGAGGGCAGACATTCACGACAACAATGTTACCTCTCTCTTTAACTGATATGTATTTCAGCAGAAACCTGATAGAGTGCTCACACAAACACAATTAGCAATTCGGCCATATATTGAGATTTGTACCCGGCTAGTTGAGCGGATGATTTGAGCGACTTGCGTCAGAAAAATAAAAATAAAGTATCGTTCAGATTCACCGTGATAAAAGGTTTCTCTTTATCGAACAACTTATCAAACAGTAATTGACAACATATATATATATATATATATATATATATATATATATATATATATATATATATATATATATATATATATTTATATATATATAGATATAGATATAGATAGATAGATAGATAATATTAATGGTTAATATACACATACATATGCAATCATATATGTAAAATATATAAATATATATATGCATACATATAAATACATATATATATGTATAAAAGAATTCCAAGAGGACAGAATCCAAGTAGAACTCAATGTTCAAGACAGAGTACGGATTGGTGTTTAAGCATTTTTATTATATATATATATATATATATATATATATATATATATATATATATATATATATATGTATGTATATTATCTCGTCTTTACGCAGTTTTTGTTTCTTATTTAAACAACGACTTTAATTAAAACGGCGTTGTAATATTCTCTGTTTTGTATCTACATGTGATTCACATTTACCCATCTTTTATTAACTTGGACCTGGGGAGGCACGGTGGAGTAGCGGATAGTGGCTGGATTGAGGAATCGGAGAGCCGCGTTCGAATCCCCGTCGAATCCATTACATTCACTTACGTGCTATTACACTTGGAAAAGGTATGAATCATCTTCTCTAAAAGCAGGTAATTAACCGGACAGACCAGGTTCTATAGCCTTGGGGTAATTAACCGGACAGACCAGGTTCTATAGCCTTGGATTTAACTGGTCTACTGCAGAAAGAAATGGCAACCTACTGCGGGAAAAAAAAATTTGCCTAAGCGTGTATCCAGCATGGCATATATCTGATTGAACTTAGATAAAATCCTTTTTCTCATGTTACTTTTTATACATTGGTTTTTCCCTTTCTGTAGCATTTCTTCTTCCCCCTTCCGGAGGCCCTAAACCTAAATTTTCACCAATCACGTCTTCTTAGTTAATAGTAAGCTTTCTAATGATTTTGCCACTAAACTCATTATTATCTCCAACGACACAATATTTAGAGGATTAACATTGGTCTTTGATCATCGTATTGTTAAATTAAGAATAAATCAAATATACCGCGTGTACTGATAACCTTCTATTTTTTGCTCGTTTTTTTTTTATACTCTCACCTAATTATTAATACTTATAGATTTGGTTTACTACGCGACGCAGTGGGCAAGTCGTTTTTGAGGTGCTTCGTTCCACCCTACTCGTGACCAGAAAACCACCAGCGGGTGCGCTGCGATTGCCTTTCACCAGAAGGTAGGTAACTTTGATCAAAGTGATAACTAGTCATGTGAAGTTGCTTGGGTCTTAAGCCTATTGGGTTATTTTTTATTGTAACGTAGAATTTGGGGGTTTTCTTGACCGATACGTCTTTCAAATAGAATTAATGAAAGATTGAAAAGCAAAGCCGTAGCCGACAAAGAAAAGGAATAGAAGAACAGACGGAACAATACAGGAGAAATTGTTGAATAATGCAGAATTTTCAAATTAGAAAACCGAACGAGAATAAAACTGGAAAACAAATACATATATATATATATATATATATATATATATATATATATATATATATATATATATATATATGTATGTCAGAAGCATAAAAATCCAACGCGAAATTATGTGGCTCGGATGTTTTTGCATTGGATATGCACGCACACGCGTACGGGCGTACACGCACACACACACATATATATTAAAATATTTTTAAAAATTAGGATTCCTTCGCTACATAAGAGTTCTTATGTTTCAAAAACGAGAGTCAAAAACCTCAAAATATTTATTAACAATAAGCACGCAGTAGCGAAAGGCATTCTGACAAAACAACGAAAGTGCAGATAATTATATATATATATATACATATATATATATATATATATATATATATATATATATATATATATATATATATATATATATATATATATATATATAAGTAACTGACCGATTTTGGAGACTTTAATGAAGAAATCGATTACGGCAAATTATCTTATGACTAGCAGCGGTACAGATTTGCATGAACGAATATGTACTTAAAAGTTCCAAATCTTCATTACAAGACCCATAAATTCCCTGTGTGTTCAAAAAGTGATATATGAATACATTCAAATGTACATAATACGTTAAATTTAGTAGATAAATATAAGTTCCCAAGTAGGCATTTATGCAGATGACACTGCCATTTACACTTGTCTCAATAGCAAATTCGTCAGAGCTGATAAAGTAAACCTAGCTGCTGCTCTTGAAAATGAATTTCAATCAGTGGTTAACTGGAGCAGGAAATGGCTTGTAAATTTGAACGCCTACAAAGTAAAACTGCTATCATTTAACTTCCATAGATAATTTTTTCTGCCTGCCATCAGCATGGCTGACGCTAGACTTCTGGAGAGCAACAGACTGTGCTTTCTTGTTCTTTATTTTTTCAACTGACTTGAAGTGGAGCTACTACATTAAATCAATAGCTGCATCTACTGCAAGGAAGGTTGGGTCACTGTCTTGCGCCAGAAATTTTTTCTCGTCTAAGTCCATAGTGCACATTTACAAATCCACTATTCGTTCGTGTATTGAATACTGCTACCATATCTGGTGTGGCTATCCTGCTATTCATCTGGCAGTTCTTGACAAAAGCCATAGAAGAATCCGTCATGACGCTTTCTCGCCGACTTGACGTGACTTCCTTCTTTCATCTGCAAATATTTTCATGACAAATGGCTCTAATGACTTTTTTTCTGGTGCCTCGGCTGCATGAATTTAAGCTTGCTACTCGATTGGCATTTAGGTCTCACACGTTTACTGTTGGAATAGCTGAATTCAGCCGCCACTTCTACCCCAACAGTTTCTTTTTCTCTTCCTTCCCGGCTGTGGAACACCTTTCCGTTTACTTGATTCGCTGATGACAACAATCTTCAAAAATTGAAATGCAGCGTCAATCGCCATCTTCTGTTTTCTTGAATTCCATTCATCTTTTGTCCTTTCCTCAATCTTCTCCCTATACTCATTTTTGTCTCTTAATTTCACTCCCTGAAACTACCAACCAACTGGTAGGATTCCCGCTTTTTTTGGTGGTGAAATCATTTAAAGAAAAAGTTTTGGGAATGTTAAATGAAAAATAAATATACAAGCGAGACCAGCCTGCTCTTATAGTGAGATAGATCATCCAAAGATGTCTTTATCATCTTGGACTGTAAAATTCTAAATGTTTGTTAGTAATTTATGAAACATAGAATAGATTTTTGAATTGTTTGATCGCTTCCATTTTTTCAACACTCATGTAAATGATAAGAGACAAAAAGTCTGCAAGTAAATATTTTATATTCATGAGCATAGTGTTAAAAACAAAGGCTAATGGCTGGAGAAACAGTTCCAACATTATGGGTTCCAACTGAATGGCATTGCACT
>OZ010576.1:91630895-91710895 GCA_963932145.1 Acanthosepion lycidas | reverse complement strand
TTTGAAATGTAAGGCTTTGTAGAGTCTACTCGACTGTTCAGATTTATTTCATTAAGTCTTCAGGGGATACCATGTCTTGTTATTTTAATGCCAAGGTTAGCATTAGCTCTTTTGGAGATAGCGGTTGCTGTTGCAAATCAATCCATTTTTTTATTCATTACCAATCTATCTGTCTTCCTTTGTAGTACTTTTCCTAGGCCTTCCAGGTGGTTTCTTGTCTTCACATGACCCAGTCTCCTCAAGTTTTCTTAAAATACTATGAATAAGACTTAGATTTCCCTGCAGTCTTTGAAATATGCCCAATCGAGGGTTTATTATCATTACATAACTTGACTATCAGTTTTCTAAGTTCTAATGACGTCACAGATTTTTTTTGCCATGTTAAACAATGCAAGAGCCAGTAAAGAGCCGGTGTACTTTAGTAAAATAACCTATTTTATATTCTTACCCTAAAAACTTTTCAATACTGCAAAATAGTTATTAAATTTTATGGATTTATCTAATCGTTCTGATGTTTTTGATTATCTCTTTTTTTCGAATATTGTATATTTATTCTTCTAACTTTACCAAAATAAGATTATTGAGCTTTATATTTTAGAATTATATATTTTACATTTATATTCTTATTTTTTTTTTGATAAAATGTTCTTTGAAGCTTTAAAATAAAAAGTTATTTCACATCTAGACTTTTCCTAAACGTTCTGACCTTTATGCTCGCTACTGTGTATATATATATATATATATATATATATATATATATATATATATATATATATATATACGAACTTTTTATAGGGATTTTGTCCTCCTTCTGATGATAGGAATAAGCCCCCACAGTTTGTAAAGGTATTTTTGATTCACCCTGTACATGAATACAAATATTCAAATATTTGGAACCGTTTCTGTAAAAAATAAATAAAAAAAATTTTAAAAAATTCTCAATGACAGCACTTAAGTCTATAGATTGTTTCTACAATTTTGAATTGGGGTTCCACAGGTAGATCAGATAGATAGATAGATAGATAGATAGATAGATAGATAGATAGATAGATACTGAGTAAACATATATATATATATATATATATATATATGTGTGTGTGTGTGTGTGTGTGTGTGTGTGTGTGGGTGTGTGTATAGATAGATAGATTTTTAACGCTGTATTGTGCTTCTATCACTATACTGTTAAAATAAAACATTTATGAAAATAAACCAAAAGTCAATAAAGATATTAACAATGTTATATATCTAATTTCCATTCAGCCTGAGTATATATACATATATATGTATGTGTATATATGTGTGTATGTGTGTGTATGGCAATAGTAATATTAACCGTTTAACTATATTGAAAATTTCAGCATTCATTGACTGAATATTTAGTACAAATCTCGCTTGAAATTTATAAAATCTTTCTCTTAAATCATTTTTTTAGGAAAAAGATCTTGTAATTATTATCGCTCTTACCATTATTGGTGGATACGTCATTCTTGTTGATTATGGCATTATTTTTTCTTCCAGTTACACCTGTGTTGCGAGGGAGAATATTTCTCGAGAAGTTTGGATACGGCTGCTGGACGAAAGACATGAAAATATTCCTACATTAAAAGGAGTAGCAGGAGGAGAAGGAACATTAGCAGCAGTAGCTTTTGCTGAAAACAATTAGTCATTTCCGGCTAAATATTCTCTTCCCTATTTTCTATTCTACATTATGTTTCCCTGTACCAAAAAGTAATTGTTGTTGAAACAATTCTGGTTTTCTCCTGTTGTTTTTGATAACTCAGTTACAACAAACTGCAATCCATTTTAGTTGTTGCTGCTGTTGAAATTCTTCAAGTGATGTCATTTCTGTGCTTTGCAATAGTAATTTGTTTGTGATTCTATAACACCAGTCGACGGAGTTTGAAGTAGTACCATCTACACTGAAACCGACTAGATTAATTTTCTGGGGAGCCATTTTAATGATTGACATGAGAAAACGTTTGTACACAGTTGACAGTATAGACTAGCGGCTTAGCGGAACGAGGTTGGGTGCCAGGAATCCATCTGAAAATCGTCCATCTAAGGAAACTATTTAAATTTTGTCTCAATTTCCAAAGTTAATGCTTTGGTTTTATAGCCTACCACAGTTTCAGATGCAACTCCTCCTAGCACAGACTATTCTATGCCATTTTCAATTACCGTCTAAATTAAATGTGTCATAATTGTTCATTATATCGAGGTATTTGATGTGATGTATTTACACACGATATATGAATTTCGATCCTAATCTGAAACAACTTATATGAAAATAGAAAAAAAACGAAAATTAAAAAGAAAGAACTTGTCTGGATTTCGTAAAAACCTATACATATCTATCTATCTCTCTATCTATATATCTATCTATCTATATATATATATATATATATATATATATATATATATATATATATATATATATATAAACAGTTTCAATCTTGAACGCCAACTTCATCCAGGTTATTGAGCACTTTTACCCTTAAATATAACATACGATAAAACTAAATTTTATCAGATATATATATATATATATATATATATATATATATATATATATATATATATATATATATATATATATATGGATAAATATCTACTGATTAATTCGTAGAAATTTTCATATATATATATATATATATATATATATATATATATATATATATATATATATATATATGTATGTATGTATGTATGTATGTATGTATGCATTTAAGCATTTCACCCCAAGCAAGGCGTGAAGCGACTAGCACACAAGGAGTTACAGAGTGTTGGAGCGAGAGCAAAGAGGAGTGATAGAAGAAAGGATGAAGAGAAGTTTAGGGGATAGATCAGGGCATCTGGAGACCTCTATTGACATTACATTTGAATAGTTGGATAATATAGCCATCAGGAAAATAAGAAATCGGGAAGGAGCTCCACAGGCGAGAAGTGCGAGACATGAAGATATTGGAATAAAAGAGAAGGCTACATTTAACAGTTTCGACAGTGAAAGGGCGAGAGCAAGATGCTAGCCTATTTGAACGCTTGTATATATATATATATATATATATATATATATATATACATATATATATATATATATATATATATATATATATATTTCGATTATAGGTACAGTTCAATTTATAATTATATGAATCATTCATACAAAAAACAAATATAGAGGTTAATGATTTAAATGATTGTTTTTTGTATGAATGAGTCATGTAATATATATATATATATATATATATATATATATATATATATATATATATATATATATATATTGGTCTGTCTGAAAAGTAAGAGAACTGATGTCACAAACAAATTATTTCAATTAAAAAAAACAAAAAAAAACAAACTAAATGGCTTCCCCTTCAAAGTCACCCACCTCGAGTCTAATGCACTTTCCCATCCTTCTCTGCCACGCTTCTATGCACTGCTGGAAGGTTTCTTGAATTCCTTTAAGCTCCGTCGTTCCAACCCTCTTGATGGCCTCCACGCCTTCAACTTGGATTCCCTTGATGTTCCACTAGAGCTTGGGGAAAAGAAAAAAGTAATACTGAGCAAGATCAGGTGAATAGTGATATTGTACGGCGAGATTCTTCCCGGTCAAGATTTGCCGGATGCTCAGCACGTTGTAAACTTGTACACAGTTGTGGTGAAGCAGCCATTTTTTTTATGACTCAAAACACGTGAAAAATACAATGGTTGCAGAAAGCTTACAGTTATATTTTTTCAATATATCATGTTAGATGTTAACATATTCGGCTTATCCCACATTCACACATTTGCTCACACAGCACACGGTCCTTTATTTTTCAGAAAGACCTGGTATGTGTGTTTGTATATATATATATATATATATATATATATATATATATATATATATATATATATATATTGTGTGTATTTCGGCAGCATCTTTTCATTCATACACGTTTCATTAAATAATATAGACAAGTGTTGTCTATTTATTTTATGTAAACTTTTTTCGTAACTTCTGATAAGTTTAATAACATTATCGTTGAAAGAAGAAAGAAATTCACAATAGTGATCCATGTTTTTTTAATACAATCTAAGCTTTCGTCTTACTTAAGCCATTATCAAAGATGTTAATTACAACATATTAAACAATATACGGACAAGACAGTGAAAAGGCAAATTGAAATAGCAAAAGGAAAATTGAACAACCTTACCAGCAACAAACAGGACATTTACGATAAACTACAGGATATAACTACCTCGGACCAACTGGAGGAAATTACACATAGGACATCTTTGATAATGGCTTCAGTAAGCCGAAAGCTTAGATTGTATTTAAAAAAATATGGATCACTATTGTGAATTTCTTTCTTCTTTCAACGATAATGTTATTAAACTTATCAGAAGTTACGAAAAAAGTTTACATAAAATAAATAGACAACACTTGTCTATATTATTTAATGAAACGTGTATATATATATATATATACAACACTTGTCTATATTATTTAATGAAACGTGTATATATATATATATATATATATATATATATATATATATATATATATATATATATACATACATTGATGCATGTTCAATTAAATAATATAGACAAATTTTGTCAATTTATTTTATGCAAATTCTTTTCATATAGTCCGATAAGCTTAATAACATTATCATTGAAAAAAGAAAGAAATCACATACATACATACATAGATACATAAATACCTACATACATACATATATGGTGGTCTCTCCCGTCGTATTCGATGTAAGAGAGTCAAACAGCTCAGTTTCTTGGAACCGACAGCCGGACACCAACACATATGATTTGATGATAGTGGTAAAGGATTTGTGCAGAACCAACCAGACATCTGAAGGGACGAATACAGAGACCTGGTGCCCTACGTGCCACAAGGTCCCCAAACGACCCTCCGTAGGTTTTTGAATTCAGTGTTGTCATTCTCCTAGACCAGTTACCATTCAAGTCTATAGAACCCAGTTTGTCCTGCTATTTAGCCATAGCTGGTGGGAGAAGAAGAGGATTAATACCTTTCCCAAGGTTATTAGCATGTAAGTGAATATAATGAATACGACTGGAATTCGAACTCGGCTCTCCGATTCCTCAATCCGCGCCGATATATATATATATATATATATATATATATATATATATATATATATATATATATATATATATATATATATATGGGATTGATGCAATTTTTTTTTCTTAGCTTATTGATGTTATATTCAGCAACTCCAATCCGGAGATTTGTAGAAGAAATTGTTCGCTCCACTCCTCAGGAGATATCTGTGAATGTCTGCCAATTTTCTTGTTTTCATTTTTAAAAAATATATATCCATACACATTTTTTATTGGTGTTAGTTTGAGGTTTCTTCTTGTGCGAGTGTGTGTGAGTTTGTGTATATGTATGCGTGTGCGCGCTTATACATGTATGCTTAAGCATGTACGTGTGTATATGTCCTTATGTGTAGTATATCATGGCTATTTCTTCTCTTAATTATTTACTCCTCTCCTTGCACTCTCGTCATACCTTTTCTTTCTTTTCTTTGTCTTTCGGCTCTCAGTGTCAAAAGATAATGTAACCATTTTTTTCAGGGACAGAAACGTCTTAAAATAAGGTTAATAGAATATTTCGGGTTTTTCAAAAACGTAGTTGTATGCCGTTTTGTTTTGTTTATTTGTTTTATTTTTATTTCTTGTTTAAATATGTAAAAAAAAATAATTAATACTTACCGTATTTGGCGGCATATAAAACGCACGGGTGTATAAGACGCACCCCAATTTCAGCAGGGAAAATCAAGAAAAAATTAGTAATGAGTATAATTAATAAACCTATATATGGCATATAAAACGCAGGGGAATTTTAAAATATATTTTTAGTAAAAAAAAAAAGGTGCGCCTTATATGCCGTCAAATACGGTAAATGAAAAGCATATCTAATATTTTTTTTTTTTTTTAGCTTCCGGTCATTTTATATATTTTATTTTTCATATTTCAGTTGACAGAGTGCAAAAAGTATGCACTTCAATAAATTTGCGCTGATCACGCGCATAAAAAAAGCCTTAAATAATCCTAGAAGACATCTTACATTGTTCAAATTTCACTGGAAGTACTATAGTCAACGTAATATTTATAAGAATGGTTAAACCAAGTAGAAAGTTCTGTTTCTTGCATCATATTAAATTGAACGAATAAAATATATTAATTTATAATTATGCCAATGATTTCCTTTTAGTATTCAATAGTATTCTTCACTGCATTAAAGGGGATTGCGGCGTTCATCCCTTTCTTTATAGTATTTGAACCAAATAATTGGGAATTAATCTGTGGATTCGTAACAGCTACGTTATGGAACAGCATTTTAATACAAATCACTTCAGTGAGTTTCGGTTGTGTCAATTAATGGATAACCAGTTTATGGTTTCTTTTACGCTTGATGAATCAACCACATACTGTATATTCTCGTCTGAGTTTTATGATCAGTTGTTTTAGACAAAAAAATAGGGAGACACAGTATACACAATGCTTAAAAAATATGTATTTTCGGTGGCCGTATGCACGATAAACAAAGTACATTTCTTACGGAGGGGGGCGTAAAATACACGTAAAAATGGTCAGAAGAACTATGCATGAAATCGGCTTATACACGAGTATATACGATATATTAAGATGAAGAACATAATTTTGATGATAATTTTGCATCCTTTAACCGATTGATTAATATCTGTATTTTACAAAGAAGTAATTCTAATCTACAAGTAATTTTATTAGAAAAAAATTGAAAAGAACCAACAGTATAAAATTATAAAAATTAATTCCTTCAATAAATATCATTTAAAAAAAAAACTAATAAAAAACTGAATAAATTAATTCCATGAAAACGGGCAATGTGCTGAAAGAGTTTCTTTCTTTTATTTTTTTTTAAAATTTTCTTCTGATCTAAATTTGTTTGGTTTTATTTTCGTTCCGCTAACTTCCTTCCATCTTTGAACAACTCGGATGGCGGACTACACTAAAATTAAGTCTTGATCGTAGTTTACCTGAGAGCAACTTTCAGTAAAAGAAAGGAATGCAAATTGGCGGTTTCTGTTCCAGAAAATTGCAAGTGATAATTTTATTTTCATGCATGCGTACCGCTAATAATTATACCCACATCGTGTTCGCCAGTAACATCCATATCACTACCAGCGCCCATCGTCGCCTCCCTCGCTGCGGTCGCTGCCATTATTGTCCCGACTATCAAGATCAGCATTATCACTGCGCCAGGTTCTTCCGTATTTTCATTCCCAGAACCATCGTTATTCCAATGCTACCAGCGCCATTATCATTATCGTCGTCGTCCTTTTGTTTCTGACATCTGCTTTAGTATAAATAGTGGCGTTCGCACTTCCGTCGCCGTATTCTACATCGCTCACCAGCCCACCATTGAAATAAAGACGCATTTCTCACACATCACACTCGCTATTATCGACATTCGTAAAACAAAAATATCCTTTCACATTGGCAGTTCCTTCTTCTGGGCACCGAAGGCTTCCACATAAACTCCAGATCTCTTCCTAATATTTCAGAGCTTATATACCATCGGAACATACTACATCTACAAATATACATAAAGAAATGTGAAAACATACATATATCAATGTCTATATATTTATCTAGTCACCCACATACACAGACATATTGTATATTTGAGTAGAAGTCATTTTGTTATGCATGTTTCGATAAATATGACGGACAAAGAATTTCTTTTTAGTTTAGATTTATTTTTTTTGTTCTTACAAGTTATACTTGTTTATTTGTTATTATTATTATTATTATTATTATTATTATTATTATTATTATATTGACAATTGTATGTGGGCAGAAATTGTCTATAGTATTAGCCAAACGTATTCTGAAAATAGATACTTTCTGTAGACAGTTTCTTCATGTCATAATCTTGAAGAAAGAAAACACATGAAACAAGAAAAATAATTTGGAGTTACTTGTCCGTTATATTTAACTAAGCACACACACATACAAACACACACATGCACATATATATATATATATATATATATATATATATATTAGATAGAAATAAAAAATTACTTCATTCGAATAACTATTTCGGCTCACAAGAATTACTTATAGGCCTTGCCGACTCAGAGGGGTGAAGAAATAACGTAGGTGCTTAAATTTTGAACATTTAGAGAATGAAAGAAAGAAGAAGAGAGAAAGAGGACAAGGAAAAAGAACGAGAAAAAGAATAATAAAAAGGAAGCTGTAGACATAAATTTACACAAAACACTCAATATCATGGTAGGAGAAGTGGGAGTGTCAGGTTCAAGAAGACAGTTAAAATAACCTTAGCCTATATTTTAAAATATTAACATCTCAACTTAGGTTGAAACAGAATTACAAAATTAAAGACACGAGTGCAAACAATTTTAAAAAATAGAATAAAAAAATAGTAAATATTAGTTCTAAATCAAAGAACAAAAATTATAATTTCTTCCTTTTTATTCTTCTTTATCTCTTTCTTTTTTTCTTGTATGTCAGCAAAATGTAATTGTCTTAAAAAATTAATTATACTTTTCTAAAACATTATTTGAGAAATATTAGCTGATCTAAAGTTTTATTAATCTGACTTGAAATAAATATTATTTATTTTTAGTTTAAAATATTGTAGAAACATATTTTAAAACAGAAATATGTATTTTGATTAATGTGTTGACAGCCTATTGACAGCTGGCAATTTAACTAATTTTTCTACGGGGGACATATTTGTAAAACTTTCTTGAAGGATATAACGTGAGTGCCATTTTTATATTATATATGTGAGTGCCATTTTTTATATAACTTTTTAACTGCACAGTAATCGTAAACATTTGGTGAATAGTCTAAGTAATCTAATGCCTAAATGAATTTTAAGTACTTTGGCATCAAATTTATTATAGTTACCGCTCTTATTTTCTGATAATGTCGTTTATGAACGTCTGTATTTACAAGAATCGGCACGTTTATACACACACAAAATTCAAAATTCTTTTTTTTTAAATATAGGTCGCAGAATTCTAGTAATATCTTCTCTTTATGATTATTAATATAATGTTTCCTTGATAATAATATCGCCTAACCAGTACAAATTCATGCAGATTTAAAAGATGAAGAACATTTAAAATTCTGTATTAATTTATAAACAATTTTAATTTAAAAAATCTTTAAAAATTCAAACAATTCTTGTAAAAAATCATTATTTATCAAAAATATTTTTCTCAAGACATACATTCTCTATTGGTCATAATATATTTTATTCCTAAAAACAATTAGATCTTTCTAACCAAATAATGGCTTACTTTCATTGTATTTTTTACGATTCACAGCCGAATTACAGTAAATAGAAGGTAGAGATTTCACCCAAAAATGTGTTGATCTAAATTTTCCAAGGAGTTCAGCTTATCCTCAAATATAATACGCCACGCAAACACGCGCGTGCGCATACACACACACGCGCACAAAACACAAACACACACACACAAACGCCTTGATTCATATTTTGTAATTATTCCACTGCTTAAAGTAACATCACTCTAGGGTTTAGAGAGAAATGAAATCTGACGTTCTGACAGTTCACAAACACAAAATAACATTAAGAAGCGCCGACATTATCCTGTAGGTGTGTATCAAAATAAGAACAAGATTTACTCCCTGACGACACGAGTACGCTATTAACTACTGGCTTATGTCAGAGGGTATCCACCAGACGAGGCTCTGCTGAGGGGCGGAGTCTCGTCTCGGGAAAATGACTCCGTTTTTACGTGGTCTGTAGGGAATTTTTGCCCGAGCCTACCGGCTCGGATACCCCACTTTAAACTTGGCCTTGTGCCACATCTTGCTGCGTGGGGCAGCGGGTAAATAATTATAAACAGTAAGCTGCACAAAAAGGAATAAAGAGAGAGTCAGTGTCAGAGAGAACTATTTGAAATCCTATGGAAAGAAACATTATTAACAAAGATTTATTTTTCAACATAATCTATCTTACTCGTCGATGAACTAAAATTTAAAGATGGATATGAATCAGATAGATTGAGCATTACAGAAAGAAAACAAATTCAATTGAAACCCAGAACATCATAAGCCGTGTAAATAAGCTGTTCCATTTTTATAAACGTCATTTAAATAATCTAGACGTAATTCAAGCGGAATTTTTCAAGAGAAAATGAGAAATGTACAAGCGTATTGATTTTCTGGTGGAATATTTACACCTCCAGACAAATGATAACGATTTTTCATTGATGGTTCACCCAAAACAATGCCCAAGGGCCACACAAGAGTAACACATATAGAGGAGATATGTCGAGACAAGAATAGGCATTAGCACACTGAAACGAGCGTGGCAGCTCACACACACACACACACACACACACACGCGCGCGCGCGCGCGCACGCACACACACATATTGAAGCTAATATTTAAAGGTTCGTTAGTTTAGCAATGGCAATTTGAATCATATTGGTTTCCACACTGCAAAACAAAATTAGCTCTTTTTATGTGCCATGTTCTTTTTAGGACGTAGGCGATTATAACTCTCCACCTCCCTCTATCCCTTGCAGTTCTCAACAAGTCCCTTCCCTCTGCTTCCTCCTCCAGACCACGTCCTGTCACCCACTTGCTTAAGTCCTCCAGGTATGTCACACATTGTTTTCCCTTGTCTCTCTTTCCCTCTAATCGCCATCTATTAGGCGATCATGTATCTTTTGATACATGACTGACGAGGCAGATTTTTCCCGCAGTAGGTTGCCAGTACTTTCTGCGGTAGACCAGTTGCCATCCAAAACTATAGAACCCGGTCTGTCCTGCTATTTACCCATAGTTGGAGGCAGACGAAGAGGATTCATACCTTTCCAAAAGGTATTAGCACGTCAGTGAATGTAATGGATTTGACTGGAATTTGAATTCGGCTTACAATCCGAACCACTATCCATTAATCCACAGTGCCTCCATTATTTTCTCAATATATGTTTTCAAAATGGTGACTGGCTTTCTTGCACGAACATTCGCTCGTATCATCCCTTTGGCACTTACAAAAATTGAAATGGGCGTGAGACAAGGATGTTTCTTCTCGCCATATTTATTCTACTCTGCAGCGACGCCACCCCAAGAGAACTAGAGACACCATGGGGAATTATTGTCGGTGGGCGTAATCTTCATCTGAGACATGCATATGAATCTATTGATGGTGCTTGACTCGGAAAGAAAACTTCAGGCCAGGGTATTAGAAGCAACGGTGAAAAAGTACTGCAAGACGACAGAAAGTATAACCATCAGCAAGAGAAAAAAAAGCCCAAAATGCGAGTTATAAATTGGAGATAGCAACATCAAGCGATCAAACAGGTGGTGAATTAAAGTATTATGGAAGTGTTTAATCAGAGGATGGAAATTGCGACAGCGAAATGCGAACGCATTGGACTAGCGGAAAAAGCATTACAGAAGCAAAGTAACGTTAGAACACACACACGCACACACACACACACACACACACACACACATATATATATATATATATATATTGTCATTCACAGACAGAATGTTTCGCTGTATCACAGCTCATCAGTGTGGCTAGACATCTGATTGCCTAAAGCCAGCATCGAATCCCGACTAATTTGTCATCAGACGAAATTTTTTCTCCTGAGCTATCAGCGCCCGGTAGAAAGGAAGGCGAATTTTTGAGCATTAATTCTTTGAATAAACTCGCCAGTCACTGTGAGAGCTCAGAGTGCCCAACGGAAATTAATTTTTCATAGGCGTATATATATTAAGAAATGCACATAATATCTTAATTTAATTGCACTACTACTTGTTTCATGCCGAAAAAATTTTTCATTGCTGAAATTATTATATTTATTATTATTTATATTTTGGTTTGACACTGCTGTTTTTTTTAATTTTCTCTTTCATATATTCTTATTGGGGGTGGAATATTATTAGATTTAAAATATTTAAATAAATTGTAGTTTCATTTTGAAAAATGAATTTAACATTTAATATTGAAAATAAAGGTGGAAATAAGAAATATAAATTCTAAATTAGACGCTGGATTTGAAAACGTGAGTAAACAAAAAAGAACTTGGAAAATTGAGGAAAGGGAGGCAACTCTATTTTTTCCCCAAAATCGGTCGTTCTTATACAAACCTATATTTGGCCATTCGTTTATATATATATATATATATATATATATATATATATATATATATGATTAAAACAAAAAGTGGTTTACTTGTCCTTCTTATATGTAAAATAGATTGGTTGGTTAATAAAACAAGAGAAACGAAAGTTTACCGATATAATCAGTACGTTTAATATTTATTAAATATTGACCACATGACAAAAATGAAGCACGGAGCCAAAGGTTTTATGTTCGGAATTTTCGGACACGCCCGTCTCCTTCATCAACGTGCCGAGGAACAGAGTAATAGGAATTACACAGTGGGAGGTGATTTTGTAGATGGGGTATTTTCCAGTGAAAATAGTATTATTAGCGTAAACCAGATCTCTGTCTGATTCCTCGATGATATATATATATATATATATATATATATATATATATATATATATATATATATATATATATATATATATGCCAAGGAATGCAAGTCATTTTATGCGAAGCAATTTCCCCAAGGATGACGTAAAACTGGAGGTAGCAGAAATGTGGTTCAACAAGGAAGCAACAAGGAAGACTTAAATAACATGGCAACAAGAAGGACACTTCTACTCACAATTAGCTAAACATAGCTGAAATTTCATCGACGCATAATGAGAAACGAGGCCTTGGGACATTTAACCCTCACGAGGCATAATCAGAGTAGGAGAGATAGGGAAAGGAATCGAGATACTTAACTGATGAGCTTGTGTGAAAAGGATGGCAGAAAAGGGAACGGGAGCCTCAGTAAAAGCTGAAAAGCTCTTAAAAGCTACAAGGAATAGGAAGTCGTGAAAAGCCATATTCACCTATGACTTGAAGGGCCGGGGCGCATAAAAGAAGTTATACGACGTATGAAAATTTAATTTAAGTATGTCTCTGGGTTAATGTGGAAGCTCTTGACATGCTTTACTTCTTTGTGTTGCAATACAAGATGAATCATCGAACTGTAGAGGAATTTTTACGTGTTCATGTTATAATGTTAGTGAAAAATGTGTGAAATAAATCTGGAGCAGCTTATTAACAACAAGTTTTATAGGAACATTGGTAAAAGTGCTTCAGGTAAACATGTCATGAAAAAATCAGGTGTCTTTCAGTGAGATGATGATGATACAGCAAGTGGGCAGCAAAAACAGAAAAAATAGATGCAAATTATGAGAGAGTTAATATCTTGGGAAACTGAGATAAAAGCTTAAGATTGACAGTGGAAGATCGAAACATGAATAAGGAAACAGTGCGGTCGATTTTTATCATAGGATGTAGAAATGAGAAAAAAATCAGGCTTTCACGGCTAAGAAATCCATTACAAGAAAGGGCTCATCTCCTTTTTTTCACTTGTCTCAGTCCCCAAGTAGTTGGGAGCTATTTCAAGAATTATAAAATATCCTTACAGAACAAATATGTAATAAAATCCATTATAAACAGCTACACATGAATACATTACTAAATGATATTCCGGAAAACCATGTCCAAGAATGTTTTCAGATGTGCACAACATTCAGAAAGGGAGTATTTTAAATGTCTCAGGAGCAAATAGGTTACTCTGGGTATATATATATATATATATATATATATATATATATATATATATATATATATATATATATATGACTATAGAATACAGCGTAGTACGTAATCTGTTCAATGAAACAACGTTAAAGATTAACACTCACGAGTCAGACACTCTACTGAATCTGACTATATCGCCAATACCACCAGCAGCTGTTCTGTAATTTTTCAGTCTTCGATATCAAAGGCTGCCAGTGAATATTCGGGAAAAAAATATGGATGCCTTTATACACGTCGCATTGAATATTTTGAGCCTTCTGATTGGTTAACCCTTCTATTGGAGAACTATAAAATGAGTCAGCTCGTTTTGGCTGGCTCACTAGTACTAGGATACCCCAAAATTCCAACAATATATATATATATATATATATATATATATATATATATATATATATATATATGGGGAGATATTGGATATATAGTTTTTTTCGCTCCAAAATCTGTTTTACGTATTTATAAGTTTACAATTCGACCGTGCTATGATTATTACTGCTGAATATGGTCTGGTTCTCCTGCTATATATTTAAAGATTCTTGATAAAATCCCCAAAAAGATGCTGCAATGTTACTCATCCTGAACTGGCATCTCCGCTTCAGTCACATTCCCACCGCCGTAATGCAGTTTCTCTGTTCCTTTTCTATTAATACTTTCATGGCAATACTTCTGATGAACTTTCCTCTATGGTAACTAGACTTTATGAATCTAAACAGTACCAGAAAGGCAACAAGGCCTGATCAATTTGCAGTCTATTCTAACAGTTTCTTCTCTCGTACGTGTCGCTTGTGGAACTCATATCTGGCTTCTTATTATGCAACCAAGTTTGAACTTCAAAAATTGAAATATAATGCCAATCGTTATCTACACTCTTCTTGATTCCTCTTATTTTATTTTTCTCTCTCTTTAACAGACTGTAATCAGGATCATGTCAATGTGTATGCGAATCACCAGGGCAACATACAGATTTGAGTTCAGATATTTCATTCTCTAGACTGGTTTCAACCCGCATAGAATCCAGTCTGTCCTGTCAGTTATTTATAGCTGCGAGGAGAAGAGATGAATTAATATATTTCCCAAGGGTATTAGCACATAAATGAATGTAATGAACTCGACTGGAATTCGAACTCGTCTCTGAGTCCTCGATACATTCTTCCACCGTGACTCTTTAATAATGTTTTCTTTTTCTTATTCTTTCGCACTCAGTAACCCCATTGGAGGCTTTACTGCTTTGAAATGAAATGATTACAATCGGGTTTCGGTCCCGGCTTGAAGCAATCGGATGTCTAGCCGCACTGATGAACTGTGATACAGCGAAACAGTCTGTCCGTGGATGACTATTTATGCTCTCGAAATAATTCGATTGAGCACTCAGAGAAAAAAAGGGATGATTTCATAAACAGTGGCTGCTACTAATGCAATGCTCTTCTACTCGAATCGCGCTCTCCTAGACTTTCGCATAATAAAAACGTTAAAATGTCCCTTTCGCTCTGCCGTGCGACGATAGCTTGTGAGTAGAATGTCTGTCTGACGTCAAATCGGTCGGGTTTCGTTCCAGGGTTGAAGCAATCGGATATCTAGCCATACTGATATTTTCTGACACATTGAGACAGTCTGTCTGTTGATGACTATATATATATATATATATATATATATATATATATATATATATATATATATATATATGGTTAAAGATACTATATGCTATCCACTTTTTTTTTTAAACAGTAAAATTAATAATTAATAATAACCGGGCTAGGTTGAGAAGTCCTAATAAGTAAAACGTAAACTTCCGTCAGGAATCGAACGTGAATCCCTTTTTGCATTTAGGGAAATAGCTTCTTTCTTTTTTCTTTTTTTAACTAAAGCGTACAGCTATCAGTTTGGCCACGGGGACCAGCCTGGTAGGGAAAGGTTTGGGAATTTAAGGAAAACTTTTGGGAATTTAATCCTATTTAAGGAAAACGCGTATCTCGTCTGGACTTCTGCGAATCTATATCTGCTGACTTCGCTGGGTGTTGAGGTCAATGCCTACTTTGATATTTGCATACGCTCTATCCCTTGTAGTAAGGACTTTAATTCATTTATATAGCATACCATAAAAGTAAGATTTCATATATATATATATTATAATTAACTAATTCATCGAGTCGAGAAAAAAACTTCTAGACTCGATGAATTACTTAATTATACTTATCTCAAATCCTCCTAATTTCTATCACTTGTATATCCTTGCTTGGACCGGCTTCTAATGCTTTGGACTGAGCGGCTTGAGGATAGTAGTCGTGGCTCGTAGGGGCACAGTCCTATGGTTAAAAGAGAAACACAGGTGACATCCACCACGGAATTTGTGATTTAGCGGTGCTATATCGAGTCTGATTCGCTATCTCTTCGTCACCGAGGCCCGTTGGAACAGTTGGCATGACGTTTACCTGATAACGTAACTGTCCGGGTTTCAATCCTCGGTAGTGGATGGTGAGTCCCAAATATAAGACAAGACGGTCGTCCACTGCTTTCTGCGTTCTGTTGTTCTAGACTCGATGAATTACTTAATTATAATTATCTCAAATTCTATCACTTCTATATATATATATATATATATATATATATATATATGTGTGTGTGTGTGTGTGTGTGTGCGCGCATGCGCATGTGTGCGCATGTGTGTAAGACGATAGCTTAGGGTATAAATCAATCGGATCTCTATCCACACTGTGATACAGCAAAACTGTCTGTGAAGGACAATATATATATACGCCCCCGTAAAAATAAATTTCCTTCGAGCACTTTAGAGAGAAAGCCTGAATTTGTAAACAGTGTCTGCTACTGCTGATAATGTAAAGTTCTGCTATGAATCGAGCCCTCTGAGTCACTGGCGTGTTTATTCAAAATAAATACGTAAAAATTCACCTTCCTCTCTGACGAAAATCTTCACCTGATCCTGACTTGAGACAATCGGATGTCTTGTCACACATTTGCCATATGCATAATCGAAATAAAAGAATAATCAAAACTTTAAAATACATATGTCTATATACGTACCTGTGTATATAGGAGAGTATGTGGCTCATGATGTCTGTCGGTTGATACGCAAATATGAATTAGTAAATCAGTTGCATTTCATATGGTGTTTCCATTGAAACTGATGGGAAATTTCTTTAACGCTGTGGAGAGCCATGTTTGAGTACGTCCAAATGACATGCGACACATAAAGAAATTAAATGATTTATCTTGCACTTATATTATATATAATGTTAATTTGTGTAATACATGACATATCTTAAAATGCCCTATACAGAAATCAGTTTCCGGCGTAAAAAAAAAAATTCTCCTTATTGTTATGCAAATAATACGGATTAAAGAATTATGTTAATCCATCGTCATTGTTTCTCTCTTATCTTGCCGATATAATAATCTGTTTTTCGGAGTCGGTTAGTTCTCTTCGCAATCCTTTAATCTAGTTGACCGAATCTGCCAACCCTCTGCAATGTCCAACAACGAAAGATCAACATGGAGAGAAAGAAAATATTTTACTCAATGGCTCAAAAATAGATTAGACGATTGTCAAGCTTTTATTCTTACATGACCGTTACTTGTAAGATCATTTATTTATTGAGAAAAGTTGATTATCAAAAAAAGAAGATGGTTACCTAAAATATAATTAAAACTTGGTATAGTCATAAGACTACGGCCGTATGTGATCAACGCCGGAAAATACTAAATTTACTAATTATAATTTAGTATCAATAAGGTTTGTTCTAAGACAATTTGATCCGTGTAATCCCAGTATATGCTGGACACGCCCTGAAAGATACCAACGTGGATTTTGCACACTATTTGATCATTAGAACATAAGAATACCTACGTGCATTAGAGGGTTGAACTGAATGTTTAGTCATAGCCACCAGGAGCATATTTGCCCCTCGTGAGTTGTTTGCGACTGGCTACGATAGTCAACTCAGCTGCGGTTAGGATAAGCCACGTGGGACAAACGGATCGCATAAGATCGCGCGATTCGGAAAAGCAAAAGTATTTCCCACATTCTCGCGGGAGAGACGCAGGCTAAGCGAAACTGACCCAAAACCGCACAACACTCGCCGATATTAATTGCCTGGAGGGGAATTAGGAATCAATTTTACAGACGAAAGATTTAGTTTCCTGTCCGTCTTAGTCTTCAGAAGATAACTTTACACTTCCTCTCGGTACAAAATGTAGACATTTCAGCAAAAACTTAACATTTCCACGTGCTCGTCTCTGTATGGATACGTGGTGGGGCGTAGCGGTCATCGGCTAAGAACAGGGAACAGGCAAGTTGAGTTCAAAGTCACGCCTCGATTAGAATTCCCTTACGTATTAATGTTCTTTGAGACAAGTGAAAACCATACACTCATGCTCACACACAAACACAAGCATACAAATAAAAATTATTGTACACCTGGCTACTTACTGAGCCATAACACATGTATATACACAGAGCCAATCATGTACAATTCTTGTTTATTTTGTCCTCATCACTATTATTATCACTATTATCGCTTTTACTTGATATCACATTATCCTGCACATTCAAACACTAACACTATTTCCAAATACACACACATACACAAACCTAGGTTAAATCATTGCACATTGAACTTCTTGTGATTGCCACTATGATCCAATAAAATAGAAGTCCTGACACTTGAACTTCTTAACACTTTGTTGCCATAAGCCATGCTCACTGAACTTTGATTCTCGCAATTTTTGACAAAATTTTTTGATCATCACACAGAAATTACTATGCCTGATTACGTGATCATAACCAACCAATCAGATTACATTCTGAACAGATAGCAATCTGAGCCGCTTTTTTGCATAAAATGGAAAGGAATTCTCCAATTGCACTTAGATGCGAGACATATCATTACATAGTCACACGTCTCTCCATCTCATTTTAAATTCTGAAAATCATAGAACCGTATATTTTTACCCATGTGGGACATATATATATATATATATATATATATATATATATATATATATATATATATATATATATATATATATATATTGAACAATAAAAATATTAAAAAATTAAAATCTTCAGACACACTGGGTTGTAGATTAATATTCTTTCGTTTTTATTAATTATTATTTCATTTAGATTCCTCGACTAGTTTCGGCCAACATGGCCATCATCAGGAGAAAAAATAATTTTCTGCTTGCTGCTAGCAGTGAACTACAGAAATGAATGTCTTGATGGAGAAAATGAACTTTCGTCTGTAGTTTTAATTTTTTTGTTTTTTTTTTATCGTTTTGGCATGAATATTTTGACATTCCTCGTGTTGGTCAAACAGTCTCTTTTAAGTTGTTATTTGAGATATAAGCTGGATGGATCCATGCTGCTCTGAATTCCCCTGGCCAGTTTGTATATATATATATATATATATATATATATATATATATATATATATATATATATATATGTGTGTGTGTGTGTGTGTGTGTGTGTATTAAATACTTTCTTATGCATATGTATATATATGTATGCGTATATATATATATATATATATATATATATATATATATATATATATATATATAGCTTAGTTAAAATATAAATCTGCATAAGGGAATTTACGTACATTTGAAAGAAATCCAGGATGTGCGTAAATCTAGTAAGTAGATCAGAGATTAAGCTCTTAATTCTGCTTTCTTGTTTCATCCAGACGCTTATCTTCTTAAAATGCATCTTTACCATGTATCAACTCTACCACGCACATACACACGTTGAAGCAAAATTTAGTTTTATACTTTACGATGCAATTCATTATTAAGATGTTTAGGAAAAGTTTCCCTTCAAGAAAGTCATCTAAATAAGAACTCTCTTCAATTTATACAAATATTGTTTATGTTAATATTACTTGAAACATTATTTATAGTAATAGAATAGTAATAGTAAATTACTTGTAACGTAAGTAATAGCAATAGGAAAATAGTCATCTAAAAAAAAATCTTTAAGTTGCGATCGGCGATGTGTCTAATGTTAAACTTCGTTAAAGTGAAAACTAAATATTATATTGAATTATGAGCAGGTTTAAGATGCAAGCTCCTAAAGAAATACTTCCCATTTTTTTATTTATTTTATTAGACGTGTTTAAGTCTGCGGTCCAGCCGATGTCATTCAGTTTCTTTATACGTTTTCTTTTTGTTTGTTTAGCGCCATATCAACTTATCTCATTTAATGCCGAAATTTAATTTTCTTGGCAGCTTGGTAATATCTTTTATAAAAATGTATTCCTGGTAACTTTCATTTGTTTTTCAAAAGATGAATTATTACTTATTTTTATTTTTTTCACAAAAATGAATTGCTGGTAATTTTTTTTTTTTTTTTACTATGAAAATGTATTATCGGTATTTTTACGATAAAAATATTCATACTTTCATAGTGTTTGGACCCTAGTTTTGCTGTTAACTATTCGCCCATAGCTGAGACCCTAACAGCTATTACCGCCCCGGGTCAGGGTGAAACTGGGAACAACAGCAACGAAGAGGTGGTTCCATGCTCCTGAAAATTTCCAGATCAGAGGCCTTGCCGCCGGGTGTAGTTTATCGTCATACACAGAAAGGATTGCTGTTGTTTTTAAAGCTGCCAAGAAAGGTGAAATGTTGTAAGAACCTGGACGTAAATTTAATGTAAAGGATATAGCGAACCGAAGGGTTAGCTTTCTGATTATGAGACGCGGGTTCGAATTTCACTATCGGTGATCAGGAAGGAGTCATCTTGATATACTCGACCTGATGAGGCGATCTTTTTTGGAAATGCCTGCAAACCACACCACAGGTGGAGCCAAGTATTGTAAGGAAAACTGGGCAAACAGAATCGTCGATGGTTTTACTATAAAGAAGAGACAAACTATCGTGACTAAGGATTTGAACTTACTAGCCATGTTCAAGCTATTGATCATGCCAGATGATGTCTCTCTTCTAGAAACTGTGACTAAAAGCCCTTCAACATAGCTGCAGTATAAACCAGAGATGAAAATAAATATGAGTATGCCTGAGCAGGTGTCTGAAAAAGGGATTACCTTTGTAGACAGGCATACTCGAATGCAAGTCAGCCATTAAAATAAGCTATTGTTTTATTGATAGTCTTTATAATTTAATTAATCAAATAAAATTATTCTCTTCCTGGTGAGAAATTCTTTTTACACTGATGATCACCCTGTGCAAGGCGCAAGAGCCACTCCAGGTAGAGGGTTACAGAGAAAGAGACAATGTTTAAGGCAAAATATGGGGAAGATAACGGTAAACCCTAGACATGAACAGTTTCTGATTATAATTATCGAGGAAGCATCCTCGTGGAAGTCAATTCCACAAAGCAGCTGTTCGTGAAAAGAACTTCTCCAGTGGAACTTATATCTTACCAATGGAATGCGTAGGAGATGAGGGGGGTTCGCTACAATAGGCGTAGCATGGCGCGTCTCAGTCGTGGAGGATAGAATTGGTAGAAACTAATGAATGTAGTTCGTCTGAACACTTTTTATAGATAGCAACGAGAGCCTTACGACGTTTCATCTGTGAGAAAGACATTGAAGGGTGGAAAATAATTTGTAAACCAAAAGGACACGAAGGCGCTTTTGGAATCTATCGAGACTAGAAAGTGTCAGATATGGGTAACTCCTGCCCATATATGGCAGCAGTAATCCATTTTCGGCCTGATGTGGTTGTTGTAACGGTATAGGATAGAAGGAGGTCTCAGATACTTAACGGAGCGCTAAAGGGAACCGACCATAATTTTCCAACATCTTTAGCTATGGATCGTACGGATCTCATCATAGGAAACAAGTAAGAAGGAGAATTATCAATATTTTAATAACATATTTCGAATATTGACCAAATATGAATTCGTCTAAGCGTTTTGAGCTTTTAGCCATTAAATATCGTTATAACGCTGATTGGGAAGATGGAAAGTTGCGCCTGTTTTGGTTTCATATAACATGCCTTATACGAGAAAAATGTTTAAAATTGGCTGAGTTGGTGGGAAGAAGAACAGGTGAGTATTTTGATCCGTTGAGTTTGTCAGGAAGGTTCACTTTTCTGTTTTTAAATATTTTTACCAGTCTTTCCTTTCACGTTGGATATGAAATAATCAGTGCATTGGAGGAACTTAAAACTATTTTCAATGTATTTATCCTCTTCATGTGAATGGTGAAGGCTTCAATTTCTGAGTGCTCGTAAATGGAATCTGATGACTGTTCCGGATTATATGCTGTTGTTATGGTGAGAATCAAACTTTATAGAACATTTTTATTAGTCGATTTGGGATAGACACTAACTTTTAGGCTATTTTTAATCCCGTGTAACATGGTATCTAGGAAAGGTAAAGTATTGTTGGTTTCCATTTCATAAGACAATTCTATCGTATGTTCAACCTTGTTTAGTTCATCTTCAAGGTCGGGTAAATTAGTTACGCGGGTTATATAAATAGCGCGTCATCAATATATCGAAAGAATGTTGATTAAACAAAATATTTTGGAAAGGAGCAGATTTAAGAAATTATAAGATAATGCATGCCGACATCCCGCTTAGAGGTGGCCCCATTGGTAACCCTTTTTTTTAAAGTATTGTTAAATGTGAAATAGCATTGATTATTGATGAGACGTCAGATTTTCATTATTTTAACTATTGGTAGGTTGAGGTTTATTTGTTTAAGTATGTTTTAACGGGAACGTTGGTGTAAACGGGTTTTATATTTAGACATGATTTGTCAGTCATATTTGTTCTCGTTAATTTTTTCAACCAGCCTGTCTGAATTCTTAATATGCGATGGGCTCATTGTTCCGAGGAGAGGGGTTATATTTTTCCATATGGTTTTCGCAAGTTTGTAGGGATCGCTACCAATACTTAATATAATTTGGCGCATTGCATTGTCTGCTTTGTGGATTTTCAGTAGACCATAAATTTTCGTTATTCTAGTGTGACATTCTATTAGTTTGTACCATGTTTTTTTTTTTTCATTATTAATTAGTTTTCTAATCGCTCTGTTACATTTTTGTGTTTCAGTAATTATATTGTGTTCATTTATTTATTTATATGCGTCGCTATCGTTGAGTAGTAAATTAATTTTATTATTGTATGCGTTCCTATTCATAATAACAATCTCACCCCACCTTGTCTGAGGAGATGATGTGTATTTCCTTATAATTTGCTAGGTTTTTTAGTGCATTTAAACGTCTCTGTGGTAAAGTTCTTTCATTGTTCATTTCTAAGGTGACAGTAATTATTCTTTGAATGAAGCATTTGGTGAATTCTGTGTCGTTTTGTTTATGATTTTCAACTATTGTATGGATTGGATCTCGTTTATTAATCCCGGTGGTGGATTTTAAACCAAAGCTAAGAGCTTCCAGTTTGATATTAGATACATTTTTATCCTAAAGATTCTCTATTTGATTTGGTTTTCCAATATATTTGCATTTGTATTGTACATTAGTTTTTGAGCCTGCCTTGTAATTTGATTTCATTGTTGCATACAAATGTGATCATCTGTTGTAAATAAGCCGCTTCAGATTTTGATATAACACTCTTTTAAGCGGGTTTTCTAGTTGGGCATTTTTAACTCTTTTTAAAATTTAATTTCTCCATTTTTTCGAGTTCTGCAGTAGATCTTTTTGTTTAAAAAAATCACGTATATAGGTTTGAAATACTTGATGGGATGTTCGTAATATTTTATTTTCATGTGTACATTTTGAGATGACATGTTCCTAGATACATTTCTGTAAGAAATTGTTTCAGTTTATAAAAGAATTGGCCGATATAAAAGGTTTTATGCGTTTTAATTTTAGTATAAAATAAGGCAGTAAGGGAAAACATCTATATAAATTATGATATATCTAGAACAATTTGAGGGGAACAAATTATGATAGTGGAAAATAAGTTTTTTTTTTTTGTATATATTCTATCAGATTTCATGCTGTGTTTTGGCGTTTTAAAAATGGACTAAAAGTTAAATTTAATTAAAAAAATTCTTTGGTCTTTCCTCTTAATGGCATAAATATTTTGACGATAAGGGTTTGTTTTTATTAAGTTTGAGGAAGTTTTTAAGATGCATTCTCATCTTTTGGCTTATCTTTGTAGGTATATATATATATATATATATATATATATATATATATATATATATATAAATGAGAATGTATCTTAAGAATTTAAGGGACAGTGAAGTAATGGATATCGGCTTTCACTGAGGAATAGGAGAGACGAGATCGAATTCCAGTCGAATCCATTACATTCACTTACGTGCTAATAGCCCTGGGAAAGTTGTGAAACTTCTTTTCCCTCCACCTATGGGTAAAGAGTAGGACAGACTGTGTTCTATAGCCTTGGATGTCACTGGTCTAGGCGAAGGACAACTCTGAATTCAAAACCTTTGGAGATCTTGTGGCTCGTAGTGCACCAGGTCTCTGTATTCAGCCCTTCAAAAAGTGTGGATGGTCCTGCACGAAATCTTCACCACTAAATCTCATGTGCTGTTGTCGGGCTCATGTGTTGTAGGAACTGATCTGCTTGACCCTCATACGTCGAATTTATATATCTACAGACAGCATGGTTCGTTGCATGGCAGCTCGTCATTGTGGTTAGATATTCTGAAGCAGGTATATATAAATAAATCAAACATGTGGATGAAGTTATTTCTTTGCATAACTAATGCTTTTGAAAAATCCTTGTATATAATATCCATTTTATGTTCCTTGTTTCGAAAGCTTCCCAAATCTATTGTAAGGTGCAGTACTAGTGTCGTTTTGGCTTGCCTATTTTTGAAATTTTTGGAAAATTGTATTTCCAAAAATATAGTGTGGGTATATTATACCATTATTGATGTGTTATAATTGATATGTTTGTATAATCATAACAATGCATTTTGTGTGCGCGTTTTGCCTTTTACTGAATACGTACTTTTTATCACCCTTCATATATATATATATATATATATATATATATATATATATATATATATATATATCAGTGTGCAAAGGGAGGTATATAGTAAATAACAGAACTACTTAGTGTAGCTTATATATGAGGTACTTTGTACCTCATTTATATATATATATATATATGTGTGTGTGTGTGTGTGTGTGTGTGTGTGTGTGTGTTAAGGGATCCACCACTTTTTATACAAGTGGACTCGCTCAGTGTGTACTTGTACTGCTGCCGGTGAATACCCGGGAGGGAGAGAGTGAGTTTGTGAGGTAACCGCTTTGTAGGAGTCACAGTTGTGAGCACGTAGACTCAGAAGAAGAAAGTCCTACTTAGATACTGAATTTCCCAGACTCTCTATATATTATTATTGCTACTAACCGCATTTCTGGATCAACTAACCAATTGTATTATTACGCCAATACATTTATTTGTTATATTTCATTCCTGCGTTTGTCATTCCTTTGAGACCGGATTTCATCCCGGAATCCACAACAATATATATATATATATATATATATATATATATATATATATATATATAATGTAGTGATTTTATAACATACTTATGTTATAATTTTTAAATAAATAATTATATATATATATATGTGTGTGTGTTTGTATAATCATTACAATGCATTTTGCGTGCGCGTTTTGCCTTTTACTGAATAACTACTTTGTATCACCCTTTATATATATATATATATATATATATATATATATATATCGGTGTGCAAAAGTAGGTATACAGTAAATAACAAAGGTACTTAGTGTAGCATATATATGAGGTACTTTTACCTCAGATATATATATATATATATATATATATATATATATATATATATTTATATATATATATATATTTATATATATATATATATATATATATATATATATATATATATATATATATGTATGTATATGTGTGTGTGTGTGGTTTGATGGACGATGAGAAAATGTTGGTCCAACCCACTCTCCCAAAATCAGTATTTTATTAACCAAACAATACTGAGTTTGGTTAGTGGATCGTAACTCGAACCTTTCAGAACCATTTCGCATAGACATGTGCTCATATGTATGTACCGAGCGATCCTTAATGCATCTGCAGCTGTCAACCTAATGAGTTTTTGACATACGTGATTCCGCCACGGAGCATGAAAGATTTGTACGCAGCGAAGTCATCTTAAATTAGGCGATTAGACATCTTTATTTATGACCTTATTAAAATCCATGGCTTTTGTTCGAGACACGCGTTGTTTCTCGTACATTTGAAAAACGAAACGCAAACGAACTGATTTTATATAAAATGTCTGGCTTTTTATGCGTCAATGTTGTTCAGATGTAAAGTACTCCTTGAAGTTTCTCTAATAATTTATACTCTTCGTTTACATCAGTTACGTCCTCCTTCAAATAAATTATCCAACTATATTTTCTACACTGAAATTCACTGAAGCATGGAAACTTTCTCACTCAGATGTTAAGACAGAAATGGTGGCATTCGGAGATTATTATCGATATAAAGATGTTTTAATACTAATGACCACAGTATACAAAGTCAAAGTCAAGCCACAAGTTAGAGAGTTACTCTATGGTGTCGTATAAGCGGTAAGATGTTCATGATATTAAGTAGAAGAGAGCTAACGCTAAACATGAAGAGGTGAAGAGTTTAGCCATCGTAAATCACCCTTCAAATATAATTTCAGTATGGATGCTTTCTCCCTCAGATGTTATACCAGAAATGGTTACGTTAAGAGATTATTATACATTCAAAAAAAAATTACTACATATGTTCACTGTATACATGACCCACATATAAGAAATTTAAGCTTCTTGTTCGTGCATCGTCTGCCTTTCAGAAAGAAAGCAGACGATACTTTAGTCTCCTAATTAATTTTAAATTCCGAAAATATTTTTGGTACATTTTGATTTGTTGGAAAACAACAGTGTTTGTTTTGCATCCATAACTAATAAAAGGGTTTCCCTCCACCAAATTCCGAGAAGTGTATTTGGAGCCTACATGTAGGTTATTTAAGTGCGTCTTAAATTTGATTTTTGGAGTCGACGAACAGCTGCTGCATGAATCCAGACCGCTCCGGCCTAGAAAGAAAACAACTCAGGATATATATGACAACCACCAGACGAGAATTGAAAGGAACATCAAAGTCGCTCCCACATCTCGGAAAATTATTCGGCTGTTACCATGAACTTCGTTTCGAAAATTGTACCAAGTTATTCTTTGAAAACAACTCAGAGAAGTAGATTCTTCTTCGCTTTTATGTAGTTTTCTTTTCTGAAGACCTTCTTATGTAGCCTTATAATTTCAATTGTAAAAAGGCGTATTTCATTTTCATTGATAATTTACATACATGTTATTGGCTACTATTTAACACACAAAGCACTTAATTTGTGTATTTAATTTTTTCTGTGATTAGAATAAAAATTTTCGTAGTTTTTTTTAAAACTCGGCTCGTGTCATCTTTTCTTTGTAGTGTGCCCAGGCCACTAACTTATTATTGCCTCAAACATTTGTTTAAACTATATTTATCTTAGTAGCGTGTTTCTTTTCATCAAAATATCCTATACAAGAGCCACTCAAGATAGAGGACTATTGTGTGGTGTTATATAAGCGTAAGAGAAGGCAAGAAGTGTAGTTCATGAAATTATGTAAGAAAGGTAACGGTTACCTAGACATGAAGAGGTTAAGAATGTAGTCAACAAGAAAACACCCAACCAGGAGTTTGATTTACAGAGTAGCAGTTCTTGGGAAGAAGCTGTTTGACTTGAACTTACTTCTTATTAATAAAATATATACGGTATAAGGATAATTCTTCTTTGTGCACATAGCAAGGCCGGTCCCTCCTGCAAAAGTTGGGTTTGGTGGAATCAGCTCTTTAGAATAATTGTCATGGAAATAGCGATAGATAAACGATTGGTTTGCGACGTTTCGTCAGTGGGGAAATGAGTCAATATGAGTGCAGTTAAAGCTGACAACGATATCGTAAAACGCATTGGATTAGTGAAAGGTGCCTTCCAAAAGCTAAGCAAAGGAAAAGAAACAGCAAAACATCGCCAGAAATAAAGACTAGAGTGGTGAAATGCAATGTGATAACAATCTTTCTATACTGCAGTTGATGATGGACAATTTCTTCACAGATGAATAGGAAGCATGAAGCAACAGGGATATATTTCTATACAGGGATACTGAAGATACGATGGAATATATATGTTAGCAAAGAAGCTATAATGAAAATGGGAAGGAAAAAGGGAACATATGCTTAGAAGTAGAAGGTAGCCGTTGAAATTATGGGGATGAATAATAAGGAAAGTAGGCTTGGAGAATTTAAAACTCACAGATCATATTGAAGGCAAGAGTGAAAAAGGAAAGCAGCGAGTAATCTAACAAACTTGTGAAATAGACGACAGAACGATGTCTGGAAGGGAGAGTAAAAAGGCATTTTTTTAAAAAATAGGAGCTACAGGGCATCGGGAGTAATGGAGATTAGCGATCATTCATATCTTGAATGAACAAGGGACATAAAAGAAAACGCGTTAAAGACAGCAGGAAGCTTTTCTTCAAAATCTTATTGTTAAGTGTATTCAGCGCTAAAATGTTATTCTCTACAGGCAACCTACCAATCTGCCACTGGGTGGCATGCCACTAGCGATTACCACTAGTAGCCCGGTCTCGGAACGCCGACATGTTCGTCTCGGCAATGTTCACACGTGAGGACCGCTAGTGGGCCACCGTTGTCCCGCCGGTGGCCTGACGGTGGCTGCTAACAGAGGGCCGCTGGCGTTGACATCGGCAGACCGCCAACGGGGCACTAGCATCTTGTGTGTAGGGTTGTTTCTATTACTTGGAATTTTGCTACACTATATCGTGCCAGAAATGTTTTCTCGTCAAAGTCCATCTTGCATACTCATTAATCTTCATTCAATTTATAAATTCGTTCGTACATTCAATACTTCTGCCATATCTAGTCTGGGACTCCTACTATATATCTCGAGATTATTGCCAAAATTCAAAGAAAGGTCTGTAATGTAATCGATTCTGACCTGGCGTTTCGACATCAGTCATTTTTTCACCGACCTGACGTGGCTTCCCTCTGCCTTTTCTCCACATATTTTTATGACAATGTTCCTCTTCGCTACCTGAGTCCAATGAATTTAAACGTTCAACTAGATTGGCAACTAGGTCTCACTGATTTACTGTTGAACTAGCTAGATGCAACCGTTTATTCTATCTGATAGTTTCTTTTCTTGTCAGACATCTTCGAATATCATTCGCACTAATTGTACTCGCTCGATAATACTCGCTCGAATAGTAATCCGTATAGTGATCCGAATAGAGAAATAGAATAGTGAATAGAGTAGAGAATAGCGTTCCGTATAATAATAGAGGCTAGAATAGAAGTGCAGATCAATTAGACGTCATGCTACCTTCGCTATATGCGTTTCCTATATGGTCACGTGGTCTACTGAATTCAATAATGGGATCGCCTGTGTTTACTCACTGGCGATCTATGTTCAAACTCAAGTGTCGGCAGCGACACTTTATTCCTATATAACAACATTATTGGAAAAAATACCAACAATATCTTTTGTAAAAAAAAAATACCAAAACTGACAAGGAAATGAAAATTCGGCATTAGATGACCCATGAGGCGTTGCTATCCCGCTAAACAATCTGACCAAACCAAAACAAATTTATTTTCGTATGACCAAGATGTACACGGATTTACTACATAGCAAAAGAAAATAGAAAGGCTCGGATTTATTAACTAAAATTAGTTTAGTTTTGGCACAAGGTTAAATCTATAGAGCTCCCAGTGAGAAAAAACTAATAATATCTGCAAGGCAAGCTTTCTAATCTTTGCACCAAGATGAGGTTCCCATATTTGGTTCATTGTCGACTCAAAGAATTATGCCAGAATCGAAATCTAATTATACGGTTTCAAATCAAATGCGACAGTGCTTCATTCATCCTAATAGCTTACAGAAAAAACATGCACTATGAAAAAGCGGGTCAAGTAAGAAAGAGAAATGGTATATAGCTTCAGGGTTATGTCAACACGGAAATCTAAATAGACAGAGTTGAAATTCAACCTTCATCTCTTTTTATTCATTGCAGACTAATACTGTCGGGAAAAAAGGCATGAACGCATTTCACACTCCCATTGACGAATACATTCCACTTCCATAAAACAAAGAAAAGTACTTCCTCTCACAAACTTTAGAGGATCCAGTAAAAGCAACGTAAGACTTAAAGTGGAAGTATAGTTGTCATTGTATTTCATTTAAGACAAAATCTGCAAACTCAATAAAAAAGCAGTGTTATATGCAATATGCGCATTTGTTTTCCGCAATTTGACAGGCATTTATATTTGTAAGGGTCAATAAATAAATTAAAGACATAAAAATTATGCATCTATATCTATTTATTTATATGACCATCTAAATTTAAAAAATAATTAAAAAAATAAATATACATATTATTGAGCCTAACTCACCGTTTCGAACATATATATATATATATATATATATATATATATATATATATATATATATATATATATATATATATATATATTCGCCAAGAAGCTTGATAATAAAGTAATAAGAATAATTATACTAACAAGATCCCTGATAAGTAGATAGATACACCAATGCTGAATTGTGTGTACGTGTGTACAATTTGAGCATTTAACAATCTGATAGTAGTATACTTTAACTGTATCTGATAATAGATCTGCACTATCTATTATTAGATATTTACTAACAAAGATTGTTTACCTTAAATAAGCCCGATTGATTATTCGCTAAAGTCGCTATCACTGTGTGTGTATATATATATATATATATATATATATATATATATATATATATATATATATATATATGTGTGTGTGTGTGTGTGTGTGTATATATATATTAAGGAGAAAAGAGAAGACGCAAACGTTTTTGGTTTTAATGTGTATTTTTAAAAATATATTTTACTTTATTTTCCAACATCGGAAAACACGAATAAAAATTAATTCCTTTAAATACTATGTCGAATTAACCACTCTTCGCCTGATGAAGGTCGAAAAACCCGAAACGCGTCTAGCAAAAATATGAAAAATAAAGTATAATATATATTTTAAAACTATATATTAAAAACAAAAAAGTTTGCTACTTCTCACTTCTCTTTAAAATATACATTTTTTACTCGATGGAACAACTATAACTTTTACCTTATATATATATATATATATATATATATATATATATATATATATGTAATGAAAAACAAACCATTTTAAGGTACCATTACGATAATTTATTTCACCTAAATCCTTTTTCAAGGATTCAGGATCATCAGGTAAAACTTCCAACAACGAATTGAGAGGAAAAAATCTATATATATATATATAAGCACGCACACTTGCGCAAAAATTTAAGTGAATCCCTAAAATAGTATTAAGAAATATGTCTCTTTTTTTCGGGTAATCAAAAAATCTTAATTGAAATGTATATTTATTAAGAAATAAAACTTTTTTAACTTATTCTATCTACTAGGGTGGCTAGCCAACCGCTGTTGCAGACGCCTGCTCAGACACATTTATGTTTGTTCAAAACCAACAGAGCCCACCTGTGGCTTATAGTGTAATATGCTGAGCGGACTCTCTGGGAGAGAGAACGCATTATCTTGCGAGATCAACAATCTAAACAAAGCCAGCAAGCTCAAACCCACGATATATGTATATGGTAAAATACTCTTGGCCTGAAAGAGTTTTCCGAAATTAAAAATCGTATAGAGGAATGTGGGATATGTGCTTGTGTGTGTGATGTTATTATTTAGTTATATTTATTATTAATATACGATTAACCAATGAGTGTCACCAGATGTACTGCATCCGTTTCAATCATGGGCGAGTCTAAAGTAAAATAGCCTGGCGAAGCCCGTCCTCAATTAAGCCGATTTTGAATTCAGAGTTTTCCTGGTAGCCTTGTTGCTACCCAAGCCTGAATCATACAGTCTGTCCGGCTATTTAACCAACACCATGGTGGAGAAAAATGCATCCATATATTTCGCAACACCGATTGTACGCAAGTGAATGCAACAGACTAATGTGGAATTCGAACCCGGCTAGCCGACTCTACTTTTTGTGCAGATATGAGTTATCCAATCGATACATTAATTTAACACTCAATATTATTAGATCAGTCAGCTTTGTGCCATGCGTGATACACGTTTAGGCGATCGTGTATCGAAAGATACATCACTGACGAGGCTGTTTTTTCCCCACAGTTAGGTTGTTTTTGTTTCTGCGGTAGACCAGTTGCCACCCAAGGCTATAGAACCCGGTCTGCCCTGCTATTTAACCCATAGAAGAAGATTTTAATGGATTTAACTGGAATTCGAAATCTGCTACGCGATTCCTCAATCCAAGCCGCTATCCATTACATCACCTTGCCTCCTCCTTATGTTGTTATTAATATACTGAGCTAACGCAACAGCCTATAATATGTCCTGTGAGTGTTAAATTTTCTAAACCCTCATTCCTAATCATGTAATCCATAAATTTCAAATGCATCTTTCTATTTTTTAAGTATAAGATTGTTCTACTTCCCATTTCCTTAAAAAAAAACTCCTTTGTTCTCACATGTCCAGTCCATGGTACAAAACACATGTAAAACATGACTCCTAAATTTCGGAGGAAACATGAGTAGGATTTTTTCACATTATATTCTTATTATAGCTTGAATAAAAATAGGGAATTGTATTTTTTAAATAAATCTAAGCTTTGAAGATTCGGTAGAATTTTGTTTAATTTCATGCAAAATTACAACAAATTATTTAATCGGAATCGTAAATAACGGTAAAATATACAATGGAATCGGATGGTAAGTTTGAATATGATGAGACTGTTCACAAGAGTTCTTACAGATGAGGCATTAACAGTAGTTCAAAACCCATTGGAATCAATCCCTTGCCTGAGAGAAACTATTAATATTCCAATCCATAACTGTTATCTGAAATGCTAACGTTCTGTAACCATAAAACATTCTTCCAGTTAGAGTGAGAAATATACCTAGAGGAGGGAGGCTTGGCTATGGGTTCACTTATGTCACCTGTGGGAGCGAGCGTTTGCTTGAAATATTTTGAGGAAATGGCTTTAGAAATAGCATCACTAAAGGCAACAGTATGGCTGAGATACATAGATGACACTTTCATACTCTGGTGACATCAGTAATCAGTACAAATAGTGCTTGGCTATACAAACTAAATAACACCTTCGATCCTGCTCACAATGGAAGAAGAAAATAATAATCAGCCTGCCTTTCTCACGCACAGAAATGGATCGACCGATGCCTACAACTCCCGGCAGAAATCGTAAGTGGCAACCCAGACACAGTCAAAAGAAATCATTGCAGAAATAACATCAGAGTCTACTTGTAGAAACAAATCAATGAAGAAGTCCAGAAAATTTCCAGGGTTTATCAACCTTACTTCAAGTGCTTATCAGAAACAATTAAGAAGATCTACAGTCCATACAACATCAGGACAGTATTCAGAAGTAGTTCCACTCTATGGAGAAATCTCTGCCAAGTAAAGTCTAGCGTGTGTACTTCATTCTATGAAGTTGTTGCAAAGAATATAAAGGTGAAAAAGGTCGCCGCTTAGATGAGAGGCTGGAGGAACATCGACAAGCCACAGTGAAGGTTGAGACGATGAAATTAAGCCTGGAAGATCATGTATGTAGGAAAAGCAGTAGTCATCAGCCCCTGTGCAATGAAGCGAAAATACGAGACAAGAAAGAACAGTGTTAAACGTCGGAAATTATAAGTGCATATGCTAGACTAGGAGGACTAGTCAGGCCTAGCATAGAAATAAATGTGATATATAAGCCGCTAATAAAGAAAGAAAGACAAATCACCAGTATTCAACGCATCAGCAGGAGAAAAGCTTTAGCGAATAATGTCAAACATAAAAAAGCAGCAGCAGCAACAAAATTCATCATCGAGTAGATTGCGCATACTGAAATAGTAATGATGAGATGTGTAGATAGTGTAATTGTTATCATCGCTGAAAGTGGTATCAGCGAAGAGAGTTCAAATCCTGACCCAGTCTTTTAGGATAATTGTCGTACAAATGCCCTTGGAAAGAGGCATGAATCGATCTCTTTTCTCGTCGAACACCGGAAAAATACAATGCGCCATGTTTTCTATAGACGAACGGATCAAAAGGTTTGAATGGGTAGCACAGTAAACTGTGATTTCAATCCCTGGGCAGGGTATTGTGTACTTGGAATCAGTGGAAACAGGAAGATCTATAACTGAGAAGTAACAAAAATACGAACTAGATGAGATATCCCTATAACATTCCGAAACTTTGCGATACCAACAATAAAGATGAGGTCGATAGACCCCATGTAAACTGCGCAAATAACATTTCTAATGATGTTCCCTGTATATTCTTTTTTTTTTTTTTTTGCGGATCATCGTACATTGTCGTATATATCTATATACCGGGTTTACCGGACATAGCATAATTGACCATACTACAAAATGTTTAATATCTAAAAAAAAAAAAAAAACACTAGACTAATCGAGTGTCTTTTCTTCGAGTTTTCAGATAAGACGTTTAGCCATTTGTCGTAAGAATCACTGAAAACCCTTTGTGTTATTCAGCTAGAAAGAGAACAGGTTAAAATCATTTTGCGTCAGCCTCACTACATCTTCGCAACTAGGCAATGGTGAGGCGAAAAAGATTATTCCGACCTTCACTGATGGTACCAACATGCATACTCTGGCTTTCATCTTCAAAGTCCATTCAAGAACCATCCCGGGAACAGTGAATAATTTAAAAAAAAAAGAGGGAACAGTAGAGAGGAAAACTGGATCAGGAGGTCGCAACAGGAAGAGAGATCATCATTTCAACTTAGAACTAGATACAATCTTATTGTTCAAAGTAGAATCCAACACTGTTATAAAAACCTCGGATAATTCCAGTAAGATATATTTAGTCATTTCTAAGATACGACGGTTCAAGTGCTTAATGTAAAAATTGGATAATTTTGCTGTTACAGGATGGGGACAATTTTGCTGTTACATTCGGTGTATAACTGGTATGTTTGGATTTATTTTACTAACGCTCTCTAATTCAACTTCTTCAAACTTTTTGTAGCGAGGTTTGGCCTTTTTTGTTTCTGAAGCAGTCTGTCATTGTGGTTAGTTTAAGAGGAAAAAAATGATCGAACTGCTTTGGTAAAACATGCCTGTTTTTTTGGTCGGTCAAGAACGTGCCCTTTTCGATTAGCCCTCCAATGTATTTCACGTAGTAATCACTATAATTGCTGTTCACATTCAGTTTTACATCTCTGTACAGCTGCAAGGGTTTCCATTTTTCCCACAAAATATCGCTCATAATATCGCTCATAACATGTCAGAACATGTCTTTCAAATATTCTTATTTTTTAAACTTATTTTGATATTCTTTTAGAAGCCTTTTTTGTATGAGGTTTTTGGAACCACATATACAAATCTTTGAGATTCATAATTATTTATCTTAAATTAAGAAAAAACGGTTACGTAATTTCATTAATTATAGTAAACTTTTTATTCTTTAAGTCAAAATGTATTAGGTTGGTGCAAAAATAATGACGTAATAATGTCGTTTTTTGACGTTATACGTCAAAAAACGTCATTATTTTTGCACCAACCTAATATATATCTATTTTTCTTTATTAAAGAAAAGCATTTTGAAACTTCGGCTCAAAAATATCTATTTTCTTATGCAAAAGAGCTAAGGCCAATAACTCTGTAAAAATTCCAAGAGGTACCTCCTTGACATCGCTAAAAAAGAGCATAGCTTGATGAAAAAGACGCCAACCTTGCCGAAAACAAAATTTTATCGTCTAAATGCTTATGTTATTATTAAGAGGAAAGACCAAAGTTTTTTTATTCCATTATTTTTTTAAAATTTTCCTTCTTTTTAGAAAATTCTAAATTTTGATTAAAAAAAACCTTGTTTCTCTTTGTATCGGCGGAACTAGTAAATAACATAGACAATTTTTAGCACATTTTTTTGGTATGACACACATTAATTTAGAAAATCTTGCAAAAATATAAATAATTGTTGGATGTTAATGAAACTTTCAGGAACTATTTACAGACGATCGAAATTATATTAAATATATTTTTGTTTTTTTATTAAAGTCATGGCAGAAATATTTTTTAAATATTTATTACCCCCTCCACTAACTAAATTTATGAAAACGCTAGAAATTCAATGGCGTCGGGTTTAGTGATTACAATAGTTAAAAGCACAAGGCTTTGAGGAATGCAAATCATGTCTCTTTTTTTAATTGGATCCCCCTACCTGAAAATCAGTTCTGAATTGTAACATACAAAACTCAATAAAACAAAGATATTATTTAATTTCAAATGATTTTATTTGCTTTTAGTTGTTTTTATGAATATGGACAATATTTTCTAAAAGCAAAAAAATTTTTCGATGAAAAATGAATTTTTAATACAATTATTTGTTGTTTCTTAATTATAATAGATTTTTACATTTAAGTTGTTAAAATATTATAAAATTGGTTAAAAGTCGCAACGGGTTTCGTAAGTCTCCTTATGAGATAGATCTTTTGTTAGCGCGTTGTAAATTGTAACATTTTGACTAATCAGAAGATCCGCAGTAATTAAAAAATGTGATTTTATGTTTATAATTGAGCTGTAATTATAAAGTACGGAAGACCAACCAGAATACAAGTAAGTTGCGTTATTTGAGTTAAGGATTGTTCTCCGCTATTAAGGCCTTTACTTTTGAAATGTTCAAACCTTTTGTGGAGAAGTTAATTTGATTTTTCAGTTTCAAGTATCAGTATCATCTTATGAAATGTATATGATCTTATTTTTATATTAATCTCAGTTATGACATCTTTCCATAAATGAAATATCAAAATAAATAATAAAATGAATGGAAATACAAATAACACAGTAAAATGTAATAAATGTACACAAAATTATAGTATTTTATGTACACTTCTGTTAACATTTCATAAGAAAGGTATCTATAAATTAATTAGATACCTTTCTTATGAAATATGAAATTTAATGTCACTCTTAACAGTCTTATTTTAATTTCTTTATATTTTCCATAAATCATCGCAAATGTAAAGGTGAAAGCTAAGTACAAAAAAAAAAATAGAGAGCTGAAATTTTTCCTTAAAAATAACGAGGTAATTAATTTGTTCACTTAAATGTAAATTATTTCACTTTTCTCCTTCCCTAGAACAAATTAGCCTCACGGAATCCATCAATATATCATCACCTGTCAAGTGACGCGAAAGTTTCTGACCTGCTTTATTTTATTTTCAAATTACATTTTTCGGCTTAAAAGCTAAGTTAAGCTTGGTTCAAAATATTTAAAATAAACATTATAATTTCTGATTTCCTTCAAATAAGTTTTAAATAATGATAATTGATATTTAAAAGAATTTCAAAGTGAGATTTCCAGTTTTTTTGTAAAATGGAAAAAATGGTCAATTTTGCTGACTCAAAAAAAAACAAGATTTTTAACGAAGTTTTCGGACATGCTAGGAACGATTAAAAAATGTAAAAAAAAACAAAAAACAAAAATACTTTGATCTTTCCTCTTAAAAATAAGAAACATTTAGACGATAAAATTTTGTTTTCGTCAGGTTTGGCGTCTTTTTCACCGATCTCGTGGAGGTACCTACATTAAGAAATCCCCCTTAGTAGATGATCTCGGAATAAAAAAAAATGATTTTACCGTGATATAATACCCTCTTAATTGATTTAAAAGAACTGTGCAGAAAGAAAATTACAATTAAAAAAATACTAGCTACTGAAATTAGCACTTTTGCCCCATCCCCATTAGGAATTGGGCCATCATACGGTTGCGAGTTTCGGGGTAGTAAGCTTTGTCAATTATTATAGTTGATGATTGACAATATAAAAGTAGAAAAATGTACAAATAGCAAACAGACGCTGCTGAAACTAGCCCTTTTGGGGCTCAAACCTCGTCGGGGGTTCCTGCGTAATATTCACCGCATCTGCCAGACGATGTATATTATTAGTTGTGACTGACAATGTCATGTCATTTTTTTAAAAATTTTCTTAAAAAATGGCGGATGTTTATAAAAAAGTGTTGAAAATAAGTCAGAGATCTATTCAACACTGTATCTATATTACAAACAAGAACCTCTTTTAAAACGATAAGAAATCATTTTTTTTATTTGAAAAGTGACGTTGCCCGAGGAAGCTCGACATAATGTTAATGTTCAAACCTTATTTCCTAAAAACATTCCCTATATTTATGAGTAGACTAGTTTATTTAACTAGTTTCTAAATCTTCTCAAAAAATTAATAACCAGGAATAGAATTGTTATAGATGCGAGAGTACACGTATACATAAAGTACATATGAGAGTAGACGTTTACATAAAAAGCTGTACACGTATTCAATTTAGATAAACAAAATTTTATTCAATAAAATGCTGTCAGCTTAGAGGATTGTAGTTCTTATATATGCTGGTCCTCATATCTCTGATTGTTGCATTCAGTGATTGCTTGCAATTGGAGACCGTTGTTGGTTCTCTATCTTGAAAAAGCCCAATATATAGAAGTCCATGTGACTATATCCAGGAAAACTTAGAGCCTAACTGGTAGAGATGAGATGTTCGTGAACTTCTTCGCTAACATCTCCTGGGGAGATGGTCTTTTAATAGACAAAAGCGTCCTGTTGGAACATGTCACGCAACCATCTCAATCCGAGCTTTAAACACCAAGTCCAGCTCATCGATGAACGTAGTAACAATGATGCTGAGGTCCTACTGTAATTATCATCGGACTCATTCCATATGACGTGAACACATGTGAGTGAATCCACTTCCATACCTCAATTCTACTCATACAGAACAACATGTTGTTCCTCGTAGGACTCTGGACACTTTCAAGAAGCTGTTGGTTCTCATTAACTGTGTGGTGGCGAATGCGTAGAGTTTGACGTACCCGTTCTTGGCAGATTGGAAGTTTTCATATTAATGATATCGAAAAATCTGAAATAGAAATGGAAGTGTTAAAATTTGTCTCATACTACGTAACATTACGTTAGGTTATATTACACTTGTGGATCTGTAAATATGCATTGTCTAATACCTTAGTCGTGGATATGAAAATAAAATACATCTGCAAGCAAGGCCTCTGATAGGGAGATTGCAGGTTTAGAGGTACGTGAAACCACATCGTAATCGCTGTTGTTCCCATGTCCACCTTGACGTTGGGTGGTAGCACTTGTTCAGGTACCAGCTATGGGCAAATAGTGATCCCACCCCACAAAAAAAAATAAATAAACACTATGAATCTGCAAAAGTACATTTGTATGGTGAAGATTCTAGCAATCCATATATACAGTGCTCTTCGATAAAAGCGACTCACCTGATTTTTTTACTAAAAGTTCTCTTCTCCGTTAAAACGAAAGTTGAGCTAAATTCAAAGGATAAAGCGATATAAAATCCGAAGAAGAATTTAACAGTAAGTGCTGTCAAGCATCCGTTCAGTATAATGTTCTGGGGATGCTTTTCTTTTCATGGAACTGGTTTCTTGAAACCTATTAAAAAAGACAATCAGAAGCGAGCAGTACAAGAGAATTTTAGAGGCTTGTCTGCTCCCTTCTGCTGAAAGGGTGCAAATCGACCCCACCAAGCTCATTTTTATGCAGGATAATGCTCCCTCTCAAAATTGCTGTAGGAATACTTTGATGAAAAGCAGGTGAGTGTTATGACATGGGCGCCCCAATCTCCTGACCTCAACCCCACAGAAAACTTATGGAGCATTATAAAGTACATGCTCTTGAGAAAGGAGATGAGCAACATGAATTTAGCTTAACTTTCGTTTCATCGGAAGAAACAACTATTAGTAAAAAAAATCAGGTGAGTCACTTTTATCGAACAGCATTGTATATAAAAGATTACCAACACTACATATTTATAGTAAAATGACCAAGAATATAGTTTAAAAGCAGAATGACCAGCAATACATTTAATGCTAGAACTACAAACAATACATTTTATTGGAAAATCACCAACAATGCATTTCATCTGCAGTTGAAGCCATAAATTGTGTTCAAAATATTTAGATTTCAGCATTAAATAACCCATTCGCAAGTTGTGTGTAATCAATGACAATAGTCGGTGCTGGGGTGTTTGTGTTTGGTATGGGATGATGAAGCACCTCATTTTTGCCGAGACAGATTGACAGACCGAAAAGCTTGAAGGCGTCAGAGAAGCGGTCCAGATCATCAGCTGCATGGTCCACTAGTGCACTGTCATCAGCAAAGTGGTCTTCCTGCAGGAGATCTTGGATGCTCTTTGTCTTGGAATTGAGGCGACGAATGTCGAAGAGGGAGCCCTACACGGTAATTAATGTAGACTCTCTGCTCCTGGACAGCGTGGGGCAGCATGCAGGCGAAGCACACGTTGAATAGGACCGGAGCTAAGACACAGCCCTGCCGTTGTTGATCTCGAAAGTGTCTGTCAGGTTACAACTAGAGAAGACCTGGCTAGTCATGACGTCATGGAAGAGCCTAATCGCTAATCGTTGTCAACAAAATAAAGCATAAAACACACATAACACCGCCTCTACTAATTATGTCCACACAAACATGTATATGCCCAAAAACGAAAATCAAATCTTTATCTGAATGGAGGTGAGTTGGGGTGTATTAGATATCGGCTCGGAATGAGAAATCAGAGAACTGAGTTCGAATTCCACTATATATATAATTGGTAGGAGAGGGTTTAATATTGGAGAGAGTGTATCCGTAGTTAAGACAAAGATGACTCAGAAAGCATGCGCCTCAAGCTCAAATTAGCCAACACAGACTTTTGATTTTTTGATTTTTTGATTTTTTGTGTCCGTCCGATAATATATATATATATATATATATATATATATATATATATATATATATATATATATATGCATTGTATCTTCATTCAAGCAAGTTTGCTCGAATAATCTAGACACATTATCAACATTGTCATTAACATCATCAAGGAGGGATATACTCATGGAAGATTCAAATTCCATAGCCGAACATTTCTGCCCAAATTCACGATTTAGAGAAATATTAATTGGCAATACAAGTATACTCCACCATGAAAAATAAAAAAAACTTAAAATACTTTAAGCCTGTGATGTAATAAAATACAACCAACATTAAATAAGTTTAATTATGACTATAGCAATATATGATTATATAAAACTACCTCGTCTTACTTAATGTGTAAAAGAAAACCTTAAGAAATTGAGCCGTGATTTGGAAAAGATTGAAATCAAAATAAATGATCACTATATATATATATATATATATATATATATATATATATATATATATATATATATATATATGTATGTATGTATGTATGTATGTATTAAATTCCTCGCCTGGAATTAGCTAAAAAGTCATTATTGTTAGCTGGGAGTGGTTTTGCCTAAAGCTGTCGGGTCAAAATAATAAAGACGTCAGGTGCAGATATATTGCAATAAATCACTTTCCCATAAAAAAAACTTTACATTTTTAGATATTAGTTTCACAAACAAGTTTACCTTTATCTTGACCACAAAGTACACACACACACATATATATATATATATATTCACACAGGTTTGGTGAAATAATGCCTGTTTATTTTTGTTTTAATCTATTCGAGTTCATCATCAATCAATTTCTTGATAGGCGTAGAGTATATATATATATATATATATATATATATATATATATATATATATATATATATATATATGTAAGCAAATATATGGATATAGATCCGACAGTATGAAGAATAATATACGGAAAAAACAAACAAAAATCTTAATATGCAATTATGCTGTTTTAATGTTAATATAATATCAACGTCGGACGTTTCGGTCTAATAGATCATCTTCAGGACATATTCATAAAACATCATTAACATTAGACCATATTCAATTCAACATGAAATTAAATTGTAAATGAAATTCAACATTATATTAACATTAAAACAGCATAATTGCATAGGATTTTTGTTTGTTTTTTCCGTATATTTTTCTTCGTATATATATATATATATATATATATATATATATATATATATATATATATATATATATATATATGTATGTATGTATGTATATATATATATATATATATATATATATACTCCCATTGGCTATGAAGCAGTTTTTTATGTCTTAATCGTATACCTTAGAAAGTATTTTTCTGCAGAGAAGCATTTGATTATTTTATATTGAACTTTTTTGCCAATAATATTTTCTCGTCAGAATCTATCTTGCACATTTATAAATTTACCATTCGTCCATGAACTGAATATTGCTGCCAAATTTGCTTATGACCTATGGTTACATATCTCGAGATATTCGTCAAAATTCTAAGAAGGATCTGTAATAACATCGGCCCTGACCTGCCATCTCGACTACAGTCATTTTTACACTGCCGTGATGTGACTTCCCTCTGCCTTTTCATAGCAATTGTTTTAATTGTACCCTTCTTGGTACTCCAACCGCATGAATTTAAACGTGTTACTAGAGTGGTAACTCGGTCTCGTTGTGTTGCTGTTGTATTAACTAAACCTAACAGTAAATATTCACAAATTTCTATTAATGAAAGATTAGTGAATACTGGGAAGAGCGTGTTGTACGGCAAGTGTGTTGCGGGTTGGGAGAAACACCAACCGGCTGCTCTCAAGAGGGCAAAATTGATGGGAAGTAATAGAAATAAATCGGAAACCGCAGCAACTTTGGGAACCAAATGCCCACGGAACAGACTTCACAAGACAAAGAGTGCTGCTGATTGCTGGCTTTTGCATTGCTTTTATTCGCATGGGGCATCTCGACCAGTTACAGAAAGGCTTGTATCTAGATATATAAAGCTGTCCCGCTGATAACGGGGGAAACCCTGAATGTAACTCCTGTTAACAGATAAGATCGCACGCGCACTGGGGCCTCATTAGAGAGTGAGTAAGGTGGGGGAGAGAGAAGCTGAATTTATATTCCTTACACACACACGCATATATATATATATATATATATATATATATATATATATATATAACATCACTGTATCAACACATCACTGTCTTGATATTTTGATTCTAACTGAAAAAAAGTTATTTGAATTCTTTACCCGATGATTGCGTCGTGCATGAATATATATTTGCTCTGTTTCATTACATTGACCACTGTTTCATTAACACCTGCGCTATATGTGAGATATGTTGTAATGCTATTACCATATATCAATATATCTCCCTCTCTTTCTCTCTCTCTCCCTTTATATATATATATATATATATATATATATATATATATATATATATATATATATATATATATATATATTCTCTTTCGTTTTCGTGAATGTATATCTCTTGGTTTTTGTACGCCTTTCTATTGTCCATTTTGTTTTATTCGCCTTCTCTTGATATAAACACGCTTCTGTATCCGAAATATCATCATCTTATTAACTTAAAAAGACAGCAGTAAAGGAACACTGAAAAGGTGCAACGAATGAAAGACAATTCATAAGACAGTGACAGCGTACAACAAAAATGAAGACAAATAGAATCCCGCCAAAATAGGCAAAAGCAACAACAACAACAACAGGACTGAGGTGTGATGAAGATAATAATCACATTGCAAAACAAGAAATAACCCTCGGGCCCTTCACCGAAGATTCGTACGATTGTGGCTTCCTTTCTGTTTTGTTGAGTTTTGCTTCTTTTTTTTTAATTTTTGCGTCATTTTTCTTCTATTTTTTTTTTTATAGATTAGATCCCTGTTGTGTTGTTTTGTCATTTTTGAGTACTCAATACTTGGTGCATTTTCTTTTCTTTATATTATTTTCTTTTTTTATTATTATAACAGGACCAGTATATTATTAGAGGAAGTGAACCAACTTTCCCAGCCTCTTAACATATTTTTTTTTTTTGTTCAAGTACTGTCAGCGGTAATTATTAGGGGACCAAAAACTAAAAACAAAAATAAATAAAATAAAGTAAATTAAAAACAGAAACAACACTTGGGGCCAATTCGGAAATCTTATTTGAATAGATAGAACGAAATATTAAAATTTGTGAATCAGTTGCCGATCATGTGTCAGTAAGGACTTTTTTTTATTTTGAACGCAAACCTCACACTGGAATCTCTTCTTTGTTAATTTTATCCAATTTGGTTTTTTTTATTTTTGATTCTTATTAAAAGATTACTTATTTTTTTTTTTTACCTGGCTTTTTTTTTTTAATAAGTCTTAAACTGTATAAATTACAGAAATATTTACCAAGATTAAAAATTCCTACAGACAAATACGAATAAAGTTTAGCTTTTATCTTTTGCTATCTTTTTACAATTCGTTTATAAAATTGCGTTTAAAATGTATTTTGCAAAAATACACATATATTAGGTTGGTGCAAAAATAATGACGTAATAATGTCGTTTTTGACGTTAAAAAATATGTCAAAAAACGACATTATTACGTCATTATTTTTGCACCAACCTAATATTAATCTGTCGTTAAGGTTGGTCTTCTTGACAACTGATGAGCAGTTTCCCATCATTTGCAAATATGTTTATATAATAAAATCATTTGCAAACGTTTTTCATATTTGATATATTTATACGCCACATACAAGCGTTCTTTGTTAATTTTATTGCTCGTCGTATTGTAATTCTTGACAACTAAAAATATTCAGAAAAATGATAAAGTATAACAGTTTTTGTGCCAAAATTTCGCATTTCGCACACACACATATATATACATATATATTTCTGTATTTAGGCAGCAATCCTTCTTTCATGCACATTTAAAAATATAATAATGGAAGATTTATTAATAAAAACAAAAAACAAACAAACACTTAATAATATTAACTATGAACATGGGCACAATACCTTGACAGTGTTTTGAAAAATGAAAACATTGTATAAAACTTACATGCAACAAACATTTTCTTATTTAACAGTTAAAATATTTCATCCTTGAAAATAGCTAAATGTATAGCCGCAGGCGCTCGGATAAAAAGAACATTCGGACAGTTTTTATGCAATTTATCATCTGAAAAGAAAAAAATATATCAGATCGCATGAGTAATTGTATAAAAAGCTAAATCAAAGCACCTTGTCTGTCGTATTCAATGAAATTTGCACATATATATATATATATATATATATATATATATATATATATATATATATATATATATATATGTGGAGAGAAAGTAATCTATCTATCTATCTATATATATATATATATATATATTTGATAAAACATATAAAAGTGTGCTAAATATAACATGCATATATCGATATATAAATCGATATATATACATATACATATATATATATATATATATATATATATATATATATATATATATATATATATATATATATATATATAGTGGAGAAAGTTTTCGTGTGACGCGTTTCAGCCTTTTGTTAACGTTGATCCGAATTCACATACGTACGAACGAGGGAAGCTTCGAATTTTAAATTGATATATATATATATATATATATATATATATATATATATATATATATATATATATATATATATAGATAGATATATATAGAAGTATAGGGTTGGATAGATATATGTTTTGGGCATATAAAACTAGCTAATATCATTTAAATTATTTTTTCTTTTTGTAACGTTTCACCATTCTTGGCAGATGTCAGTTTTAATATATATATATATACGCACACACACAAAACGATAAAGAACAAATATGGAGCGTTTATTAATCTAATGCGTTTCACTTTTATTGAAGCTTTATCAGACGCCATTTAAACAGTTAACATGTTTCTTTTTGGCGGTTTAAGTGAACTTCATGATGAATAAAGTGCTTTGAAATTATTTCCATCAAACGGTAGAAAGCCGGTATTAAAAAAAAACAGTTGTGTAAATATACATAGGAGAATCCTTCAAAACGAAAGTAGAAAACATTCGAAAGTAACCGGGGAAATATCATAAAAAGTTAATCTGAACTGATGCAAATTTACCAATAACTTAAAAAAAATTAATTCCCAAATTTGAAAAAATTAATTAAAATATTGATAGTCACAAATATTATTTAACCAAATATGTTTGAAATTTTTGTTAAATATTATTTCTAGAGTCCCCCAGTCTCTCCGTAAAAGAACGCGAAAAAGCCTTTGACCAATACAAAGACAGACCAAAAAATAACGATAAAAAACAAACGAAAACTACAGGCAAAATTCCCTTTCTTCAGAGACAATCACCGATGTCATTCACTGCTACAAAGAAACAGGACTTTTTTTCTCCTGGTGCAGACCATGATGTCCGAAACTATTCGAGGAACCTACATTTAAAAAATAAAACAAAAAATATTAATGTACAACCCAGTGTGCCTGAAATTTGAATTGTTAACATTTCATATTGCTGAAGACACACAAACGCATACACACATACACACACACACACAGACACGCGCGCGAACGCGTGAACGCACGCGCGCGCGCGCACACACACACACAAACACACACAGACACACACATATATATATGTAGGGGAGTTTAACATCGCTTGAAGAGACACATTTATGGAGTTGAAACATAATTGTAATTGTGTGGCGATTTTTTCTAACATGTTTTAATATCCTAAAATAAATTATATTTTGTTCTTCTCTGTAGTGAGCCCTCTTTTAAATTAAATGTTACGTACAGCGGAATCATACTCCATTTGTTCTCATTTTACCTATCTATCTATCTACCTATCTACCTATATATATATATATATATATATATATATAGATATATATATATATATATATATGTGTGTGTGTGTGTGTGTGCTCACGCGTATGTGCGCACGCGCGTATGTGTTTGTGTGTGTGTGAGATAGATAGATAGATAGATAGATAGATAGATAGATAGATAGATAGATACATACAACGATATATGTCTTTGTATACCGAGAACAATTTTACGGAAAATATCTATATGAAAGTGGAAAAACAATCTCGTGTAAAGTATTTCGTCCTTTACGGCTTTAACGGACTAAAGTGGTGTTTATGTTAATGTGACAATACATGAGCATGAAGGAGAGCGGTCGCTGACAATTTTTTTTTTAATTTAAATTATGTTTTTTTTAAATATTTTGGGTATATAGTTTAGTCAATTTCATTTAGTTTATTTTTCTGTTTTCATTCATTATTCTCTCAGTTTCGTTATTAAATACCCCCGCATTATCACAATAGAGGATTTGCCAAAAAAAGGTGAAAGGTTACTTGAAAAATATTTGGATGTAATTTCAACGGATGATTTAGCGATTAAATCAATTTCTATATATGTTCGTATTGCTAAATTGCTCTCTCTTTTAATTAGAGTTATAATTTTAAGTCAAAAATTAGTTGTTTATCGTAATATATCTAACCAGAAGTAGGGTAGTATTAAAATAGTTCTAGAGTCAGCGACCATAGATGAAAAAGAAAGCCCGAAAATTTGCATCATATGAAATTTTTAAAAGTATTAAAATACAACCGTCGTTGCATTTGTATAATTTCTAGAAGTTGCTATATCTGTGAACATTCAGTAACAGAGTTAATATAAGTTTTAACGCTTTCCTTTTTTTAAATAATGCACTGGTTATATAAACAAAACTGTTGATTATATTTGCATTATTTTGTTATTCGTTTTAATGGAATTAGAAACATCAGAATTATCGGAATCTCAAGAAATCTTAAATTATATAAAATATAATGCAATGTATCATATAATTTTTAAAATGTGAAATTTTATTATTTCATTCTTAAATTTCCGTTAGTAACGCGGGGTATTTGAACACATCACAAAATATTTTCCTTAACATTAAGAAAGTGGAAAGTCAATTATTCATGAACTATCCAAGTAACGTTTTCAATACGTCTGTCAATTAAATACAGAGATATTCTGGTTTCAGTTATAATATTATATCATATATTGTTATTATTGTTATTATTATTATTATTATTATTATTATTATTATTATTGTTGTTGTTGTCGTTGTTATTATTATTTTAATGAAAACAAAACCAGCTCTATTTTTGCATATTTGACCTTTTCAAACTTACAAATTCATTTTTGCAATGTTAGCGTTTTAATCTGAATTTCCAAAATAAAACATTATATTTCTTTCAGTTTTATTTATTACATAAACACCAGAAAAAACTAAAGACAATATAAATCTCAAAAAATGATATGTTAGATTTATGCAAATAATAATATTCTTTATAAGACGAAATCACACAGGATACTTGGGTGATTTCATCTTCAATATGAATGATAACAAAACCAAAAAAAAAAAAATATAAATTCTTATATTGGTCACACTGATAACGCATATAACATTTTAAATATATATAAAATAATAATAATAATAATAATAATAATAATAATAATAATAATAATAATAATAATGTTAAGCTATTTAATATATTAATTTCTAGATTAATTCAAGGTTTGAAACCTTTTAAACTGTTTGTCACTTTTCGATACAGGAATATTTGAATTTGAAATGTTACGTCCCATTGATTCCAGGATGTAACCACTCCAAACTCCGCAACATGTTGGTTAGGAAAATATTGGTTTTCGATAATGACTGAGATGGTTGAAAATACAATACATTCTGGAAATACAAAACATTTTAGAAATACAAAACATTATGAAAATACAAAATATTTTGAAAATACGAATACAAAACAGTGAACAAAAATAGAGAAACATCAATTGGAACGAGTCTAAAAAAATTTTCATTTCGATGGACAACCATTTATTTGTAAAATTAGAAACATAAAATAAAAATTAAGCATAATGTTATTTTGGATTAAATTTTAAAAAAATATATTTGCTGCTTAAATATAGATTACATACATACATGCATATATATATATATATATATATATACATACATATATGTGTGTGTGTGCGAGCGTATATATATATATATATATATATATATATATATATATATATATGTATGTATGTATATATATATATATATATGTATATATATGAATATATATATACATATTTATTTATATATATATATCATATATGAATATATTTATACATATAGATACATACATATACATATAAATATAAATATAATATAAATATATACATACATATATATAAACATATTTATATATTTATACATATACATACATGTACAAATACATATATAAATAATATATATACACATACCCACACACTCACATGTATATATATGTATGGATGTATATATATATATATATATATATATATATATATATATATATATATAGATAGATAGATAGATAGATAGATAGATAGATAGATAGATAGATAGATAGATATTACTGAATCCCTCGTGCCTTTAATTTGGTTATCATTTTTTAAGAAATTCCTTCTACGATGTAACTGGTACAAATGTGTATTTTTATTCAGCCAGTTACCATTTATTATTCTCCGATATATATATATATATATATATATATATATATATATATATATATATATATATATATCGCGTATGGTGTGGAGACTGCATGTGTTTGCCGTCAACACATAAATCATTCCTTCCAATCATACGTAGTCTTAAATACACTTCGATGCAAAATATTTAAAATCTGTCATATTCTTGAATATAAAATAAAAATAATTTCTCCGAATAAACTATATTCGGCGAAATTATTTTTTTTTTGTATTCAAGAATATGATAGACTCTAAACACTTCCTCTTTTATCTGTTATCTTTTTTGTTTTAATCTTTTCACCTCAAGTAAGACAATAAAACCTCTAAGGCGCAAGGGACTTGCTGAGCGTGAAAGCATAAGGAAACCATCATTAAGGAGCGAAAACAATATAAAGAATAGAAAATAAAAAGATACAAGATAACGATTGACTTTGCATTTAAATTTGTGATGGCTAATACGTTAACATACTAAATTCATATCTCTTTTAGATACACTTGTTTTGATCTGGCCTAGCTATGAATGACAAATAGCAATTACGCCATATTAAATATAGTTTGCAATAGTTAAATTGTTGTTTGCAATGGTTTAAATGAAAACTGTCTTATTAACACTCGAATGATATTCTTAAAAACTACAAAAAACTACAAAAAATCTACAAAAAAACTACAAAAAAAAAAAAACTAAAACGACGCAACTTTCCTGTTTCAAATAACGACAAGAACATATTTTATCATTATCCATTTGGGTACAAATCATACAACGTCTAATAACATTTATTTCATATAAATTAAAATGAAGTCTGTGTTGAATGTTAGAATCCACATTTCTAATATTATTTCATATAAATTATATGTAATTTATTTAGAAAAAAAATCATATTACTAACAAATTAATAAGTTACAATTTACCCAAGCAACCAAGCAGAAAAAATAGAATAAAGAATATTTGCTCATGTACTTATTAGTTTCGTAGTGTTTTATTACTCAGAATTTTAACAATAACTTGCCTGTAATTATATGAAGAAAGTATTTACAGCGACATATCAAATTATTAGAGTAAGGTATTACCATGCAATTTTTTAATATTAAAATATACTTTAAATTAATATATTTCAAATTAATTTGGTATGATTGGTTCAAAAGCCATGAAGGCATTTGAATCAATCATTCCTTTTATATTAATGATTTTAAAAATGGCCATAGCTTTTAAATATGCATTAAAATAATGTTATATTTACAAATGTTATTATCGCAAAAAAATATTAAAAATTTTAACGCTTTCTTAAGACTCATTACAGTGATATATTCAAAGTCCGACTTTCTATTATTCTGAATTATAACAACAAGATTTTTTAATCATTCACTCCAAAGTAAGGCAACAAAGCCACTGAGACGCTGGAGGGTTACTTAGTGTGAAAGGAAAACATTATTTAGGATAAAGAATAATAAAAGAACATAAATTAAGAAGACAGAAAATAACGATTGACATAGCATTTCATTTTTTTTTATGATTTAACTTGACTGGAAAGCAAGAAGCCGGAATGATGTTCCAGCAGCGGGAACTGCGAGAAGAGGAAAAGTTAGCGGAGAACGTACAGTTACATGTAATCATTTTACCAGTAAAATGTTGAGATCATTGCGCCAATCTTGTACTGCGATTAAATTCTTAAAGTCTACGCACGGAAGAATTAGCATTTATTTATAGAAAAGGCACAGTTAATCTATATTGCGGCAGTAGGTAAGTGACTAAAGCTGATATGACAGGTCAGGATCAATGACATTGCACATTTTGAAAAATTCAATTCACATATATATACTTTTAAGGAATCCTATTAACCAAAAGAAAATATTAATTAGTACTTAATTAGTACTTTAATTTTACATTATATATATATATATATATATATATATATATATATATATATAAAGAAATATAGTCTTAAGGTGTGCTATATTTATGGAATAAAGTGCTCAATATCAGAGATAGAGCGTGTGTAAATATAAAAGTGAACAAATTTTGCAAGTTTTTGATATTCTTGGAGGAAAAATATAGCTATCATTACTTTCCTCGACCAAAATAAATTATTAAAAAGATCCGAGCTCATCTCAAAATGCAGACATGAAAATAAATTTTTACTACGTAACCTAAAAAATGAAAAACGGAAAAAATAAAATAAAAACACATAAATATACTAATAAACAAAATAACAAAAAAAAAATTGAAATAAAAAATAAACAAATACTATGTTACTTAAAAATCGAAAACCGAAAAGAGAAAATATACAAGTAAAATAAATTGACCTAGATTTATCCAAGTAAATAAGTAAACAAACCAATCCCAAATAAAGGTAATCAATTAAAAACTGTTCTCGCCAAAATAATAGTTAGAATGAACTACAACAATCAACACCCAAATTGAACAAATAGCTTTAATTAAATTCTCAAACCAAAGCAAAACTGTTAAATAAGTGATATAAACAAAATTTTTACTACGTTAATAAATAAATAAATACATAAAATAAGAAACAAAAAAATAAAAAATATAATTTGACCCAAATAAATAAACAAACGACTTCCGGTAAAATAACCGCCATAAGAGAATACCCACAATGCACCACTAACCCGTATATATATAAATAGCCGAGAAAAATAACAGCATATGTGGCGTGACGATTGCATATAGCATGAAACAGACTGTCGCCTCTATGTGTTGACTTCTATGTTCACTTTTATATATATATATATATATATATATATATATATATATATATATATATATATATATATATATATATATATACTAGCTTAAACGCCGCGCTGTTTAGGATTGGTTTTCTAGTTCTACTAAAGTATTTTCCATCTATTTCACTTCCAGTAACGCTTTTCGTCTTAGTGGCGTCACCGTATTGTCTGGGTGAATTGATTAAAGGAAATATCTATCTATCTATCTATCTATCTATCTATCTATCTATCAACAGCGATGTATATTGGTATGTTAGTTAACTTTTCCAAATAAAATATTTATTAAATAATCGAAGTTGGTATTATATTCAGTATATATTTATATTGATATAAATATTCAGTATACATTATATTACTATTCAGTATATATTTATATTAATATATACACTATATCGCTAATGTTTCATCTAGCAATATTTATTATTGTCAAATATTGTTAATGCATTATTATTAAAGATATTCATAACAAATATATAACGTTTTCATATACAAACAAATTGACTGAAATAAGTTTTATTTATAAATAATTCCAAATGACATAAGACACAGAATTATACATTTCATTACCACTGCATTCAATATATGTTTAAGTAAAATATTATGCATTATAATATTGTCTTCTTGACGATCTGTTATCTTCATCAGCCAATAATGTAAGTGTTTGTATTGTTTCAACTTTAAAGGTAAGTGTATTTGTTTTTATTATTTTCAGGAAATATTTGTCTTGGTTTTATTCTCATATACAGGACTTGATTACCCCCCACTGCCACGGGAATTGCTTTGCGACCCTTGCTATCTTATCAAGACTCTAGCTACATTTATATACGTTACAAATTAAAATAAGCGCCGCTGACTATTAAAGGATGAAGATTTTTCACAGATTTTGACGTTATTCTGGGTCCTTTTTACCATCCAAATCCGTGAATTTCTTTTGCCTATGGTAAATCTCGAAAAAACACTATATAAAATTCACTATTTTCTTCTTTTTTTATCCATATTGTTGAAGGTGTTAAAATTATTCAAATTTTTAACAAGAATAATCTCATGTTAAAGATTGCCGCAAAACATTGTTGATTTTTTTTTAAGATGGAATGATCTATTATGACATGTCTCTAATTTGTATTTAGATACATTGTATTTACTTTAAACTTTTCTAGTTGTATTTTTCACCTATTTTGCATATGACCAATTATTGTTCGCAACTAGGTTAAAATAATAATGGTGATGTTCATTTGAAAACGAGAATTTACTTGCTTTTATGTTTTTCGACAATGTACTTAATAATCTACATCTATTCTCTCTGTTTTTCAAAACCAAATACTTATTTTCCTGCATGTCAATTCAGTTTTCTTGCTCAGTATCTCTATCTATAAAAGGCAGGATGTGTGTTTGTGTGTGTGTGTGTGTGTGTTTGCGTGTGTGTGTAACGAATGTACGGCCGCAATTTTCGACGGATTTGCACCAAAAATTACATGCACATCCTCCAAGTTAGCGGGAAGGCCAAGACCTACTTTGCATTTCCCAACTCCCATCGATAGTGGAAATAATCGATTTTTTCCTGCTTCTACGGCAGTTTTCATGTAGTTTGCGGCCATTTTCTACTGGCCAGCGTGAGAGCCAACAGCTGACTGACACTAATGTTAACTAGCATGCTAGCACGCAAAAAAATCGATAGCGGCATTCGTCACAAGTGGGAAAAATTTAAATCTGCATGGCACTTTACGACAATTGGCTCATTCGCATGCTTAAACTCAACGTCGATTCTGATTCCGCAGAACTGGATTTGGTGTGAAAAAGTATTTGTTGTTAACATCCTTTTTCCAATCGGTTTTTCCAGTTACGAATCTTTTTTTTAAAGCTGATCGTTTTGTGTTCATTTTGTTTAGTTCTTTTTTCGTAACAGATTTAATGTTTAGTATAGAGCTTAGAAAAATTCGCAGTGTGAGATAGGCAAGCAGTAAGGCATGTAGCAAAATCAGCACAGCAAAGGGCACTCCTTTAAAGGCAAGGAAGGGCAAAAATATTTTAAGTCAAGTGATAGCGATTGCTGTATGAGTCGTACGATTTTTTAATCAAGCACGGGCAACGCCGGGCCATGCTGCTAGTCCTCTTATACATTCTTAAATTTCATTGCAACAGTCTTAGAGTCATTCGCATTATTTTTTCTTAAAGTATAGGCATTTGAAAAGGTACAGCACAAGGACCTATTTGAACTGCTCGAAAAACTCGATCTATTTGATAAATATGTTAGAATAACCAAGAATTAATACTAGAAGCAAACTGTGGCACCATTTAACGAGGCAGAAAAGGAAAAGAAAGAAAAGAAGAAAAAGGAGAGGCTAAGAACCGAATCGTGAGTGTTAAGCAAGAACACACACACAGCTAAGAGACAATGGATAAAAGGATATTTTGATAAGTAACAAATGGCGAAGGAGTGTCATTACAATGACAGGGAAATTCTGAGTAAAAAGAAAGGGAAAGAAGGAAAGAATCAGATATGTTTTGGCATCGGCTGTGTTATCTAAAGATATGAAAAGAAACTATTGGTACGGAAGACATCTTATTATCAGCTCAGAGAGGGAAAAATTCAAATGAAAATGTTATTTCGTTAAGTGACGAAAACCATACAACTAAAAAGACTTAGACAGATATGAAAAATTAAAAAAACCACCCACGAGCATCCTTGGCCTGCGATAATAAAATTTTGCTATCGGGAATTGTGCCGAAAGAAAATATTTTTTTTTTCTTTCTTCGAGACGACAGACCGACTGGGGCTTTGGAGATGTTCTTTTTTGAGACCATGTCGAGAAGGCCACACATTCTGATAATTAGCGATAAAATACTTGAAGTAAACCACGTGTAGAACAAGAGTTATGACCGCCATTGTCATATTGTCCCGTTCGCGGCTGGAGAAATGATAAACCATTAAGGGGAAGAAAAAGGAAAGAAAAGAGAGATAATTTTTTTTTTAAGCAAGATATTTTTTTTCTGAAACAAGCCGCAGATTCGTCCACGCCCGACTGAGACATCATTGGTCGAGTGGTGATCACGTGATGCACGAGGGAGGCTGTTGCCGCCCATCTGAAGGATGAGTAAGAGAGGTTGCCACGAAGATGTGGGGAGGGCAGTTCACGCCCCTCTGAAGTATGATGAGAAGGTGGGAGTGAGGAAAGGTTCCCAAAAATGGAAAAAGGTGGAAATTCCTAACCAGAGAGGTGGATATGTATTTAGAATTATCGAGGAATCCCCCAGCGCCGACAAACCCACCCCGGTTTTGGTTGGCGCCCATATAAACGAAGCCACAACGAGCATTTCCGAGAGTCGAGTTCCAGCAGTCTTCGGTTAAGGCAAGCTTCGCAGATAGCTGACCAGATTCCCGCACATTTTCCAGGCCCACATCTTCAAACCAAGAACAATTATTCTGAAGAGCGACTTAGATCCAGATCACCGAAATAAGTTTTTCTTTCGACTTTCGTCCAAAGACCCACCGAAACACCAATTTCTTAAAGAGCAGACGACTTGAAGTGTTAAAAGTTGCCTAGCGGAAAACGACGTGCCACAATCCATAGAACGGGTCGGGAGATAGATGCAGTCCTATGTATCAAACAACTAGACATAAAGTTTGTTACCTTTTTCTTTGATACTTTGAACTTTTGAGTTTTCATTTTATTGCCTTTTATGCGTATTTTTGTGGTATCACCCCCGTTGGACTCGGTTTGCAGTACGGCCCCGATGACTGATTGATTTCCTCTGCCTAGATCAAATCACAAAGTGGGTAGGCAGACTGGGAATCAAAGTAGGACGTCACCGTTGGTGCCGTGGTAGACTGGGATACAACGACACGGTTGGCGCTGCGACCAGGGGACGACGTCACAAAACTACGTGCACACGGATAGAAAATGTGCCTACAAAAATTATTTAGAAACGGCATAACTTCTACAGTGATGCTATCTTAAGGGAACTAGATGATGCGATGTGTAAATTGTCGCCATTTCATTTTTTTTAATTTCGCGTACGCGCGTTCTCAGTTTTTTTTGGGTTTTTTTTGTCTACTGCACAGTATAATAGGGTCAGTTGGGCACCGGGTATTAGAAAAGAACACCATGTTGCGAGATTACCGCGCAAGAAATTTGGAAATCGAATACTGTGCTGCTTGGCATTCGAACTGGAATCTCCAATCCGAACATTTCAGAGTGTTTGAGTGTCAATCTGAAGACAGTACAGAGAATTCAGAAAGAGTTGGATGAGTCTAATGGTGATTACGAAGGTGTTTGGAGTGATCAGTCGTGATGGCGAAGTTATGCCTCCAATCATCATCCCACAGGTGTCTCAGACTCAACACGGAGGCTTACATCAAGTGCTTTGAGAAGGTAGTGCTGCCCTAAGTCAAGAGGGCGGCTCCTGGAAGACCCCATGTCTAGCAACATAAATCTGAAACATATCACACAAGTCGTGGCTATCAGGCAATGTCTGCGACCACATAACTCCTTACATATAGCCACCTAATTCCCCAGACTGCAAACCCCTTGATTATTATGTGTAGGAAGGTACAGTTGAGCGAGAGACTAACAAAACTCCTTGTAACACCACAGATAAACTGAAGGCAAGTATTATGGTAGCATTCACCAACTTAAATAAGAAGACCGTCCAGAAGAGTTGCAGGAGACTCGGAAGACGTTTGGATGCTGTGGTTTAAGCCAATGGTAATTTATCCATCGCGCCCTATAGTGACCCTACCAGGATTTAATATTGGTAGGCGTAATCTTAACAATATAAGGCATACATATAAAACTGTGTTGATGGCTAACTCGGAAGAAAAAGTACGCAAAGTTCTAGAGATGGTCGCAGAAGAAAGCGTGAAGAAAGGACTAATTGTCAATTGCAAAAAAGACAGAATGAATGGTCGTCAGGAAGAAAAAAACAGCCCAAGATGCGAGTTACAAATTCGAGATGTTAACATGAAGCAGGTGCTGAATTTCAATTATCTGGGAAGCGTTTTAACAGAGCATGGAAAATAAAACACTGAAATCAGAACGAGCATTCAACTAGCGAAAGAAGCCTTCTAAAAGCTAAGCAAGGTTCTGAGAAATGGACAAATTTCGATAGAATCAAAGAAAATAGTACGGAATTGCGTAAGGATAATTATCCACTTATTTAGCCATTTGGACAATCTCCCCATGGTTGAGGAGAAAACTAGAGACAGCAGAAATATCGTACGATAAAAAGATACTGAAAATTCAATGGATGGAGCAAGTAAGCAATAAGGAACTAAAGAAAATGTTAACAAAAAGAGAACATACTCTGAATCAAGAAAAATAAGCAGCTGAAATTCCTTGGACACTGCCGTCAGCATGACATGCTAAACTCCAGGAAAACTACACGGTACGCCTTCTTGACCTCACATTTTCCACTGACATGATATGGAGCTACTATAGTGATTTTCCAAGCGTAGCTTAGATGTGGCACAAGGCCGAAAGTAAGGGCACCCAGTGAGGATCGAAATCACTACTCAGTCGTAATTGTTCTAGCGAGAGGAGCTTCCTAACCATTACACCACCTCGAGGTACCCATGTGGGGCTACTATATCGAATCAATTGTTTCGTCTACTCCAAGGAAAGTTGGTTCACAGTGTCATGTCAGAAAATCTTTCGTGTCAGAATGCATCTTGCACATTTATAAATCTGCTATTCGTCCGTGCACTGTATAGTGTTACCATGTCTGGTCTGGTCCGGTCCTTCTGTACATCTCGAAATTCATGACCAAATTGAAAGAATAATCTTTAATGTAATTGATCCTAGCCAGGTGTCTCGACTTCAGGCACTTTCTCATCGACGTGGCGTGGTTTCCCTCTGTCTTTTCTGCGTATATTTTCATGACAACTACTCTAACGGGCTTTTAATCCTGCTGCCCCGAATACATGAACTTAAGCATGCTAATAGATTGGCAACAAGGTCACACCGTTTTACTGTTGAAATAGCTAAATGCAACCGTCTTTTCTACTCTAACAATATCTTTCCTCGTACTTCCCAACTGTGAAACTCCTTTCTGATTTCTTGCTTCCCTGACAACTACAATCTTTAAAAATGTAAATGCAACATCGCTCGCATCTTCTATCTTCTTGAACTTCGTTTATTTTTTTGTCCTTCCCTCAATCATTTTTATTCTCAGATTTCTCATTCTTTTAACTTTCACTCTCTGTAACCCACAAAGTTCTAGTTGCATTACCGCCTTCCTTAGGGGCGAAATGATCTAAAAGAAAATATAACGAAGAAAGAGGGTTTGACAAATTTAAGCATCATGTTGAGGGCAAATAGATAGAGGAAAGCTGCGAGCTTGATGAGCTTTTTGTGAATCAATGGCTGAACGGGAGGCAAGAGCTTTTGCAACGTGAAAAAAACTGCTAAGGGCTACATAAGTTAGGATATTGTGGAGAGTCATGATCACCGAGATCATGAAGGGATACGGCACATAGAAGAAAGATGATGCCAACGTTGAACGTATTGTGATCTCTGTTCAAATTTTACGCCTTCTGCAATGATGGACACCCCTCAGTTATCTGACATTTTAAAATACCCTGTTACTCTTTTGAGGTAATACTTTTCTAAAGACTCCTGATAATCTTTACAGACATGCAATTAAAAAATAGATATCAATAACTATGTATTAGATCGATTATTTACAATACGGTTAACACCCCTCGACCTGTATTATCAAATATCGCACAGTCAAATATTTAATATTAATATAAATATTTAGAGATCTATGATAAAAACCAAGGAAGAATCTGAAATGTCATCAATTCTGAAGAGACATTACAGCTTCAGTAACTTTCCCGTCGACATAATATAGCTTTCCTGTGCCTTTCCTCTAAATATTTTCGTGGTAATTGTTCTGATGAACTTTCTTCTAGAGCAACTAGTAATGAACTTAAACGCAATCTACACGGTTTTCAAAAATCTCATTATCATTGATAACGTTGTAAATTTTATTTACCAAATGGAATCATTTTTAAGTATGTGACAATATATTATTAAGAAATTTTATTGGTCGAATTACGGAAGATGATGTCATGCAAATATTCCCTGGTTGCTATTTCACAAGTGTACGTTTCCTACCAATTGTTGTATGTCTTCAGGAATTCCCTGCAGTTTGGCAGTAAAATCTCATCATTTTACAATTACAATGGTTCGACGTAACCCTAAGTCCTCCGCTAGGAGTTTCTTCTCTCACACTTCTGTGACGTCCACCCGGTGTCGCTGCGCCAAATGTGACGTCCGCCTGGCTGCGTCCGTCGTGCTATCCTGTCCTGTGACGACCAACTGGCTTGGTATTGGTCGCGGCACCAAATGTGACGTTCTAACCTTTTGGTGATTCGGATGGGAATCTGGTTAGATTCGGTATCAGCCTAGTCGTTCCCAGCTCGCTTCCAACGTCTGGTTACCGAAGTAACTGTTTTGATTTCCAGTCCAACCTACCCACGTTGTGAATTGATCTTAGGCAGACGAAATCAATCAGTCGCCGGGCCGTAATGCAAGCTGAGTTCGAATAAGGGTGATATCGCACAAGTAGATGTAAAAGAAAAGAAAATAATAACTCGAAAAGTTCAAATGTGTTGAAAAAGGATAACAATATTTTATATATGGTTGCTGGATACAGGACTGCGTCTGCTTCCCAACCCGCCTAACAAGAACAAAGTGTCACGAACCCATATAGGATTCGTGACACTTTGTTCTTGTTAGGCGAGTCTTAACATCTTAAGTTGTTTGTTCTTTTAAGAAACTGGTTCTTGGTGTGTCTTCAGGCGATATTCGTAAAACTTGTATTAGTGGTGTGAGTCTAAGTCGTTCTTCAAAAATAACTTGTTCTTGATTAGAAGATGAGTTCGGAATTCCGTGAATCTTAGTTAGCTTCTGTGAGGGGGGTGCAACCAACTGCGAACTTCGAACAACTCAACTGCCTCCCAACTGGAATTCGAACTGAACTGATTTTCGTTCGCTGCGACTTTGCTTATATGGACGCCGACCAAAACCGGGGTGGGCTTGTCGGGGTTTGAAGTTCCTTGATAATTCTCAACCCACAATCCACTTATTTGGTTTGGTCAGGAAAATTGTATTATTTTCTATTTTTGAAAGTCTCCCACCTTCTTCTGTTCTCGTATTGGTATCTCACCATACCCTCAGAGGGTGTCAACGGATTTCCCCTCTCTCTCACAGTGGCATCTCACACCTATCCCCTCAATGGGTGCCAACAGGCCTCCCCTCCTGCTTCACATGATTACCACCGCCTGGCTCTCGTTATCATTCAGCTAATGGGCGCTCAGCAGCGTGGGTGTGGCCAGACTAGCCTCGATTTAAAAATCTTGCTCCAAGAAAAAAAAAATTATCTTTTTTTTTGTCACTTTTCCTTTTCCTTCTTCTCTTCGAGGAGACCTCACACCCTAGACTCCTTATTTTTAACCGTATTACCTGGAATTCGTCAATTAGCTTTTCGCCAGCATCAAGTGGGTGGCCATTTAGACGTATTTGCATTCTTGGTGCCAATTTCTGATCCGATAAAATAATTTCGCCACCACAGCCAGTTTTCGATACAAAACAGACGCCTTTTTCCAAACGATATCTGCCCATAGACAAAGCCTTAACCTTTCCTTCATGGTGGTCAGCGGACACTTTTGTTTTTGTAATTTTGCGACACAGTTAATTTTTATCTATTTAGAATTCTGTCTCTGAGGTTATTTGGCCAACCTGGAATTCGTCAATTAGCTTTTCGCCATCCCCAAGCGGGTGGCCCATTAGACGTTTTCGCATTCTGGAGCTATCTATTTTCGATAAAATAAGTTCGCCACCATGGCCAGGTTTCGACACAAAAAAGATGTCTTTTCTCTCAATGATTTCTACATATAGACAAAGGCTTAACCTTTCCTTCATGGTGGTCAGCGGACACTTTTGTTTTTGTAATTTTGCGACACAGTTAATTTTTATCTATTTAGAATTCTGTCTCTGATGTTATTTGGCCAACCTGGAATTTCCACCCGCCCCGTAACCTAAATCAGATTAAATCCAGTATCTTCCATTCTCGACAATGGAGATAAAAAAAACTTACCACTTTACCTTGTCAGAAAAATGACACCGCTTAGTGTCCTTTTCGTGATGGCTTCTTATCGCCTAAATTTAATTCTCGCCTTTCCTTTTTTTTTCTTTTTCTTTTCTTCTTTCTCCCTTTTAGCAAGCCAAATAGTGTGACACTTCTGTCTTATGGAAATTCTTCCGGTTAAAATTGATCTTCAAAAATGTCAATCCACTGTCAATCTTTATCTTCTGTTATCTTCTTAATTTATGTTCTTCTATTGTTCTTGCGATTTAATTTTCTTGTTCTTCTGTTCTTTCATACACAGTAGAACTATTGCGTCTTAGTGGCTTTATTTTTGTTTGGAGTGAGATGAAAAAAGTATATCATACAAATGTTACCAGAGTTTGTTGGTTAATACGAATTTGTAGTGTGAAATAGAATCTGTCTGTCTGTCTGTCTGTCTATCTCCTCATATAAAAATGCATAAAGAGATTTCTTTTTCTGTTGTAAAATGACGAAACGTTTCAGGAAGTAGGTGATCATGACACTCCGTAGATTCTTATTTCTGTTATTTTCTGAGAATTATCATGATATATTCGGTGAGAAAATGGAATGGCTACTCATTACCTTCGCCACGGTTTTGAATTCAGCCTGAATCTTCTCCGAGTCTGTTTTGATTGAACAGGAATGCAATTCCTTAATAGACATTTAAATTATAAATATATATAGATAGACCACCATCTCTCTCTACATATATATATATATATATATATATATATATATATATATCAAGAGAGAGAGAGACATATGTGTATGTTTGTGTGTCTGTGTGTTCATTAAATTTGTTGATCATTTTTATTTTTTGAATTCATTATACCTAATTTACGAATTAAAGTTAATCGTAATGTCTTTATATAGGAGATATGTATGTTATATTTGATCTTCGCTCCTCTGCGCCTTTTCAGGCATCTACTGGTGATCATTACGACCTATATACCGACGGGGAAATTGGCCAATGTACTTATATATAAGTGTCTGCTAGATTCATTTCCTATATTCCTTATATTTTTAATTGTCTAACTTGTTAACAAATGGACATGAATCAATAAACATGAAGCCGATTAATATTGGCCACGAAAGGCTTCACCTTACATTCCGATAAATATTTGCACGCATGCCTTACCAGGAAAAGGGTTAAAAAAAAAAAAAAAGGAAAAGATGCCGATTGACGTTGAATTTAATTTTTTGAAGATTGTATTTATTAAGGAAACAAGGAATTGTAATGGAGTTCCACAAGTGTGAAGTGCGTGAAAAAACTGTTAGAGAAGAAATGACGGCTGCATTTAGCTAGTTCACCATTAAAACTGTGAGACCTATTTGTCAATCTAGTAACACGCTTAAATTCATGTAGTCGGAGCCCCAGGAAAAAAAAAAGCTTGTCCGAGCAGTTTCCATGAAAATAGTTATAGAACAGAGAAAAGCAACGTCACGTCGGTGAGAAAGTGACCGGAGTCGAGATGCCTAGTGAAAATCGATCGTATTGCAAACCCTTATTTGGAGTTTGTCAAGAATCTCAAGATGTTTATTAGGAAGACCAGGCCACACACGGCAACAGTATTCAATACCTGGACAAATGGATATTTGATAGGAAGAAGATCACCGGCAAAATAAATGTAAATGCAAGATGGATTCTGACGAGGAAGATATTTTGGCACGCCATAGTGAATCAACCTTCCATACAGCAGACATTGCAATTGACACAGGTCTTGTATAATTTCCCTGCCACCCGACCAAATATAATATTTTCATATAATAAAAAAACAAATATTCTATAACGAAGCTTGGAAAGTGGTTCACCAATGTCAGGCTCATTTGCAAATGATCTGTGTAATAATGTTATTTATCAACGATTTAATAGTGAGCCATTTCAATTATATTAGTGTAATTATTTCAAATTTGAATCTTGATTTCAGTCGTTGAAAATTTAATAATTAGGTGGACATTTATTATTATTGCTTTCAACGTCTATTTTTGTGTAATTATTTGCCGAGACAATTAAAGATATTCCTTTTATGTTCATTATCTTTTTGCGGTCTTTCCTGAATAAAGAGACGTTCTGAACCTTTGGCGATATGACTCTAAGTTATGTAATGATTTTTTGTTTTATTTAAGAACAACACTTTACATTTGGATGCATCTCTTTATGCTTTAAAACACATACATGCACACACGGACACATGTGTTTTGTATATATATATATATATATATATATATATATATATATATATATATATGTATGTATGTATGTATGTATGTATGTGTGTGTCCGTATTTACATACCTCCGGTGCGCGCGCACACACACACATACATACATATATATATATATATATATATATATATATATATATATATATATATATATGAAAGTATTGTAAACTCAGTCCAAGTTTTCAGTCAGTACCTGACGATTGCTTTGTGCATGAAACTTAGTGTTGTGCTATAGGTGAGAAAAAGAAGGTATTCTTATTCTTCTTCTTCTTATTAGTAGTAGTAATAGTAGCAGTAATGCTGGAGGTGGTAGTAGTGGTAGTAGTAGTAGTATTTGCGTATGTTATGTCTCCTGCTTTATACACTGTAGTGCCGGGTCCAAACTATCGTCCTTATGTCCTATAGGAGAATTGTCATTTAATTGAAAGCCCTTTGCTTAGTATATGGGATGTTCCTAGTAGGGTGAGCTTCTGGGTAACTTGTACGTTGATGTTACCTGGGACACTGTTAATAAAATTGTCCATTCCTTTCCTCATGAGTCCCAGAGCTCAGATTACTATTGGGTTAGTCACGGTCTTCATTCCCCACATCCTGTTAATCTCGATCTACGAGACCTTGTATTTGGTAAATTTCTCGATACTTTCTATGGACGTGTTTCTCTCAGATGGTACTGCTCTGTCAATAACATACATTTCCTGAAGTTCTTCTCTTTTATGATAATATCAAGTATGTTGGCTTTTACTTCCCTGTCAATTTCAAATGGCATTCCTCAGAGAATAGTTACATCGGTTAACTGTGTCTGGTTGGTGCTCATGCCATCTCTCAGTGGTTTCGATTCTCTACGTCTTGCATATCTTCCAGTGCAAATATCTTGCTACCTTGTTATGTCTGTGGGTATATACATTTTATGCTCATTCCGGACATCCTGAGATAACATAGTTTCATGATATCTCCGCAGATCCTGCATTTCAAGTTATGTAACAGTGACAGGATCTGGTTGCGAGGCTTTGGTCCTGAGCTGCAATAATTAGGCCCTCTGTCTCAGTTACTGATATCTTTTCTGTTGGTCCACATTTGCTTCTCAGTTTTCTCTGCCCCTCTCAGTTTCTTTTCTTTTCTTTTTTTTCTCTTTTTTTTATAATTTCATTTGGTTAAGTTGTTTTGCATTGTGTTTTACTGGTTTGGTCTTCGCTTCGTTTTTTTCTGTAGTGGGTGAGGAATAAAATAAAAATGAACATACCTAAAGAGCATCGAAGAAGGCTGGTCTTCAATCTGTCTTCCCATATGAAGAATTTGAATTTAGAGGCCGAGGAATAAAATTAAAAATGACGATAGAGGAAAGTAATATTTATTTTGAAAATAGACACAATTGGAGACATGACCAAAAGAGGATAGGAGAAGTCTTGTCTTCAATCTGTCTTCCGATATGGACAATTTGTCCGTAGATAGTGAGGAATAAAAAAAATATCTCAGGATATATATATATTTATAGGTATATTGAGCTGTTTCTCGAGAAGTAGAGATTCTTTTTTTCTGGAGGGGATTTCATGTTTATTATTATTTTTAAAAGAGGATCATTGGATTTTGTGAGTATGCTTCCAATGCTATTGCAGTTTTATTATTATTATTATTATTATTATTATTATTATTATTATTATTATTATTATTATTATTATTCATATATTGGTATCGACACTCAATATGCGATATATATATATATATATATATATATATATATATATATATATATATATATATATATATATATATATATATGTCATTCGCAGACAGTACTGTCTCGCTGTATCACATCTCCTCAGTGCTGCTACTAGATATCCGAATGCCTCAATCCAGGATCGAAACCCAACAGTTTTGGTGTCAATCAGAGCTTCTATCCCCGACCTATCTTCATTCGGCAGAGTGAATCAGTTAAATTTGACCTATTGATTTTATGAATGTAATCAAATACCAAATAGCCGAAGTTCTCTCTTCATTTTACTGAAATTTTGTATTAGTATTTTTTATAGAATTAGCTTGTCACTGAACACTGCTCAATGTAAATATATTTTCAAGATATATATATATATATATATATATATATATATATATATATATATATATATATATATATATAATAAAAAGGTTTAAACACTAATCCAATTCATCAGAGCTTTTTTAATTTCTAGGTCTGATGAATTGGATCGTATTTACGATTCCAATGGAATAAATTATGACCATGGAATATTAGTGTTTAAGCCTTTTTTATTATATCCTTAGTCTGTCCTGGACATTTTCCCAAATATTACATTCACTCAAAAAGAGACTTTATCTTCCACAAGTTCTAAACTAGTGGATGGAATCAATCAATTCTGCTGTTGAGTGGAGACTGATTAGAAACAAAATATGTCAACATTTGATGTTATTTGTTAGAGAGTGACATGTATAAGTCCTTAAGGTACGTTAAATATCAAGCAGACATACTGACTCAAAATAATCCTTGCAATCATTGTGCATATGTGATAAAATACATTACATAAAATACAGGGCGATTGAAAAATAACTCCCTATTTTATGGATGAGTGGCCAGCCAGGAGTTTTGACATAACACTCTGTGACTTTTTTTCTTTGGGGTTGGTTAAAGAAGCAAGTCTACTATACCAAACCAAGATTTTGGAAGAACTTGAAGAGTGAATACAAAAGGTTATGTCTTCGATACCACAAGAGTTCCTGGTGAAATCAATTGACGCAATTCCTGGTCGGCTCGTGAAGCTGGTAGCGAAATCTAGTGCCCATATCGAATTTGAAATATAAACTCACGCTAAACTCTTTCCTCTTATATCTATTTCTTGTAAAAGTTACAGTTAATAACTTGGTGAGGGCGGAGGATTGACCGTTGATTTCCCCCCCGTCCCCACCAGGTCGACGCTTAGACATAAGGTAAGCCGTAAATTCAGTTACCATCATGAGGATGAAAACAGACAACCACTTGCTGGCCCGTATGAGTATAGTTTCGCTCTAGCAGAAACCCGTTTACATTTTTCTTTGTTTTGTTTTGATTTTTTTTTGATTTTTTTTCTTCGTTTTTAAATTTATCTATTTTTCCTCTCCCTCCACTCAAAGACATTTTGTCCCAATGATTCTCCCTTATTTGATAGTTTAGTAAGAAATCCCGGTTCGAAAGAAATAAAAAAATAGGAAAAATCGAAAATTAAATGTCTTTGGCTAGATGCGATAATAAATCCGGGTAACCTTATTTTCAATTTCTTTTTAGAATAGACAATGGGACTTATACTAAAACTTAATGTGATAGGGTATAGCCAAGTGTGATCCAGGACTCCTTACCTGTTATCTCCCCCCCAAATCTTTCCCTCTGTTTGTGTCGTCCTTTTTTGTGTTATCTGTAATAGGAGTAGGTAGTCTCTTCTACCGCCCGGTCAACACTCCTCCCCCTTCTATTGGACATGAGTAGAGGCTTACACCTTGTTTCTTGTCTAGGAAGGGGTTCCCGGTACTCTTTCTTTCTCTGGCCTCTGTATTAATGCAGCTCTGTTTCTCCCGTGATGTGTGAAGTCTGTGGCATCACCTCTTCATTCTGAGGGTACACGGTTGACAGTTCTCTGGTTGCTGTTTCCGACTGGTAGTTAGGAGCCCTAACTCTTGCGTAGCGTCTTGAGCGGCCGCTCTGATCAACAGTTGTATAATACCGGGGTGTTTGTAGTGCCATGTCGCGCATGGAAAGGTGTCCCTTCAGTCACTCCGGTGGGCAGCCCTGAGGCCACATAATGATGCAGATTTTGCCAACTCCTCTCTGCCCGCGTCACGGTCGAAACTGTCTGTTTCTTTTACTTCGGGCCTTCTCATCTTACAAACAAAATTCAACATGAGTTACAAAACCCGAAAGATTAACCCTAAACCAGCCTCTCAAAAACCTCCTAAACCCCTCAAAATTTCGTTCTCTAACATCCGGGGCATTAGGACAAACTTCTGCAGTCTGGAATCTTTCCTCCCTGCAAACGGCCCGGATATGCTGGCTCTCTTTGAGACAAACCTTGTCTCGTCTATTCCCTCTTCTGATCTCTCGATCCCCGGCTATCTTCCTCTCCTCAGAAAAGACTCTCTAACCCACATGCACGGTCTTGGTGTCTACGTCAAGGAACATCTCCCTCTGGCCAGCGAGTCCTCTCTCGAATCGCCAGACCAGTCATACATGTGTCTCCGACTCTCTCTCTCCTCAATGCGGTAAGCTATCTCTTCTTCCTTTACCGCTCTCCATCCTCTCAAGACTGTGAGATACTCGATAGCATTTCTGACGGCATAGACAAGGCTCTCTCCCTCCACCCGTTTGCTCACATTTTTGTGTTTGGTGACTTTAACGCTCATCACACCTTGTTGCTTAAAAATGCTACTACTGACCACGCAGGCATTCAAACGCTCAATTTTTCAATTTCCATTCCCTCACACAGATAGTTAACTTCCCCACTCGTTTTGCCTTCAACCGGGAAGGTAAAGCCTCTCTTCTCGACCTGTGCTTTACCTCCATCCCCGAATCCTGCAGCGCCTCGCCACTCTGCCCTCTTGGTAACTCTGATCATGCAGTAGTATCAGTTAACATCTTCTTCAACTCCACCCCCTATAAAGAAACTCCTACCACTAGAACTTCGTTCTACTATCAACGAGCTGACTGGGACGCGTTCCGTGATTCCCTCCGCGATGTCCCCTGGGATGGAGTCTTTAAGCACCCTGTCCAAGAATGTACTTCTGAAGTCTCTTCCTGGGTTAAAGCTGGAATCGACGCTTTCATCCCATCAAGGAAATATAGGGTCAACTCGCGCTCCTCCCCCTGGTTCTCGGCTGCTTGCTCAGCCGCCATCGCCCATAGGAACCACTACTTCCACCTATTCCGTAGCGACATGTCTGACTGCAATAAACGTCTCTTTGCCTCCGCCCGTAACGAATGTAAGCGTGTCCTCAACGATGCTAAGTCACTATTTGCGGCTCGGATGAAGGAACGTATTGCATCTCGCAAATTTGGCTCCAAAGATTATTGGCGTCTCTGCAAGAGCGTATTGAAAAATTGCAAACCCTCTATACCTCCTTCATTCAACCAGTTCGAAGTCCTGACCTCCTCCACCGACAAGGCTGAATGCTTTGCTCGGAAATTTTCATTCAACTCGACGCTCGACTCTTCCGGTGTACCCATACCCGACTTCCCTCTTAGAACTGAGGCCATATTGAGTGGGTTAAACATAATCCCATCTTTGGTACTGGGCGTTATCTCCAATTTAGACCCCAACAAGGCTAGTGGTGGAGACGGGATACCAGCCATTGTCTTGAAGAAATGCGCGCCTGAACTGGCGCCCGCCCTTTCTAAACTATACAACTACTGCCTCAAGGAATCTTGTTTTCCTGACTGCTGGAAGTCCTCTTCGATCGTTCCTGTCTTCAAGAACTCCGGCGACCCTTCTGACCCTTCCAACCACCGCCCTATCAGTCTCCTTCCCCTCTTCGGCAAAGTCTTCGAAGCCCTAATCAATACCGGGGTGGTTAACCACCTCACATCCCATAATCTGCTCTCAGACAAGCAATATGGTTTCCGCTTTGCCCGATCTACAACCGATGTGCTTACGGCCATCACTGAAACAGTCTACCGAGCTCTTCAAAATAACGGGGAAGCCCAAGCCGTGGCACTAGACATCTCCAAAGCATTTGATAGTGTTTGGCATGCCGGCCTTCTTCGCAAGCTCCAGGATTATGGCATTACGGGTCGATTATATAACCTAATACGATCAATCCTGTCAAACCGTAAATTGAAGGTCGTTCTCAATCGATTCTCCTCCAGTTCCTATCCCACGAATGCAGGTGTTCCTCAAGGCTCCATCCTAGGCCCCACTCTATTCTTTATCTACATAAATGACCTTCCTGACGCAATAACTTCCCAAGTTGGCATCTACGCGGATGACACCACAATTTATTCCTGCCTCAAAAACAAATCTAGTCTCGCTGACAAAACTCGCCTGGTCGTGCGTCTCGAAAAGGACTTTCAATCGATTGTGAACTGGGGCGTGAATTGGCTGGTCAACTTCAACGCTTCTAAGACAAAACTGCTCTCTATTAATCACTACAGAGATCTTTCCCTTCCCTCCATTAGACTGTCTGACGCTCAACTTCTCGAGAGCAACTCTCTACGGCTTCTCGGTCTCATGTTGACTGCTGACCTGAGATGGAATAAATACATTGAGTCAATTGCCTTGTCCACTGCAAGGAAAGTCGGCTCCCTGAGCCGCGCCAGGAAGTTTTCTCCCCGGAGTCGATCCTCCAGATCTACAAATCAACAATTCGCCCTTGCATAAAGTATTGCTGCCATATATGGTCTGGTGCCCCTTCTGTTTGCCTTGAGGTTCTTGATAGGCTCCAGAGGCGGATATGCAATGTAGTTGGCCCTGCCATGGCGTCTCGTCTACAGTCACTTTCTCACAGACGCGCCGTCGCCTCCCTCTGTCTGTTCTACAAATACTTTCATGGCAATTGCTCCGAGGAGCTGCATTCGCTGGTTCCCAGACATCATGAGTTCAAGCGCCATACGAGGCTGGCATCCCGCTCTCAACCCTTCACTGTCGAAACTCCTAAATGTAGCCGTCTCTGCTACTCTAATAGCTTCATGTCTCGCACCTCTCGCCTGTGGAACTCCCTTCCCTTTTCCTGTTTCCCTGTGAGCTATAATCTCCAGCTATTCAAGTGTAATGTCAATCGACATCTCCAGTTGCCTTGACCTATCCACTACCATCATCCTTTCTTCTATCACTCCTATCTGATCTTGCTCTAAATTTTCTGAAACCCTTGCGTCCTAGTGGCTTCCCACCTTGCTTGGGGTGAAATGCTTAAAATAAATAAATAAATAAATTATTAAGTATTTTAAAATGGGGAGTTACTTTTCAATCACCCTGTATATATAATTTTTAAGTGTTGACTCTTCATGTTATATATATATATATATATATATATGTATATATATATATATATATATATATATATATATATATGGGGGGGTCTGGGGGTGCGTCTGTGTGTCTGTCTATGTGTGTGTATGTGCGAAATGAAAACGAATCGAATATAAATTCCAACGTTCGTAACATTATTTTTAAAGAGGACACAATCTAATCCAATAGTAGACCAATATTCTTAATTATAGGATATTACATTCACAGATGTAAAATAACGCTACATAAATGCAATCATGTTTCAATGTGTATGAACACATCTCATCAGGAGTTAGTCTAACCATTATTTAATAAATCTTGATGAGATGTGCTGATACGCATCGAAACTTGATTGCATTTATGTAGAGTTATTTTACATGTTTGAATAAATATCTAATAATAAAGTCAATATATATATATATATATATATATATATATATATATTATGAAAGGGACAAAGACTCACAATTATTTTTTAAGACATTTTTTTATGTTTATACGTTCTTTTTATAGATGAAAAAATATTTCAGTAAATGCTCTGTTTATAATAAACAGTATTAACAACATTTACCGGCCTGAACCGGAGGACGCATATTTTCTATGAAAATTTCTCGAATTTTCAGGCCGGTGAATGTTGATAATACTGTTTATTATAAACAGAGCATTTACTTAAATATTTGTATCTATAAAAAGAACGTATAAACATAAAAACTCTCTTAATATATATATATATATGTGTGTAGAGAGAGAGAGAGAGAGAGAGAGTCAGCTTCAGCACTATATACCTAACGCATGTTCTTTCCTACGCTAATATATATCAAGACAGTTACCCTCTACTTTGAGTGTCTCTCTGGTTTTGAATTGCGTGAACATTAGTAAAAAAATAACCCCAAAACTTACTTTTATTAGGCATTAAATTACGTCGGTTAGCATCCTCGATAATTCACTTAGACGTTTCATTCATCCTGATTAATTTTTATGAACGTCTCTTAAATTTAAAAATTTTGAAAAAATTAAAAACATCTTTACTTTTATTTATAAATAATTGCTTCAAAATAATATCACCACATTTACCTTCATAAAGTCTGTCAGTTGTCAAAACGCATCAGTTTTAATAAGTTTTCCTTTTTCTCTATTCATATATATATATATATATATACATATACATACATATATATATATATATATATATATATATATATATATATATATATATATAGTAGGCACGGATATAGTGGATAGCGGCTCGGATTGAGGCTTAAATGCTCATAAATACCCTTGGGAAAGGTATGAATCCTCTTCTTCTCCCTCCAGCCATGGTTAAATAGCAGGACAGAGTGGGTATATGGCAACTGGATGGCAACTATTCTAGGAGAAGTACATCTCTGAATTCAAAAACAGCGGAGGGTCGTTTGGGGACCTTGTGGAACTGACCTTCAAAAAGATTGGTTGTTTGTGTCTCCAAATCATATGTGCAGTCGGCTCCAAGGAACTGAGCTGCTTTACCCTCATAAGTCAAATACGACGATGAGAGTCTACTATATATATACATACATACATACATACATATATATATATATATATATATATATATATATATATATATATATATATATATATATATATATATATATATATTTGTAGCCTTTCTCTGTTTGTTTGTTATTGAACTGCATCTAATTTTTGGAGGCCCCATAACCATATATATTCTGAAACTAGATTATCCAAGGTAATTTGATAAATATATTTCATTTTGATCAAAGGACTTCTCGGATAGGGTGGAGGTGGAGATGCAAAACCTCCCCACTTTTTTCCTCTTTGATTTAAATTCAATTTTATAGGAACAAGGGATTGACTCCTATCCAAGGTATAGAAGGCGAAAGATAGAAATTCGAGAAAATTCCATTCATGTAGTTAAATGTCATTAATACTGTTTGAACAAAAAACGGAGCATTTACTTAAATAAATTATAACTATAAAATAACGTATAAACAGAAAATATATTGTCGAACTTAATCCGTTTCATAATATGGTGTCATTATTTACGTTACGACATATTTTATGAGCTGAAATGGTTGATCGAGAAAAATCATCGAACGTGTATCCTTATAAACAGCAATTCGGACTTTGGTATCCAGGGGGTTCTTTGTGGCTGAATGTTTAACACCACGTCGGGTCAAATGACGGTTCCCATCAGGGTTACAGAGGCTGCATATTTTCTACGAAATTTCTCAAACATTCAGGCTGGTAAGTGTAATTAATACTGTTTAATTAAAAAAAAAACCCAGATCATTTACCTAAATAAATTGTATTTATAAAAATATTGTTTAAACATGTATATATATATACAAATACATATATAGGCATCCATCAACAGACAGACAGCTTGGCTGTATTACAGCTCTCCAGACTTCCCGTTGTCTCTAACTAGTCTCAAATCGGCTGAATTGGACTCAGATGGAGATTCTTCCACTAAGCTGTCGGCGCTCGCCAGGGACGAAGAAGAATTTTAGCGTATTTATTTTATTTTTTTTTTCTTAGATAAACAAACAGTGACTGAGAGACCTCGATTCGCTTTACCGAATAGCCTTGCTATAATAGCTGTAATAGTTAAAACCCACACTTCCTCCTCCAGAGTCTTGCTATATATATATATATATATATATATATATATATATATATATATATATATATATATATATATATATATATGTATGTATGTATGTATATATATAAATTTAAATCATAGATAATAGAAAAACGAATAGTCTCTTCACTGTACCTGCCGTTATATTCAATTTACAGTCACAATACGGCTAGAAGAAATTTTAAAATGTTGGACATATAGTCCATGGTCAATTTTCCATGACCCTCTTTGATAGTAGCCTTGTGAGTATTGATTTTGGGATATGAGAATTGGTTAATCCGAAATGCACCACATCGCCAAAGGTGTTGCAAGGTGGAAAATATCAATCACAAGGCCACGCAGATGCTTTTAAACTTAAGAATGGGTTGCTCCAACACAGATATGACCGCAATATACCATTTTTTGTTTGATATGACTTTTGTAATGAGGTCTCAGGTACAAAGGGGTGACCGTTTTCCATCATATTAACAATTAACGTTTTCATGGCTTGGAGTGGAAGATATATTCTCCATTTAACAGCCTCTTTCTCACTGTCATAACGTTGATAGCCTGTTGCTATTCTATCGTAATTTCCATGCCAAATGTTCAATGAGCTCTTCAGAATTCAAATGATATCATCCTTATCCTCATAATCTTCCATCAACTGACACTTATATTCTATTACACAGTTCATTTAGTCACCCTGTAGCATAGATAGATAAAGAGATAGATATGTAAAGAATAAGATAGATAAGAACAGAATAAGATAGATAGATAGATAGATAATGAAGAGACTGAGATAGATAGATAGATAGATAGATAGATAGATAGATAGATAGATAGATAGATAGATATGAAGAGACTGAGATAGATAGATAGATAGATAGATAGATAGATAGATAGATAGATAGATAGATATTAGGTTGGTGCAAAAATAATGACGCAATAATGTCGTTTTTTGACGTATTTTTAACGTCAAAAAACGACATTATTACATCATTATTTTTGCACCAAGCTAATAGATAGATAGATAATGAAGAAACTGAGATAGATAGATAGATAGATAGATAGATAGATAGATAATGAAGAGACTGAGAAAGAAAGAAAGATAGATAGATAGATAGATAGATAGATAGATAATGAAGTGACTGAGATAGATAGATAGATAGATAGATAGATAGATAGATAGATAGATAGATAGATAGATTGGTGCAAAAATAATGACGTAATAATGTCGTTTTTTGACGTATTTTTAACGTCAAAAAACGACATTATTACATCATTATTTTTGCACCAAGCTAATAAATAGATAGATAATGAAGAAACTGAGATAGATAGATAGATAGATAGATAGATAGATAGATAGATAGATAGATAGATAGATAGATAGATAGATGAAGATTCTGGAATAATGTCAGCTTTTTCGATACAACAAGTATATAGTCAGAGAACAATAAACAGAAGTGTAAGTCTATATGCATTTTTTGTATCCAGACAAACAGAAGGCGTGTGAAGGTTTCTCACTGATCCGTTGTATCTACTTCACAATAGAGAGAGGAAACCTTGAAGCCAAACGCCAACAAAGTGTTGAAACATTTCGAAATTAAATCTCGCTTTCTAAACGCAAATCAAACATCCCTCCCTAAGGTGGTGCAATTTTCCAGTATTTCCAACAAAACAACACAAAGCCCTTGTCAACAGGGCCTGTCGACAAACGGAAGTAACGCACGTCATGGACTTATGTGAGTTGATTAGCCCATGAAGATATCCAGCCTTGAGCCATGCTGTTTATTTGTGTGGTGGTAGTTGATAGGAAGTAGCTCATCGGCAAAATAAATGTAACGTTTGTATTTGTTTAATTTTCTGTTGTTAAGAAAGCGTAAGCGTTGCATACTCATGCACGATTTAATGTGAAGTGATCATGAGAATTCTCAAGTTGATAAAAAATAAAGGCAGTTTTGTGCCATACGTGATACGCGCTTAGGTGATCATGTATCTGTCGATACATAACTGACAAGACAGATTTTTCCCACAGTAGCTTGCTATTTCTTTCTGCAGTAGACCCGTTGCCATCCAAGGCTATAGAACCCGGTCTGTCCTACTATTTACCCATAGCAGTAGGGGAGAAGAAGGGGATATTTCCTTTTCCCAAGGTTAATGGTACATAAGTGAATGTAATGGATTCGATTGGAATTTGAACAAGGCTCTCCGATTCCTCAATCCGAACCGCTATCCATTACTCCACCGTACAAATTCTCTAATGAATTTTGGGAAGAAAAGACCTAATATATATATATATATATATATATCCTCTTGCTTAAGTCCGCAAGGTATGTCATGGGTTGTTTTCCCTTGTCTCTCTTTCCCTCTATTTAACCGGGGGTATCAGATTCTCCAGGCTCTCCTTCCTCATTACATGTAGCAGAAAACCCAGCTGCCTCTTCCTGGCGTTAATATATGCCTCCTCCTTGTTTACACCCTCTGTAAGACCTCATCGTTGCTAACGATATCCTCAGCATCCTTCTGTAGAACCACATCTCCGTCACCTCGAATCTCTTCATTATGTTTGAGACCGTCAAACATTATCTGCCGCAAAGGAGTACAGATGTCACATAACAGCTCAGATCTCATTTCTTTGTTAGCAAAGAAATCCTTCTGTCTCGCAATATTCTGTCCAGCTTTGGGAATGTGTTCGTGGCTATCCCAATACGTCTACGGATCTCAGTGTTGCTCTTACCATCCTCTGTCAAAACGCTTCCTAGATATTTAAACTTCAGCACATGCTTGATTTTAGTGTTCCCGACCTGCAAATCGCATTTCGGGCTCATCATTTTAATGATGACCATGCAGTCAGTTAGACTTTTTTTCTAAAATTATACACACACATATATATATATATACATAGATTCATCATTTCTAAAAAATCCAGTGATTTCATGATTTTTAATTATGGATTTTCTTATATATATATATATATATATATATATATATATATATATATATAAGTTATGAAAAACTTGGTAATCCGTATGAGTAATCCTAAGGAGGATGAAATCCTGAGAGCTCAATGTAAATCCAGAGTTAATATTTTAAAGAAAAACAAACCACTTTAAGGTACCATTATAATAAATTATTTCACCATCCGGCGTCCTTTAAAAGGGCTCTGATGAAATAAATTATTATAATGGTACCTTAAATAAATTAGATAATAATAAGATTGAATAAATTTGTTACGTTATTGAGCAAATTTATTATTATTATTATTATTATTATTATTATTATTATTATTATTATTATTATTATTGTTGTTGTTGTTGTTGTTGCTGTTGCATTGTCAGTATATTTCGATTTCTGCTATAGACACACTATCTAGCAAGTCTGCGGGAAGACCTAAGGCAGGTAGTGGTGTGTTGTTATGGCTTCATTTCATGATTTGTTTTTCTATCTCTCATAAAACATCAATAGCGTTACATGGAAAACGTTCTTATCAAGACAATTTGTTGTATTTCTCTTAAGCAGGTATTTCCAGACATTTTTTCAATGTATTGTTGTTTTCTTTTTTTAATTTTTTTATCATTATTATTATTATTATTATTATTATTATTATTATTATTATTATTATTATTATTATTACTATTATCATTATTATTATTATTATGGGTTTATCTCTTGATATCAAGTTCTATAATTACCGTTATCTCCCAGTGCTACTCTGGTCGACCAGAAAAATGAAAATATGAAAAGTATTCCTCTTAAGAAAAGCACCCTTTGTAGTTGAAGTAATTTTCAGAATATAGACTATTAACTGAAATAAATAAAACTAAAGGCACGCTTATCTGTTCCTACACGGATATTCGTGGTAATATCACCCACACGTCCGGGGAGCTTGATAAAAATAAATGAGCAGCAACAGATAAGGGAACAATTGAATTTGTGTGTGTGTGTGTGTATATATATATATATATATATATATATATATATATATATATATATATATATATATAAGCATGTTGACAAAACAGAGGAACTACTCACGAGCACGCACCCAAACTCCACACAATTTAGGAAGTACGTGTGTCTGTAGGTACGTATGTGTGTGTATGTATGTGTATGTGTGAATGTGTATACTGGTTCCATGTAGCTTGGGAAGTATGTATGTATATGTGTGAGTGTATGCGTGTGTATGTACTGATTTCTTGTTGTGTGTATGTGCGTATGTATGCGTATGCGTGTATATGTACAAATGAGTTTACTAATTCCTCATAGTAAAACAGTATATGTATGGAGAGGGAATATACGCACGCATATATACACGCATGCTGACAGAAACACACAAAAAGGAAACAGATCCAAGAACACATAGGGGTCAGTAAAACATTAAAAGATAAAATGCCGATAAGTAATTCATCATTTCGCTTGGACCAATCTTAATTGTTTGATGACCCTTCGCGCAGAACTCTTCATTGCCAATTCAAGAAAGAAATTCGGATTACAAACACAGAAAATGTCTCATATCGAGAATATTTAACATTGAAAAACAAAAGAAAAATTAATTATTTTTAATAATATGTGGAAATCTCCGCTTTTACCTGAAGACGGTCACGAGACCAGAAACACGTGTAGTAAAATGATGTAAAACAAAACATAATATTTTTTCTAAATAAATCCACATTACAACCAAAAACGTTTACGGCACCTCTCTTCTCTTCTTTTTAATATATATATATATATATATATATATATATATATATATATATATATATATATATATATATTGAGAGAGAGAGAGAGATAAATAGATAGACAGATAGACAGACAGACATAAGCATATGCATAAATAAAATACATTGTGTTTTAGTGGGATTTAATTTCATCGCAGCTCTCCGCGGCGTATTTTTCTTAAAGTATTTGAAATGTCATGACTTATTGGGAAAGATCTTCTCGTGTTTTTGCATATCATTATCAACGATTTTGAATTCGCAATAGTTCTTCTACTAGAGTGGTAACCAACTTAAGCCATAGCGCCGAGTTTACGCATAGATGGTAGCAAACGAGATAGACCCATGATTTTACAAAGGAAACTACAGCGAAAATCAACATAAACATACTAAGTGGAAACTTGAACAAGTTTTGTCTATTGCGCTTCTCGAAACGCACAAATACAGGTACAGAGGAAAACAACGCATAAAGTACATAAGCACCTAGAGACAATGGATGGCGGAACAGCGTTTAGAAAAAACGAAATGACAGAATATATTTAGAGTTGCAAGGCACTGGAAATTGTGGAGAGACATGACCGTCTACGTCCTGTGGAGACACAGCACATAAAGTAAGAAGATTAGACAGTTTTACATATGGAAGAAAAGAGAGTGTATACTTGTAATTTTTAAAAATACTGACAATGGTAAATACATAGTTATAGCATATATGACTTTGGGTAACATCTATATATATCACAATGTATATATTTCTGTCTGCGTATATATATATATATATATATATATATATATATATATATATATATATATATATATATGCAAGTTTCATTAATATGACAGAAAAGGGGCTTTAATGAAATTTTTTATATAATTTCTCATATGATCATATAATGTTTTTTTTCTTTTCTGTAGATATACAAAAACTGTCGAAATGTTTTATTTTTACAAGCGCTTTTGGCCTAACCTTTAGCCATTATGAAGGATGAATTATATTTACTGTTAACTGAAAATGGATTGTTGTATGTATATATTTAGTATTATAGAATGTTTCATGTTCAAAACATAATCAAGATACTGTGTCCATGTTCATAGTCGATATTATTAAGTGTTTTTTTTAATTTTTATTAATAAGGCTTTCATTATTTTTAGCCTTTTTTATATGTAGAAGATGCTATTATATTTGTATTATCAACAAGTATGTTGCGAATAGGGTCCGGTAGGTGTCTATAAGTATTTAAATCAGACCTAATTGATCTATGGTCAGAAATATATAGCGTGAGTCTTCTTGTTAAACATGTTGTATGGCCAATATAATTGTTTACTAAAAATAAATATTCATATATTCAGTGTACCTTGTTTAAAAACAAAAAGGAAACATATGGGCATTTCATACTTACTTTCAGGTTTCAAACGTGGAATTTAAGTAGTACGGTACATATTCTTAACGTTTTTCAATTCTGACTCGAAAAAATTAACTTTCAGATGAACTCAACAATTTTTTCTTAGATAAAAAAATAAATACATCCTGGTGATGACAATGTGCTAGTAACGAAAGTACTCCGAATAAATGAATATGTATCAACATAGTAAATGTCTCTCTTCCTTTTATATATATATATATATATATATATATATATATATATATATATATATATATATATATATATCACTGCTACCAGCAAGCAGAAATATTTCTTCTCCTGATGATGGCCATTTTAGCCCAAACTAGTCGAGGAATCTAAATTAAATAATAATAAAAAAAAACGAAAGAATATTAATCTACAACCCAGTGTGTCTGAAGATTTTAATTTTTTAATATTTTTTTTATCGTTCAATATATATATATATATATATATATATATATATATATATATATATATATATATGATTTAACACTGATAGTGAGCACGTTCCCTACAAATACAGAATACGTTATATCCATTTCATGATACATATGTACATAGATTTTTATAATATTTATTTAACTATATATATAAATATTTATCTAAATATTTTGTCGTCCTGTGTTTCTAGAATTAAACGGATTCGAATTGGTTATTAATCTTGTAATGTTGCTCAGTAATTTAAACGACTGAATTAGATACTAGACGATTGAAGATTTGCAAACGTATCTTTTCAAAGATCTGTTCATGAGGAAAATCAAGCGACAAGGAAGTTGTCTTTCCTTGATACGCAAAAGAAAATGTCGGCTTTAAAATATGTACTGTGAAAATGCCTTTTTGTTTTCCTTTGTTTTAAGAACTGATGTCTCGCCAGCATTACTGGTTTAAATATATTTTGCAAATATTAAGCATTAAAAATTAATTAAATATTTGAAAATTGCTTACAAAAATATAATGATT
>OZ010576.1:91623395-91628395 GCA_963932145.1 Acanthosepion lycidas | reverse complement strand
GCAAAAATAATGAAATTATTAAATATAAATTTTAACAAGTTTAAGTTTAACAATTCTGTTTCAAAGGCTGCTGAAAATGTTAAATTTTTCACACGGAAAAATTCTATGACTTTTGTAAATGTCTCATATAACAAATTTAAAAAAACATTAAATCGGAGAAAACATTGCTCTTTTTTAAAGTGTCTCTTTAAAACAGCAATCTGTAAACAAATCTTCGAAGAATTTCGTATTATGAACCGTGTGCATTATATTTGTCCTTATTAAATGAATTAGAACTCTTCAAATATATGGCAACGATACATCTTTAAACTGAACAATTTAAAGTATTCTCAGTTACAACAAAATACACATAGAAAGCAAAACATTCGCCATTAAAATTCTGTTGATTTAAAAATTTTATTCAATTAAAATATATAAAAAAAAATCGGTAAGAAATAAAAGATGAGTGTACTGAAGGCGAATTCAAATTAAAAGCCAGTGTAAAACAGTTTCAAAACATTTCATTTGTACTAACATTATATTCGCAAAACTTAGCGATTTGTGCTTTTTAGAAGAAAGTGGAAACTAATTTTATAAATGACAAATACATTTGAACAAGTAAAAAAAATGACGAAGAAGAAGTCACTTATAAATAAGAAAAAAATATGAAATATAATACGCAAGACCTAAAAGATTTAATGAGGAACGCAAAAGTAAATATAATTTAAAAAAAACGCGCATCATTTCAGGAAATAAATAATTCATAAAATTAAACGATACTTGTGAGATGGTTACGCGAAGTAAAAAACAGCTTAACTGAAAAATATTCGAAAATTATGCTGTCGAGAATTTTATATCGCAAATATTGTAATATATTAATCAACGAAACCTTTGAAATTGAACGTAAAGGAAAAAAGCATACTTTTTATTTTCAAGTTAATCAAAGCAGAATTCCTATTGTTCCTACAAACAAAATGGATACTTTTATTTATTGCAATATTAAACTTCAATCGTTCTCAGTACGTTAATAAATATAAAAAAAAAATGGATGTGTTATTCAAACATCGTTCATTTATTATGAAATTAAATATGAAATACAAAAAAAGGATTAATTTTGATTATACGGTTAAAAAAACAACTGATGATTAGAAATAATTATTTCGATTTGGAGATCGATGATATACATACATACATACATACATACATACATACATACATATATATATATATATATATATATATATATATATATATATATATATATATATATATATACGTTTAGGCAGCAATCCTTCTTTCATGAACATTTCATTGAATACGACAGACAAGGTGCTTTGATTAAGTTTTTATACAATTTCTCATGTGATCTAATAATTTTTTCTTTTAGGATGATAAATTATAGAAAATCTGTCCAATTGTTATTTTTATCCGAGCGCTTTCGGCTGTACATTTAGCCATTTTCAAGGTTGAGATTTATGAACTGTTAACAAGAAATAGATTATTCTATGTATGTATTTGTATGTTTTCATTTTTCAAAACACGGTCAAGATATTGTGTCCATGTTCATGGTTGATATTACTGAGTGTTGGTTTTCGATGAAAACATTTATTTCAAATAAAATAATTTACTCCAATAAAATCCCTCTTTCTTTTCTGATCGGCGAAATATGTTTTATATCGCTATATAAAAATCTCTATATAAAATAAAAAATCGCTGTATAAAAATCGCTATATAAAAAAAAAAATTAAATACATTCTTTAATGTAAAAATAACAAAATAAATTTTTGAAATTAAAAGTATAAAAATAAATTTTTGAATTTACAACCTGGAAGTAATTATTTAATAACTGCAACAGCCTATATCTGATATTACACTCATATTTAACTACTTTCTTTATTATATCAATTATATCAATTGATTATATAATGATATTTATAATTCTGTTTTTTTTTTCTGTTTCCATATCTTACATGTTTTAATATTTTTGTCCGTAATATAAAAATACCTCTTAAAAAAGAAACTATATCAGTTATAACCTTGAAGCAATTTACTGATTTTATTTAAACATTTTCCATCGGATTAGACAAACATGAATTTATTTAAGCATTTTCTTTCAATTTAGACAAACTATTAAACTAAATTATTAACATTACATTGAAATGCAGGGTAGTCTGACGTTAGAAGCATATTTAAATGTAAGAATTTCCTTGGTTTTCCTTAAGTGTTCTGATCGATGATTGAATTAAATACGCAGTATTAGTTAAAACCGTTTGTTTTAACTAGTTTTTATCAACTTGAACGATAAAAAAAACATATACTAACAATAAGAGTCTGTAATTATTTGAAAATATTTAACAATTTGTTTCTAAACTTCGATGCTATTTAATAGATAATAAATACTATAGAATGCTAAATTATTTGTTTTAATTTTATTTAAATACGTAATTGTAAACATTAAACTACAACTGTTTTTGTTTTTGAAATATTTACAAGAAGCATTATCAGTTTTATTATTTTCATGGATTTTATTCAAACTTACGAAATTTTTTATTAAAAACAAGAACAAAATATAAACTAGTAATAATATAATAACAATGAAAATGCTTTAAAAAAAAATAAGTGGGGTAAAACTGGACGTAGAATAAAACGTAATAATAATGTGAAAAATGTGACACATGATGCCATTAATAATTCCAATTATAGGTGAAACACTCGGATTGACTGGAACGGGTTCCGATAGATATATTTGAAGGGATTCCTGGTAGACATGCCTTAAAGATATAGAAAAATTGTACTCACAAGTACAGCTCACATATTATGTTGAGCTTTATCGATATAAAATGTGTGTAATCTTACTTTTGTTTGCTTTATTTTTTTATTACACAAAAACGATCAGTGGAAAATGGCAAGAAGATTAGGTTTCTGGTTGGGACCCGGAAATAAATGTGTATACAAGAGAAATCAAAGAAAATAATAATAATATTAGGTTAGTGCAAAAATAATGACGTAATGTCGTTTTTTGACGTATTTTTAACGTCAAATAATAATAATAACAAAAAACAACAATTTTCTCGAACAGAAAATAATAAAAAGAATAAAATATTAATAAAATTAGTAACAGTGAAAATACTTCTTGCAAGCAAAAATAATAAACTGAAGAAAAATTAGTATAAAATAATAATAATGAAACGCTTCTTTTAAAAAACAACAATACGATGGATTAAAACTAGTAAAAAAATGATAATAGCGAAAATTCGTCTTTTAAAAATGGAGCCAAACGACATGTGAGTAACATAATAATGGTCCACATGCTTCACCTAAAACAACAGAAATAAAGCTGAGTAAAATTATTAAAAAACGCATAATAAACTCTTAATCTAGAAAGCAACAACTATAACTTAACAATGAGATGGAGTCCTACGTGTACCAAAAATTAGTTATATTAAAAATGCTTCTACTAAAAAGAAAATATCAGGTGGCGTACAAGTAGCCATAAAAGAACACTCGTTACAGAATCATCTTGATATTTTAAAACATTACAAAGTAGCAAAAAACAAAGATGGAGAGGAAAATCGGATAGGTTTGGGTAGGAAACCAACTCTTAATATATTGTCTTTTGAATCATTACGGCTTTAGTATTGAAAGAGCCTTATGCAATATCTATGGCGGAAACAGATCAATTCTCATCACCATATGCTTCTTCGATTTCGTAATGTTTTCTCTCGAGTTCGTAGAAGGCATCGAACTTAAATGTCGGGATAATAACCGACAATGAAAATTAACTGTAAAACTATTAATAAAACAATAATAATAGAAATGTTCTCCTATAAATGTTTTTAAATATTCTATAATGACGAAAAACAAATTAATTTTTTCAGTGCATAACAAATTGTTTTTTTTTTTTATTATTATTCTATTTGTTGAACGACAGTGATGCTTCCATTGTTAACACAGTATTTAGAACGATATTTTGGACTGTTTCATTCAGATGTTCAATCTGCGGCAAAAGAAGGGTCTCTTTGCTACAAAAACAGAGTGGAAGTTTGGGTTTTTAAAGAAAAACTGCCTAACGAACAAACATATTAACTCCGAGTTAAACAGCCCGATCAGTACCAAGGATAATGATATCAATTCTCAGAATTATAAGTAAAGTTGTTTTGTTTCTATCTATTATTTAAACTTATATTCTAATGGCATCAAAGAAGATCATTAGAAATGTTGTTCTATCGAAGAATGCTGAGAATACAAAGAAAGTTTGTAAAATGAGTAAAACTACAAGGAAACCGATCGTTACAATTAAAAATAAACTGCAGAAATTTCTCGGACATATTATGAGGAAAGAAGACTAGGAGAAATTAGCACTCATAAGGCAAACTGAAGGCATGAAAATCAAAAAGGAAAAGCCTTTGCTCGACAGTGGACAGAAAGCTGAACAATGACAAAGAGGTGGAGCAAAGTAACAAGAGTTAGACCAAAAATCGAAGAAAAATAACAGGTAATTGTAAAAAGTTATGATTTTCTAAATCCTGAATAGATATCTTCATGAGATCGCTAAAAACAAAGCATAGCATGATGAAAAAGACGCCATACTTGACGATAACAAAATTTTAGCGTCTAAATGTTTGTTATTATTGAGAGGAAAGATCAAAGTATTTTTTAATTATTTTTAAAAAATTTCCTTCATTTTAGAACATTCTAAATTTTGATTTAATAAAAAACCTTGTTTCTCTTTGCGTCACCAGAACTAGTCAAATAACATTTTAGCGCATAAACCAAATCAATGTTATTGTTTGTTTTTTTTAGTTGGACCACCTCTACCTGAAAATCATCTCTGAATTGAAACATACAAAACTCAATAAAAAAAAATATTATTTACTTTCAAAAGTTTTTAATTGCTTTTATTTATTTTAATGAAAATGGACAATATTGTCTGAAAGCAAAAATATATTTCGATGAAAAATGAATTTTTAAAACAATTATTTGTTATTTCTGAAATATTTTATTAATTTTACATTATGTTG
>OZ010576.1:91603395-91608395 GCA_963932145.1 Acanthosepion lycidas | reverse complement strand
TAAATAATATTATTGTACAAATTTAATCGATTTAATTTATTAAAGTTTTTTTTATGAAAGATATATATCCAAGAACAGTTAGCAAAAAGTAAATCGTTGCTGGGAGTTATAATGGACACGAGGTAGTGGAGAGCCATTGTCCTCAACAATTTGGACTCAAATCCGGCACTGAAGAATTATCTATCAAACAAAAAAAATAATCGAAATCGGATGAAAACTGTGGAAATTCCTAAACAACATCCGATCACACGCACACACACACACACACTCATTTTCAGAATCATATATATATATATATATATATATATATATATATATATATATATATATTAGCCGAATTTCCAGCGCCTTTCTGCATGTCAGACATTTTTTTGTAAGAAAATGATGATTGATTTTAAGTCATTGTTATAATTTTTGAAGAAAAATGATGCCTTTTATTATTACTTAATAATGTTGCCGATGTGACCTACATCTGGATTTTTCCTATATTTCGGATAAGAACTATTCCCTTGTTCAAATTTAAATTTAATTTAGATGAAAGTTAATGTGAATTTGTTTTTTGTAGAAAATATTCATGTAATTTTTGACTGTATGTTCACTATCGTTGTTATTTATTTTGAGCAGACATAGTTTAACTTGGTGGTCTACGATGTGGTTAAGGAAGCCATTGTAAATTAGTGTTTGTTTAACTACAAACAAGATGATTCTTTACTTAGAAGTATTATAAAAAAAAATACACTACTCCAATGGACCAGCATAATCAAATTAATTATCTACTACAAAAAATTTAAAATAGCCAACCTTATCCTCAAAAATAACAACACACCAGCAAAGTCAAAATTACAACGAACGGACATTGTCTATGACTTCACATGCCCCTTAAAGAACTGTTTTCTTGATCAAACCGATTTCATAAATAAAGAGATCGGTGACACGACAACATGCCTACCCAGACACCTTCGGTTACACCTATCTGACCACAGCTCTATTCGAATCCATTTACACATTCGAATCCATTTACACACACACACAAAAAAACTTACCAGAATCCATCCGAAACATACTAGTAGAAAACGCAAACATAATAACCTCATCTACATGTAAAAAAAAGATTAAAAATGATGGAAGCCCTAATATTAGGTTGATGCAAAATAATGTCGTTTTCTCACATAGTAACATATGTTTGAAAACGACATTATTTTTGTACCAACCTAATAATAAAACTGAAAAAGCCAACACTTAACAATATTAACATCGGACACGGCCACAATGTGCTAAATGTGTTCGGAAAATAAAACACCTCTATAACACTAAAAACATACACACGCTCAATCAAACTGAAAAAATAAAATCATCCTTGATAATGGCTAAAAGTATAGCTGAAATCACTTGCATCTATAGAATATTTAGACAGTTTCTATACACTGTGTCCAAAAAAGAAAACACTTGTTCGAACATAAGAAAAATTAAATAAAAAGCTTAATCGTAGTACCTTGTCTGTCGTTTTTAATGAGACATGCATATATATATATATATACACACACACATATAGATAGATAGATAGATAGATAGGTAGGTAGGAAGGTAGGTTAGTAGATACATGTATAAGTACACATATACATACATATATACATACGTTTATGCAATCTTGACTTGTTATACACTCAATGACCCTAATCAAGTGACTGGTGTATTTGCTTTCACATTGCCAATATGTCATGCTTATTCATTGCAACGTGTCTCGAATTATTATCCTTTTCTATGCTTTTGTTTAATTTTCGCTTAAAATTCCTGATTCCCATGTGAAACTTTTAATTATTTTGTGCTTTGAATCTAACTGCTAAGCACAAATTTTCACGGTTAGGAATTTGCCTTGAAATATTTTGCTTATGTGTCTGTCTGAAAACGACGTAACAAAAAATGGCGATGAATAAAAAATACGCAACTTTTGTATCAAGATAGGTAATGTTCTGACTAATTACAAAATAAAAGATAATATTTCTGGGACTTTGAAAATTTAGCTAGTTACTGACCCTTGACAACCTCGACAAATAATATTTGCATTGTATTTTAGGAAGAAAAGAACAGCCCAGTTCTTTGCAAATGCACTCAAGGATTTTTATATTTATTAAACTAATTAAAAATCTACTATGTCTATTTCTGTATAATAATGCTATGCTGAAAATGTGAAGAGATTCTGATGAAACTTAATCCCCCGTTAGTTCAATGGAGAATTTGAACATCCGACTAAATGTTTTTCCTTTAAAAAAAAAAAAAAATTGACATTTCCAAAACAAATTGGAAGGGATTTAGTCGAAATCGATGAGTTTCCAAATGGCGATCCCGAAAGAAAATTCTTTAGAGAATTTTAAACAGGCGGAGAATTAGTGACTGAGTTCCCAAGGGAAATAATTTTGAGAGAATTACACGCGGTAAGCATTTTTATGTTGTTAATGTTATGATAAGTTATTATTATAACTGTCTACGGCAAGAACTTCTAAATGCTCTAAGAATTACTCTCCTTGAATTTCACACACCGCAGAAAAGTGCCTATTATTTCAAATAGATTCATTTGGGAAGGGTGTTAGAATCACCTGAAACTTAACCTGGGATCTAAATGCCAGCATAAGGATAGAAAATGAATTCAATAAATATACCAAAATAAAAAGGAACGTCTTCTCGCCTGTTTTATTTAATCTGCATATCAAAGCAATCCTAGAAAAAAATAAAAAATAAAATAAAAATATAAGTTCTACCAGGATTTGATATTGGCGAGCACAATCTTAACGATCTAAGATACACAGATGAAACATTGTTGAAAGCAGATACAGAAAGAAAATTTCATTAAATCCTCGTCAGTGTAGTAAATGCAAGCAAAAAGAGAGAACTAAGCATCAATTGTGATAAGAGAATTATGCATGACTTCAAGGAACCTGCCTTTTCATACATAAAGGAATAAATAGGTCCGCTTATCGTCCGGTTCACACTCCTCCATGGTCTTTTAAACGGGAGTTGAATTTTCTGCCTTGCTTCCTATTTTTTGTTGGGATTTCTTCTAGAGTCTATTTCAACTCTGTAATTCTGATTCTCCGTCTAAGCATTATTTACTATTTTTTCCTCAACAGGAGTAGATAGGTTCGTCTATTTTTCAATTTAAACTCTTCTCTTGTCTTTTGAACAGGAGTAGAGGTTTATCACGTGTTTTCTGTTTATGATTGGGTTTCCGGTTCCTTCTAAAGTCTACTTCAACTTTATACTTTTGAAGTCTCCGTTTAAATTCGGAAACATCATTTGCTATTTTTTTTTTCTTAATAGAAGTATAGATAGGTTCGCCTATTGTTCGGTTCGCACTCCTACCCGCTTTTTTGAACAGGAGTAGAGGTTTATCCCTTGATTCTTCTTTCGGATTGGGCTTCCAGTTCCTTCTAAAGTCTTCACCCCCTCTTTCACTTACAGTAACTCCTTGCATCTTAGTGACATTATCGCCTTGCTTCAGTGAATTGATTAGCAAATATCCCTATTGTCATTACTGAATCGCATTGCCGATTTTCTAACTATGTTTTCATCCTTTGTTTGGTTGCTGTAAAAGTTTAACAATCGGCAATGATTTGTCAATGTGATTTTTTTCGTATGATGGAATTCAATGATACGCTTCTACTTCGAACTAAATTTCATATCGGATGTCCTATTGCTAAATGTAACAAGTCATAAAAGACATTGGTGACAGGCGTGAAGTTTGACTTTACATTACGGTACTACTAAAACCTACCTCCGTTATATAAAATAGGAGGCATTACTTTCAGATAGACCGTCGTATATACCGTTATTCAAAACTGTGAATTAAGATTAATTCTTGGGAAAGATAACGTTGGGATTTTTCGTTACTTTCTTCTTTTTGGAATTCAAATTTCTATTTTTTAGAATGGCTGCCGCCCAAGGTAAGAAAGCCAAACCCATCCTGTTATTTGACCAACAAATTTAAATAGCAATGTCATTAAGGACAAATATGAAAGGTTGGCGAGTCCGTCTGGTAACATCTGTTTAAAACGTCAATGTTTGTCATTCTTTATTTGAACAATCGACAAAAAACGCTTGCACATGCTTCACTGAACAATGTTTTTTTTTTTCGTTATTTTTTAATAGCAATTTTACAGCGTTCTTAAAGATTCCTTACCAATTCGGTTCACTTGCAGGGTTTATTTTTTAGTTATCAGATTAAAACTCACTATCAAATCGTTTCGTTAAAGATTACAATTTTTTCTCAAATGGTTATATATGCTCTAAGGTTTAACTTAAAAAACGCTTTTACTTATAAAATTTAATTCGTCGAGTTAAATCTCACATAAATTGATCTTTCTTTTTAAGAAAACATTACGGTGACTACAAAAAGCAAATAAACTAATCTTCTCGCGTAGTAGCATTGACAAATGTATCCAATCAAACAAATATATCTGCTCAGGAATTTATTGACATTAACAGTTTGACTTAAATATACCTTACGTCATTAATTGTAGAGTGGCGTGTCATGGCGGGCTTTTTCTACAAATTATCTAAGAAGCTGAAAATCGCTAAATAGTGTTTTATATTAATTATGATTGACTAAGCCCATTACATTATCGGATGTTAATGAGACGTTGCAACACATTATTAGCGTTTATAATCTGATGCGGAAAATGAGTTAATATACTGTATTTATCGATGATACCTATTATCAAGCGATCAACTCTGCGTCGTTAAATGAGAACAGATTTCTACGAGTTTCGATCAGCATAAAACACAGTGAATAGAGTGAAAGAAATCAGTTCATTTTGTGTGTGTGTTAAGTCAATTTGTCGACACACACACAAAAGCACGCGCGCACACACACACAAATATATATATATATATATATAATTATTTATTTTAAAAAAATTTTATAACATAAATATGTTATAAAATCACTACAAAAATAGCCATTTTGTTTCAACACCCTCGGTGTCTTATCAAGTGATGACGTTGAA
>OZ010576.1:91580895-91598395 GCA_963932145.1 Acanthosepion lycidas | reverse complement strand
AACAATTCGCCCTTGCATAGAGTATTCCGGCCATATATGGTCTGGAGCCCCTTCTGTTTGCCTCAGGGTTCTTGATAAGATCTAGAGGCGGATATGCAATATAATTGGCCCTGATCTGTCATCTCGTTTACAGTCGCTCTCTCACAGACGCGCCGTAGCCTCTCTCAGTCTTTTTTACAAATACTTTCATGGTAATTGCTCCGAGGAGCTGCATTCGCTGGTTCCCAGACTTCATGAATTCAAGCGCCCTACAAAGCTGGCTCCTCGCCCCCACCTTTTCACTGTTGAAACTATTAAATGTAGGCGTCTCTTCTACTCCAATAGCTTCATATCTCGCACTTATCGACTGTGGAACTCCCTCCCCTATTCCTGTTTCCCTGAGAGTTATAATCTCCAACTATTCAAATGTAATGTCAATCGACATCTCCAGTTGCCTTGATCTATCCACTATTCTTCTCCTCATCCTTTCCTCTATCACTCCTATCTGATCTTGCTCCAAGTTTTATAACGTTTGTACATATATACATAGAATACTATATTTTTTTGTTTAAGGGTGTGTGTTAGCCAGTACGCATGAATTTATATATGTACGTATATTTATTTACCATGTTCTGATTGACAGTAATGTTTCTTATTTTAAAAGAATATCTTATTAGTCTTATTCTGTTTTCAATACCGTGTAATGAAAACTGACAGTAGATAACAAAATTGCTTGAATTCAATTTTGCATGCTCCAATTAAATTGTTTTGTACTCCTTCAGAAGGACAATTATAATTATAAACAGGCTTTCCTAAAACTGAAACTATGCACACAAAATATAATTTCTTCTATACCAATATTTTACATCTAATCTATTCAACAAAAAAAACAACAGTCGGAGATTTGCGTCAGACAAATGAGTGAAAAGAGTCACAAAGACTGTTTGCATCACCATTTATAGAAGAATAACTTTTAAAGAGTTACATTCGTAACGATGCCAGTTATTTTAGATATGTCTAAAGTAATGTCTATCGACACGCAAAGTGAAATTGACGTGCCTAGTTCGAATTCCAACGTCGTTTGTTGCATTCACTTTGCATTAAAATTCTGGGAAAAAGTATGAATCCATCTAATCCCCCCCAACCCTCTTAATAACAATTGCAAGTTTGACTGGGCATTCCAGCTATGTGTGGCAGCCATTCTAAATGAAAGCTCGCTCTAAATTAAGAACCGTACATAAGTTAATAGGAAACCATTCCACTTTCTTTCCCAAGGCAATTTTGTATTTTGAAGATACAAACCGGTGAAGTGTCCTGATCGCCTACGTTCTAAACGTTGCTATCATTTAAGAAGAGTAACGAGAAAATTGTAAGAGGAAGAACTTCGTCAAAGCTGTTGCTAACACACAGGAAAAGAAAACTAAAATTTTGATAACACACAATGTAAAAAGAAGGTTTGGATAATTCAACACTCACCGGGTATATTCGTTATTTCCCAGTGCTCCTCTTAAGGAATGGGAAACAGCCAAAAATCTCCTTAACGATTCTGACTGCGAGAACAAAGACAAAGATGTGCGGGAAAGGGACAAACAACAGGAAATTGTGGAAAAACATGATCGTTTATTTCCTGAAAGTACGCGACAGATAAAAGAAGCTTGTATATTGCTTACTAATCGAGAAAATATTTTCCCAAAAATCTGGGATCGGGGCTAGCAATTTAATATTAGGAAAAATTCCTACGAATATCACAATACGAAATAATTGTGATCGTTATTGAGCGATCAAGCCTCTCCACAACTTCCTGTCCTTTGTGACCCTTAGTCTTAGTATGTCTTTCTGATTTTATTCCTAATATCTGTTCTACCAACCATTTACACAAGCTCGTCAGGTAGGTTACCCGCAGCTTTCATCTGTCAATCTTGCCTTCAGTATGTCCAATGAGTATCAAATTTTCGAAACCCTCTTTCCTCATTATGTGCCCTATACATTTCAGTTGAGTTATTGGATTGTATTATGAGTCTAGTTGCATTAAGGATATTTGTAATATTTTCTTTGTGTATTTTTTTCTTATACACTTTATTTACAAATTAAATTGCAAAACTATCCATATAAATACTTATGTGAGAAATGTAGAAAATTAAATAAAATATGATATTAATGTGAAAGTGACTTTTCAAAAAGCAACACATTCACTTGTATCATTCGCTTATATTAAGAAGCGTGATAATAATTTCGACTTGTAATACATTCATTATACATTACCGCTGAACAGTAAATTTGGCGACTGGAGACAGTTTGTTCAATTCATGATCATCATCATTATCCTACTACTCCTCCTCCTTCTTCGACCTTCCTATAGTTGGTCGGAACTCCGTTAACAATCTCTTTCCACGATGTTCAGTCCTGCATTGCTGTCCTCAGATTCCCAATGTCCAACCCTAAGTCCCGAACTATGGTGTCTGCGAAAGTCAATTTTCGTGAGAAGGATACTAGAGGACTATGGAAGAGACAATTTCCCTGTCCGCTCGGTCGCAGTGGCCGGTAAACTGTAATCGTTTTAGTTTGAGCTAAAGAATAATTGGTCTCAGTTCTCCGTAGGCAGTGTTAAGCATTGCATGAGAACTCCAAATGATGTTCTGTATAAGTAGATTTCTAAGATAAAGATAAAGTATGGAGTACGCTAAGTGATGTAATCTATTGCCTAATAAACGAAAGTGTGTAAATATCGTTTTTGTTTGATTTTATTTTGCTTAGTTACTTATGTATTCATTTATTATTACATAAATAAAGCGTTCCTCATAGTTTACTCATATATATATATATATATATATATATATATATATATATATATATATATATATATATATATGAATTACGTATCTTAAGGAACAGTTATGAAGATTTATTTTATATATACCTGTTTCACATTTATTATTATTGTTATGGATATTTTTTATTCTAAACCTATCCATAACAATTTTGGATGTGATTGTAGTTATTTTGATATTGTTAAGATTGGATTAATTGTCACGGACTGTAGTTGTTAAGGAGTTGGTAAGTAGTATTGTATATGTTTTTATCTAGTATAGTGTAACTGTTATTGTCGTTATTAATAATAACGTCATCAATTTTGCTATTGCATATTTTATATGCCTTTCTCTTAGCATTTTGGATGATATAATGAATACATTGGAGCTTTTGAAAGTGATTTCTATATATATTTCTTAATCAGTTAAGCATTTGGGGCTGCAGATAATTAGAGTGCTTAAATAGTATCCTATGATTATTCCTAAAATATCGTAAAAATGTGGCAAATAATCACTAATCGATTCCTTTTTTCACCTTCGATAACAATTTTTATAAACGAACATTTCGTTTTCCAATGGGTTCTCCTCTTAGCGGCATTTAATCTTGTCTATTTTTAGAAAGCGGTCCCTTCTATAAAATATTTTATCAGTCAATTTTCTTATTTCCTTTTTTGATCATTCTTTATTAATGTATCGACATGAAACATTTACCCAACAAACTTCATTACTTCGGATACATAACGGATTTTACTTATGAATCTGAGACTAACAACACTTTACACTTCTTAGATATCATGCTTCATAGAAGTAATAATTACTTTCAGTTGAAAGTTTCAGTTTACATGAAATCTTCTAAGAACGATCTTATGTTTTTTTTTTCATCACTGTAGCAGAATAAATTCTGGAATAATTATAGCATTCTATTTAAGAACACTAAAAATCTGTTGCTCCCTATACCGTCAGGTTGATAAAGTTAACATGAACGCTGCTCTTGAAAAGGACCTCAATACTGTGGTTAACTGGTGCAGGAAATGGCTCATAAATCTTAATGCTTCCAGAACGAAACTGTTCTTATTTAACCGCCATAGAATCTTTCCTGCTGTCATTAGCATGGCTAATGCTAGACTTATGGGGAGAGCAACATACTGCGCTCTCTTGGACTCACGTCTTCAACTAAATTTGAAGTGGAACGACTGCATTGAATCAATAGCTGCATCTATTGCAAGGAATGTTGAGTCACTGTGTCGTGCCAGAAGATTTTTATCGTCAGAGTCCATCTTTCATTTTTAAAAATCATCCGTGCATTGAATACTGTTGCCATATCTGGTCTGGTGATCCGGCTATTCATCTCGACGTTCTTGACGACATCCCAAAAAGGGTCTGCAATGTAATGGACACTGACCTGGCATTTCGACTTCAGTCTCTTTCTCACCGACATGACGTGGCTTCCCTCTGTCTTTTTCTATAAATATTTCCATGCCAACTGCTTTGACGCCTTTTTTTTCCTGGTGACCGAACTAGGTGAGTTTAAGCAAGCTATTTATTGAAATAGTTAAAGGTAATCCCTACTTCTACGCCAGTAGTTTCTTTTTCTCGCACTTCCCGCCTCTGGACCTCTCTTCTGTTTCCTTTGTTCCCTGATAAATTCAAAAATTTAAATGCAACGTCAATCTCGATCTTCTAACTTCTTGAACACCGTTCAGCTTTTATCCTTTCCTCGGTCTCCTTTGTACCCTGTCTCTTTCTCACCTCCATTTTCTGTAAACCCCTGCATACCAGCGACATTCCTGCCTTACCTGGGGTGAAACGATTATAACAATACACACCTGATGAAGAAATATACATAGAAAACAATTTGTTCTCATTGTTTCACCCACAATTCTCAGACTAAAGTTCTACAAAATATGGAACTACCAAAATATAAGGATACTATTAATAACAACAACGATATGGTAAATAGAAACACATATATAATACTACCTACTAACTCATTAACGGCTTTGCTTCTTTTTTTTATTGCTTTCACACCATGCAAGGTAGTAAAGCCACTAAGGCACAAAGAGTTACTGGGTGTGGAAAAATTAGGAACATAAACATTCGATCGTAGATTGCATTTACTTGATAACCCCCACCTAATGAGTGAGGTTTTGGCACAAGGTTGTTTTTTAACGTGGGGTTTCGAGCGTCTTCATTCGCGCCGCTGGTCTGAGCTTGTTATAGCTTGTCCACGCTGGTCAGAGCTAGTCATAGCCGGTCTTCACTGGTCATAGCTGGTCAAATCCGGTTCAAGCTAGTCAAAGCCATGATACTACCAGCGCTTTACGGATCTCTGCGCCCGGTAAGTATCAATGTGTTACAAACTGCACAAACATTAGATCGTAGATTGACATTGTATTTAATTTTGCGCAGATTAAACTTGGCTGGAAAGCATGAAGTTGGAAGGGAGTTCCACATGAGAGAAATATGAGTAAAGAAACTGTTAGCATAGAACTCACGGTTACATGTAGCCAGCTCAACTGTAAATTTATGAGAACTACTATCCAAAACAAGTTATCCAAACTTACCTTCATCAAAATAATTACTACACCCAAAACTATTATGGATACAAAAATACCCATAACAGTAATTATAAAGCTAGTATATAGAAAATAAATTATGCTAAGTCTATTACAAATGCTCCTTACAATAAACTGGGGAAAATTTAAGAAATTTCTAATAATTATCTTTGAACAGAAAAAGGATTTTATACACAAGAATTAGTCAAATACATTAATGATACATAGAAATAAATTTAATCACAACATGAATTTTAAAATAAAATGCTACATTTATTATAAGAGAGATTAACTTAGGTTGAAATTTCTTGTGAGAGCAGCTATCGAATATTTGTTTTTCACATTGTTCCTGAAAGAAATATGTTTGCTACACAGACGTAGATGACTATAAAAATATTAAAAAAATTAAAAGGAAACAGATATATTCCTAACCTTCTATTATTCAAAATATATAATGCATAAATTACTCCCAAAATAATATAATATAAATAATAATGACATTATAAAATAATAACATCTACACATTTTTGTTTATTGGACATTAGATTACGTCACTGAGTATTCTCCATAATTTACCTTAATATTTCAGTTAGCCTGATGTATATTTATGACCGGGCTTAAATTCTTTAAAAATTATAAACAAGTGAAATTTTCGTTTTTGTTAAGAAATATCTGTTGCAAAATAAAGCCCTTATATTTGACTTGATAAAGTCCAGTAGAGGACGAAGCGAGACGTCTATGATAAGTGTTCCTTTTGACTTTAATTATATTGTCCTTTTACAAAAAAGTTTTAAGTTATATCTGAAATTTTCTACAGACACACAGTTACATATATATATATATATATATATATATATATATATATATATATATATATATGTGTGTGTGTGTGTATATATATATATATATAATATATATATATATTTATATATATATATAATATATATATATATATGTGTATGTGTGTGTGCATGTGTGTGTGTGTGTGTGTGTGTGTCTGTGTGTGTATTTAGGCACCATATCCTCATTAAAGCATGTTTGATCGAACGATCAGGACATATTATGTTTATGTATTTAATCCTCTTGAATTCTCGATTCAACTTCTTACTGTTGATATTAAATTCATTAAGGAAGACTCTGTAGGTTTTCTTTTTTTCATTTCTTTTATTTTCAATTTTCAAATTAATTATAACGGAGAGCGTTTCATGCGCATTTACAAAGAAATATTTACAACCATTAATTTAACTAATTTTTTCACTATTTTTTTTTTTTTTTTTGTCTTGACAATTCATCCCTGAAGACGATCTGGATTAGATTGAAAGTACTTGGAAAAATAAAGGAAATTAAAAATACTACGCCGATTATAAGTATATATATATATATATATATATATATATATATATATATATATATATACAGAAAGAAAGAAAGAAAGAAAGAACAGTAAAATATATAATCCGGTGTTCTTATAGATATTTTTATTTTTACAAAACAGTACTCAATTCGCATGAGGATGAAATGGAACTAATGTCTTTAATTTATTTACGAAATTAAATTCGGCGCCTTTAGCTTCCATTTTTGAAACATGGTTAGAACTGTGTAGCGAAAAAACATATTTTAAATCAATTAATTTATAATATATATATATATATATATATATATATATATATATATATATATATATAAGTACTGTGCATATAAAATAATATATATATAGGAAATCTGCTGGCGTATTTCGTATAGAAAACGTTAAAAATTCCCTAGCTCTCTGCCGTGCGATGATATCCTAGGGTAAGATCTCTGACTGATGCCAAATCGGTCGGAATTCGGTCCCGGCTTGAAGCAATCGGACGTCTAGCCACACTGAAGTGCTGTGATACGCCGAAATAGTCTGTTTGTTGGTGGAAATATATATATATATATATATATATATATATATATATATATATATATATATATATATATATTAAATATCAGGTCAGTTGAATCCGCAACCTTGGTTTCAACATTACAGTATTCTCAGGAAACGGAATGAAATGAACTGACCTGATTTTTTAAAGTTAAGAGCTTTACATATTATTTTTACTTTTGTTTTTTCACACGTATTACCAATCATGTCATTTCCGGTTTTGTATTTCTGCTGGGAGAGGTTACTAATTAACTTATTCATCTTATCTTAATAAATGGCTAAGTTTTTTTTAATAAATCCTCAGAATATAAAAGAAGTCATTTCCTTTGTCCTCCAGCATTGACATTTATCATTTCCAAGGCGTTGCATTCATCTATGAATTTTTACCTTGAATAATAAGACATGATCCGTAGAGATTTCCAACATTGTACACACAAATTTCTTCCTTCTAAAATTTGTTATAGTTAACGGAACATTTTTGCTGATCCATTCTTCAGCTTTCCTTATGCAAAACTGATGTAATGGAATAACCAGTCACCCCCATGAATGATTACACTATAGGTAGTAAGTGCCTATAAAATCAACTGTCTACGAGAGAATTGAGGAAGAGTGAGAGAGAGAAGACACAAGCACATCTGACTTTCCAATTAGTAGCACTCACTACTAGATTGACCTGTGTGTATAACTGTACTGTATTTCATATTGTACTTGCTGTGTACAATAAACCTTTCTTCTATTATCAATCTGGTGTTAAGTATTTATTACTTTAGCACGCAATATAACAAAAACGATTTCTTTTGCTCTCAGGGATTACAAAGAAAACATTTAAACGTTCGAATAATATACGATATATTACCTGAATTTTCAGATACTTATAGAGAGTATGACTGATAGAGGATAGGAATTTATCTACCGAGGCAATTTTAAGCAGTAATATGCTGCTACAACCATTGTCAGTCTCACCCACAATCCATTCATCAAAAAGGATTTCATCTAACAATGCATTTTTTTTTCAGAATATTTAGCGAAGTATTCTGAATAAAAGACCTGGCACGCTCGAATTCATATCTACACTTGCTGACCTCTCACATTAGCATCAGTTATATGCAAGCTAAAATATCAATTTATTTGATAGAATTATTTAAAATAAAAAGGTATTATAAAACGTATTATCTTAATTTGACGAAGGAATATTTAGAGTCAATAGAATTCGAACTCATTCTGAGCCATTATTACATCAAAATGTAAAAGCAAGCTGGTATTCCCGAGTGGTCACCCATCTAGGTTCTACCATTTAACCCCAAGCAAGGTAATAACGCCACTAAGATGCAATGGGTTAATGAGTGTGAGAGAATATGACGAAAGTAAAAAAAACATTATTAAGGAGAGAGAACAGTTACATGTGCTCATAATTTTTGTTATTGCCGTCGGAAGTGTTCAAGCTATATACCCCACACACACCACACACACCACACACACACATTTTTATTTAGTGATTTTTTGTAACGCAGGTCTATAGGGTCTAATGAGGAATTGTTTTTTCTAACACCCAAAGCATTCATTTGCTTGAAACCGTTTTGTAATCATTGATATGAATAAACTTTATTTTAAAAAAAAATCACTTCATCCCGCACCCATCCCAAGGAAGGCAAAAAAACCCACCAGGACGCAAAAGGTTACAGAGGGTTAGCGAGTATGAGAAATACTACTATTAAGGAGAGTGGACAATAAAAAAATGAGAATTAAGGAGATAACGATAGACATTGCATTTAAATTTTTGAAGATCACTGTTGACTGTGATGTCAGAAGCCGAATGAGGGTTTCCACAGGCAAGAAGCACAGTAGAAGAAGCTTAGCATAGAATTTACTAGAATTTATATCTAGCCATTTCAACGGCAAAAGGATATGACGTTGCCGCCAATGTAGTACTACGCTTAAATTCATAAAGTCTAGATAACAAAGAAGAAAGCTCGTCAGAACAATTATCATGAAAATATTCATAGAAAAGGCACAGGGAAGCTACACTATGATAGTGGGAAAGTGACTGAAGAAGACATGCTAGGTCAGGGACAGTAGCATTGCAAATTCACGTTTATATTTATCAAGAATCTCTAAATACAGAGCATAAGTACCAGATCAGATGTGGCAGCAAAATTCAGCGCTGAATGAATGGTAAACTTATAAATGGTAATGTACAGTGTAACCCGGATAGAAGAGACTTGTCGGGACAGGAGAAGAAGTCTCTTATATCCGGTTTTCTCTTATACCCGGGTTTGGTCTATTTTATATACATTAACACAGGCTCTAATTTAGGACCATAGAAAATCTATCTTATATCCGGGTTTCTCTTATATCTGGGTTTCTTATATCCGGGTTACACTGTAGTTGATTTCAGTCCATATTTCACATCGACGCCAGTATCCGTACCCAGGTAAATGCAAATATTTATCTTACATGGGCTGTCCCACTGCCTTAAGAGTAGGCTGTTAACATTAATATTTAAATTTTACAACGTACAATTTCCAATCAGTACCTAAGGCTTATCGAACCTTTGCATTTAAATTAAAGCCAGAAAATACGTAGATAAATATTTATTAAAGGTGAATACGTACCTCTTTGAAGGGTGATTGTGCGTAAGTGCAGAAAACGAACACATCACAAATTGGAACTCAGCTCTCCGATTAACAATTCCGACTCATTGTCCATTACACCACCCGGACATCTAAGCTTACATCACCTGGTATTCCAAAGCGGTCAGTCATCTAGGTACTGATCGGGCTCGATGTTGCTTAATTTAGGTTATCGTACGGGAAACCACTGTTTCGACGTGATATGTCCGTAAGTCCAATCAGTACTTGAAGATTGATGCGTGCATAAATCTATTGATTTGTATTAAGCGTATATATATATATATATATATATATATATATATATATATATATATATATATATATATATATATATGGGGGCAGGATAATAGGTCTATGGATTAAATAAAGGTTGGTAATCAAAACTGGCCACAAATTTGATTTTTACAAAAAAGATCATAACTCTTTACGTCAAAAATAATTTGTTGGAATCCTAATAATTTTAATAAATATAAACACATATAAAAACACTATATTACATATCCAAAATGTATCAAATCCATTCGTAAAGAATCTCACTTATGTTTATGAACCACAAGAGGTGTTTACGTAGAAACGTTTCCAAATCAACATGCGAACCACCACCAAGCATAAATAATGTCTACTAGATAGACGCACATACCCCACACACACGAATATAGAATATCATCTGAATCGCACAGAGGCAAACTACAATTATTATACACATACATAAATAAAGTAATATGTACGATTCTTTTACTTAGGCTTGGAATCCATTAATTCCTTGGAACATAAAGTCCGCATCATTTCTCCGTAAATTCGGAACACCACTAAATTATACTAACGTTTGGTTGACAAGTCGAATACATGTGAAACCTGATCAACAAATGAATATAAAACAGCACAAAAATAAAAATAGCAGAATTTCCTCATTCTTTTTCTCCATATCTCATTCTCTGATGTAGCTTTAATAAAAGTGAAGCACGTTAGAATGATAAACGTTTTCTATGTGTTTCATCTCAACACACATACACGCATATATATATATATATATATATATATATATATATATATATATTGATGCATGTTTCATTGAATAATATAGACAAGTGTTGTCTATTTATTTTATGTAAATTCTTTTCATATCATCTGATAAGCTTAATAACATTATCATTAAAAGAAGAAAGAAAATCACAATATTGATACGTATTTTTTAATCCTATCTAAGCTTTCGGCTTACATAAGCCATTATCAAAGATGATAATTACATTACAATATATTAAACAATACACGGACAAAACAATAATGATAGTCTGTTTTTGTTTACATGGGTGGTTTCCAAGCAACGACAAACTCGTGCATACGAGACGCTGGAAGCGAAAATCGCACCCCAGCACATGACGTCACACATGACATTTCATAGTTTATTTTGTTCAGGTTAGGTTTCAACCGTTTTATGTATATATCTTCAAGAATTTTTTGTTTTTGTTTATTGTTTTCATGTTTAAGTATAGTTGTGTTTTCAACGAGGATTTTCCGGAATTGTGTATGTGGCCAGGCATGTTGTTTTAAATGCCTAAAAATTTTAGAGTTATCATTGAAATTTAGTGTGAAGCGTCGTGAAAGCGAGTTTGTGGTGTGACCAACATAAATATTATTTAATCCGTTGGCGATACAATCTTCCAAAGGGCACTTGAATTTGTAAACTATGTTAGTTCGTTGCAAATCGCTAACCGGGGGAGAAGAATCATTGCTAATAATTGAGTTGGATATAGTAGATTTAGTGTAGTATATGAATAATTTTTTTTTTTTTGCTAGGATCTATTGTAGATATATTAATATTTACTAGTTTTTAGTATATTTTCATGTTGTCTAGTATATATATATATATATATATATATATATATGTGTGTGTGTGTGTGTGTGTGTGTGTGTGTGTGCGTGTATGCATATATATTACAATGAATCATTCATACTAAAAGTAAACTAGGAAAGTTAATGATGTATAATATTAGGTTAGTGCAAAAATAATGACGTAATAATGTCGTTTTTTGACGTTAAAAATACATCAAAAAACGACATTATTACGTCATTATTTTTGCACCAACCTAATAGCATCAGGCATGGCAACTATTTTCATTTTGGCAAAATTCAAGTGGCATCGAGACGAAAAAATATAATGCAAATAGAAATATGCCTGATGATGACGGGAGTACCCTTCGAAAATATTTGCATATTTATGGAAGAACAATACAGTTTATAATTTTAAAAGACAAGGATCATAATATTCATCGAGTGGTTAATAGGTTAATGCATTTTTTATTTAGTTAGCGAAGGGATTTCACCATTTTATATCATTAACTTTACTAATTTACTTTTTGTATGAATGATTCACTGTCATATGAATTAAACTGCACCACATATTTGATAAACACACACACACACACACACACACACACACACACACACACACACACACATATATATATATATATATATATATATATATATATATATATATATATATATATATATATATAAATTATTAGGAGGATTTGATAATTATATTTAATTACTTCATCGAGTCTGATAGAAACCTCAACAGAATGCAGATAGCACTGGACGGCCGTTTCATCCTATATTTGGGATTCATCAGCAGTGCGCATCCACTACCGAGAATTGAAAGCCTGACAGTTAGGTTGTCAAGCAAACATCATCACAAATGTTCCTCGGTGACGAAGAGATTGCAAATCAGACTCAATATAGGGCCGCTCGATCACATATTCCGTGGTGGAACTCTACTGAATTCTCTGTAACCATAGGACTGTGCCCCTTGGAGCAACGGCTACTCTCACTAAGCCGCTCACTCTAGAGCATTAGAAGCCGGTTCAAGCAGTGATATACATAGATGGAAATTATTAGGAGGATTTGATAATTATATTTAATTAATTGATCGAGTGATAGAAACCTCAACAGAATATGCGAGCGGCGCTATATTGATTTGCAATCTCTTCGTCACTGAGGCCCATTGGAACAGTTGGTATGGTGTTTGCTTGACAAACTGTCAGTGGATGCACACTGCTGATGAGTCCCAAATATAGGACGAAACGGCCGTCCAGTGCTTTCTGCATTCTGTTGAGATTTCTATCAGACTCGATGAATTAATTAAATATATATATACACAAACATATATATATATATATATATATATATATATATATATATATATATATATATATATATATATATATATATATATGCATACATATGTGTTCCTTCTTTGGATCAGGTAATGCTGAATTTGGTTTAGTTGAAATGTTTTTGATCAGTCGAAAAAAAAACACTTTTCCAGGTATTAACATACATGAAACATCTCCTGAGGGTCGAAAGAGGAATGCTAACGCTCTTCCCCCGTGGACTGAATAAAGGGTTCAGTATAAAAATTCTGAGAATGTTCCTTTGTACGAAGAGAGGCTCATAGGTCGAAACGTATTGAAGTGTCACAACAAAGATTAGCATGGAGCTCCGCATAGCAAAGCAAAAGGACATTAAAAAAGGGTTATCCTACAGACAGCTTTCAGGATCAAAAATGGTAATAAAAAGACAAAATTCAGTTTTATTATGTGACGGCGCTTAAGTCTATATTCTCCGCTACCAATAGATGCATAACACAAGGGCTTTTTCTAAAGAAATCGGGGTTCTAAATATGTTTTCAGTATGTAACAAACGATGGTGTCATATTAGATAGGAAATCTGAAAATCATCTCAAGGAACAAATATATCTTTAAAAACAGCAAAAAAGCATCTTCACTATATTAAATACTGAACAAAACATAGCATGTTTATGAATAAAAATGTCAATAGGAAAACTAGTAATTGCTGACGCGTTTCGTCCAATGTGGACTTTTATCAAAGCAAAATACAAAATGAAATTAATTGAACAAAGTAACTAATAAAAACAAAAACAGAATGTACCTAGCAACTGGAATGTAGAGAAACGCTTTTTTCATATTTTTAACTGAAAATAACGTCAGTATTTGTCACGTGTGGAGAATATTGTCATTCTACCAGCATGTCTATTTATATACTAAAGCAATATTTTCACATTTGCTTCGTCCATTTTCTTTCGGTTAAACGTCTATTCCCCTCTACGAATTGGAGATCGGATTTTTTTTCAATGATCTTATTAAATAGTTGGTCGGAAAATCATATAAAGGGCCCCTAAGCATCTCTTCAGCCGACCCCACCCACCAAAATATGTCTCGATTCTATAAAATACCTAACAGTAAACAAAAAGTACCGGTAAACATTAATTTAAAGCCATATTTTCCCCCGTTTCTTTTCGTTTTAAGAACATATTCACACGAGTATTAACTCCAGTAAGAAAGCGAAAGAAAATACGTTCTAATTTCTGATTATTGTTTTTTGTTACCTCTTTTCGTCGCGTATTTAAGGGTTACAACAGCCGGTACGAAGGATCAGTGAACATCATTTGATCTGAATGATAAGAGGATATATTATTGCGATAATCTATGCAATATCATTGTTGTTTCTCGTTCGACGGATTTAAAGGTTTAACTTGCTCAAAAGATTCATTCTCCCTCGTCTATAAAGCAGGGAAAAAAGAAGTCCCTGAGAAACGGTCATTGGGTTAAAGTCATTTATCCTTCGGATTATAAAGTCTGCCTATCAAATGATTTGAACGGAGTGAACAGGAATCAGGAAAATTTAATAGTGTTAAGCTCAGTTAAGCATTGGTGATTTTCAAATTCAGCTATAACTAGAAGACGATCTGTAGAAAATGTGGTTTATATAAAGAATGTGGACGTGGACTCGTCAGGCTGTTAGTCTATTTTATTCACTAATAACACTAGTGGCTTCGGAAAAGTCATGAAACAGTCTCTTCTCCACCACCAAACTACGGGTAAATTCGAAGTGTTCACTAGGTACCCTAGACATAGGTAGCAACAAAACTAAGAAAAGTAAAACTATAATAAGGCAACGGGAAACTACTCTACTGCTTTCCTCAAGAATTCTTGGTAATTAACTAATAATAAAGCAAGGGTATTTTGCGCAACCATGATTGCCTAAACTCTGAAGGGATATGGCATTTTAAAGAAAGGGAAAGTTTTATGAAGGAAGCTAATCAAGATTCTAAAATTCATGTCAGGATTACAGAAATTAATGCATACGCATAAATATATGTGTGTATATAATCAGCCATTAAGCTTTCAACGCCTCAGTTTTCTCATTGATATGAAGTGTGGCCATTACATCTAATCAATTGCTTCGTCTCCTGCAAGGATTTACTGTGCTGTGTTAGAGATTTTCTTGTGAGAAACCATCTTGAACATTTATAAATCTACAATTCGTCCGTGCATTGACTACTGTTGGCATACCTGGTCTGCTGTTCTTGCTGTACCTCTCGAAATTCTTGGCAAAATTCATAGAACCATCTGTAATGTAATCGACTCTGACCAGGCATATCGACTTCACGCATATTCTCACGGACGTGACGTGGCTTCACTTTGTCTTTTTTATCAATATTTTCATGGCAAATTTTCTAATGAACTTTTTTCCCTGGTGCTCTGACTACATGAATTTAATCGTTTTACTAGAGTGGCAACTAGGTCCCACCCTATTACTGTTGAAATAGCAATATACAATCGCCACTTTTACTCTAACTGTTTGTTTTCTCTCCCTTCCGATTTCTTGCTTCCCTGTTAACTACAGTTTTCAACAATTTACATGAAACTTTAATCGCTATCTTCTGTCTTCTTGAACCCTGTTCCTTTTTTTGTCCTTTTCTGTCTTCTCGTTCTATTTCCCTTTCACTTCCTGTAATCACTGCGTTCTAGTGACATAACCGCTTTGCTTTTGATGAAATGATTAAAAAAAAACCGTAAGAAAGTTTCACAAGCGAGAAGACAGAAGAGACGCTGTTAGTACAGAACATACGGTTACAACCAACAATTTCAACGGTAAAATGATGAAATCCTGCTGTTAATCAGTGCTTAAATACGTGAAATGGAAATGCCAAATACTCATCAAAAGTGTTGTTATGAAAATATTAGAAGAAAAAGCACGAACTATCTCTGTTACGGCGCTGGGAAGGTGACAGGAGCCAAGGTGCCAGGTCACGAACAATAACATTGGACATTCTTTGGATTTTTTTTTCAAGAATCTCTCGCCACAAATCAATGATTCTCTTACCACGGTCTGTTCTTGGACAGAAGTTTATTTAATTCTATGAAATAGAGTTACAACTACCGTTGATGTTTTGGTGCCAGTGAAATTATTTTCAAGCGATCCTGTTAATATCAAGATTTCACACCGCTTTTTTCAAATTGATAACTGATTGATTCATTCATATTCTAAGATTATCAATCATTTGTAGGATATATATAAAAAAGAAGTTATTTTTAGATTGTAAGAATTTTTTTTTTTTTTTTTTTTGAGATAATAATTATTTAGTGATACAAATCTTGATAATTACCCCATAGCTGGGGGGAGAAAAGTTGGATTCATAACTTTCCCAAGTGTATTTGCGCGTAAGTGGATATAACGAATACAAAAGGAAATCGGAACTCAGCTCTGCGATTAACAATTCCGAATCATTATCTGTTACATCACACCCGCATCCAAGCATACAGCACCTGGCACTCATCTAGGTACTGACCAGTCTCGACGTTGCTTAACTTCAGTGATTTCGTCGGAACCGGTGTTTCAACGTGATGAGACCGTAAGGCCTTTACACCAAGTGCACATCCAGACTTACATCACCTGGTTTTACAAAGCGGTCACCAATCTAGGTACTGATCAGGTTCGACGTTGCTTAACTTCGGGGATCACCCGGAAAATGGTGATTACACCTGATGTGTTTATAAGGCATAGAAGGCATCATTTATTCATTATCCATTTTACTTTTTAATATCTTTTTCATTGTCTCTATTTTTAGTAAATGTATTGCATCCAATCTTTATACACCGTTTTCTTTCACTTTTATAATATTTTCCGAAAATTTATCATCTTCCTTATGTACTTGTATACCAACATATTGCTTTGGAGCTGATCGGCACCTCGAGGCGGTGTAATGGTTAACAAGCTTGTCTTGCTAGAACAATTATCATTAGAAAATCATATTGCTTTGGAGCTGTTGATATGATAGAATTGGAGACAATTACCAATTTCATTTTTCTATTATCCCAAAGAATTTCTGGCCGCAGTTCAGTCGTATTCTGCCGAATCAAATCTATGTCATGATCCTAGTTCCATATGGAAAAGTGTTACTACCTAATCAATGTATCTTGACAGAATCATTTTGTGTTTTTATTTTTACATTCACTTATACGATCATCATTATCCTTTTTATTTAATTTATCAAACTTAATTGCCTACGCCAACAACACGTGAGTATCTAGGATGTGACTGCTGAAAATTTTGGGACTCATAAGGAGAAAGAGGAAGGAAGGTTTGGAGAACTTAACAATCACAGGTTATATATGGAGCAAGAGAAGAAATTGGGATCCTAAAATGACGCAATTCATGTGTTTGAGCGAATGAATGACAGAATATGGACAACATACGAGAGAAAAGAGACAATTGTTTCTTAAAGCAACAAGTTATGGAGAATCATCACCC